>CM055125.1:344280365-344645453 GCA_029206835.1 Rana muscosa | reverse complement strand
ATTATGTGTCACTTACCTGCAGGAGAAGCCCGCTATGTCTCGGTCTTCCTCGCTAGTAGCGAGCGTCCATCTTCACCCCTCTTCTTCCGGGGTCCTAACGCCGGCTCTGTGACTGGCCAGAGTCGCATGACGGCACTCCCACCACTTACAGCATGACCCCCATTCATAAAACGGCACGCTCAGTGCGCCTGCGCCATTGTCTACGGTGCCCATACGCCATATGCAAATCTCTCCTAAACCGTGTAGGTTAAGGAGATATTGCAAACACCTACAGGTATGCCTTAATCTAGGCTTACCTGTAGGTGAAAGTTCTACCTGAGGGTTTACAACCACTTTAAAGCTGCTGCAGTTGGTCGGATCACTGAAATGTCTTGGTATGCTGACACCTTAAGCGTTCCCTTCACTAAAACTAAGGGGCCAAGTCCATCCCCTGAAAGACATTTTGGACAACTTCATGCTCCAAACTTTGTGGGAACAGTTTGGGGACGGCCCCTTCCTGTTCCAACATGACTGCGCACCAGTGCACAAAGCCAGGTCCATAAAGACATGGATGAGCGAGTTTGAGGTGGAGGAACTTGACTGGCCTGCACAGTGTCCTTACCTCAACACCTTTGGGAGGAATTAGAGTGGAGACTCCCAACAAAGAGCCAGTTTACTCAAGGGGGCCGGCCGGGGGCCGGCCTGTGGCCAGTGGGAGTAGAAATGCCCCATCATTGGTGGGAGTAAACATTGTGATAGGCTTGGTGGTCTGTAGGAGTAAAAAAAAATAATACATTGTTGGTAATGGAAGGAATAGTGCCCAATCTTTGGTGTCAGTGGGAGGAATAGTGCCCTATCATTGGTATCAGTGGGAGGAATAGTGCCCCATCGTTGGTACCAGTGGGATGAATAGTGCTCCATCGTTGGTACCAGTGGGATGAATAGTGCCCTATCATTGGTGTCAGTGGGATGAATAGTGCTCCAACGGCCAGGTAAAGGTAAGCAAAGGGCCATTTTCAGCCGACGGGCCAGTTTGGAGACCCCCCCTTGTTCTAGGGCCGTAATTCACGGTTAACTCCAAACCAATAACCTGTAAAGGCCTATGCAGAATTTGGATACCATCGTTCTCTGCGACTTTCCACGGTCGTGCACATTTTTAGGTGTAGCGGGTATGTACTTTTAGGGGCATATTGCCAGTGCTGTGTGGGCCTCCGGAGACCGTTCGGATGGATGTCTTTCCCCAACAAGGGCCAATCCAGCAAGGAAGGTAAATTCATGTTCACGGCCGGTGGCAGCGGTACACCTAGTCAACTCAGGTCGGTGGCAGAGACCTGGTCTCAGGCCTGTGGCAGGGGGCCTCAACAGTTCACCCGGTTGGTGGCAGCGACCAATCTCACGGTCGGTGGCAGAGACTGTGCGCCAGGCCTATTTGCACTAGAAGGAATATGAGAGTTCACTGTGCCTGGACCTACTCGTATCCACACCCTGTCTGTTTATTCAAAAGTTCAACTGATACTGTTTACTACTCAAGAATAGGGATGAGCTCGGTGTTCGAGTCGAACATACGTTCGACTCGAACATCGGCTGTACGAATCACAGTGCCGGCAGCGAGGAGAGCCATAATTGGCCACAGGCAGGATGCCTGTGGCCAATTATAGTTATGGGGGATTTAGTACACACCCCAGCGCGGCGGCCTTGAGTAGTGTGTTCTGGTTCAGGGAGAGAGAAGGATAGGCAGGGACAGTGTCAGTGCTATTTGTTCATTTAACTTGTGTGCAGGGAGAGAAAAGGATAGGCAGGGACAGTGTCAGTGTCATTTTTGCTAAGCCTCCTGCACAGTATACACCTGAAGCTAGTCCTTATTGCGAGGAGGCGGAGGAGGAGTCACTGGCCAGAGCTTGCACAGTATGCAATTGAGCTACTGGCCTGTCCTGCATCCAGTGTTCTTTCGGAATGCACATTCAGTGCTGCTGGAGGCTTTGTCACGGATCACAGGGTGCGCCTGTCCACCGACTCGGTTGATCGACTGACCTTCATAAAGATGAACCAGTCTTGGATCACCACCAGCTACCAGGCACCTGAAGCTGATGTAACAGAATAATTTATTTTCAAATGTCACATCCCTTCAAGACTGATGCTGAGTGACTGTCCTGTTATGTTGACTGACTATCCTCCTCCTCCTCAATGATCTGATTCTTGATGATAGCTTGGAAGAACATTTTTGTTTATGGGTGCCGCCACCAGTGCCTAAGGCCCAATTTTTCTGCCCCTGTTTAACAGGGGCGTGTAATTAAAATTTTTGATGCAATACTTTGCAACAGGGCTCAATGCTGTGCTCCAAGTTCAGTATCTGTGAGGGGTTGCAGTGTTGTGGCACCAGTGCCTAAGGCCCAATTTTTTCTGCCCATGTTTAACAGGGGCATGTAATTACAATTCTTGATCTAATAATTCACAGCAGGGCCCATTCATGCGCCCACCAAGAGTAACTGTGAGGGCTTACAGTGTTGTGGCACCAGCACCACCACCAAAGGCCCAATTTTTCCTACCACTGTTCAACAATGGCATGCAATTACAATTCTTGATCTAATAATTCACAGCAGGGCCCATTCATGCGCCCACCAAGAGTAACTGTGAGGGCTCACAGTGTTGTGGCAACACCAACATGTAAGGGGCAAATTTCAGCAGAGTATATACGGCAGGCCCCTACTTTCAAACATCCAACTTACAAACGACTCCTCCTTGCAAACGGAAGGATACAACAGGAAGTGAGAGGAAATCTACCCCTAGGAAGGCAAATTCTCTCCTGTAAGAGTTAATATGGGAAAAAAAGTGTTTCCTCTCCACTGATGCTTTATCACCAATTCTTGTTTCAATAAAAACCCCACTTTTCAAAAACATTTGTCATTGGGACGGAAAGTGAGGTGAACTGTTCTGAACAGGTGCACACTGCACAGACAGCAAAACAAATGTTACAGGGGTGATACCGCTTCCCTATGTTTTCCAAAAAGCTTAAAAATAGATTTTTTGCCTGGAGCTACACTTAAACAATGTACCTGTTCAAAATTACAAACAGATTCTACATAAGAACAAACCTACAGTCCCTGTCTTGTATGCACCGCCTGTATACGGCTGTTCAGAGTATATAGGGCCTTTTTTATTTTGTGTGCGGGGTGTCCCTTAATATCCATACAAGACCCAAAGGGGCTGGTAATGGGGGGGGGGGGGGGGTGTTATGGGGTAGCTATGCCATTTTTCTTAAAGATTTTCATCCATATTACCGGGACCAGACATTACATTAAAGCCGCAAGCAGTTTTAAATGGCTTTTTTTTCCTTTAGAAATGTAATTTTGTGCAGGGACAGTTCTAAACACGGGAAACACGTGGCACTTCACAGGCATACTTTAGACACCCCCAGGTACGATATTTAAAGGAATATTTCACTTATTTTTTTTTTTCACTTTATGCATCATTAAAATGACTGCTCCCGAAAAACGGACATTTTTAAAACTTCTTTTTGCATTGATACATGTCCCCTGGGGCAGAACCCGGGTTCCCAAACCCTTTTTAGGACAATAACATGCATAATAGTCGTTATAATTAGCACTTTAGATTTTGAACGTTCGCGTCCATTCAGTGTTGCCAACCCCCTGAAGTGAAATTTACTAGCAAGGATGCCAAATTTTCTGAACGGCACCAATTTTTTACTGGCAAAAATCATGACAATTACTGGCAGAGCCGCATTTTTCACTGGCGCTGCAAAAAATACCTAAAATTACAGTTTTTAGTGCTAAACAGTGCAAATATCAATATTTCAACTATAAACACACAGCTAATGCTAATATCAATGTGTTTAAGTTAAACAAAAGTAAAAAAACATATTTCTCAATTCACATGAAGGTTAGGTTACTATAACCCAGCCAGCACAGAGTTCCCTCTTACATCAGAGTCTGCAGGATTCCCCCTTACAGCGCAAGGGAACTCTTATGTAAAGGGGAACGCTGCAGATCATGATGTAAGGGGGAACTCTGATGTGGAGGGGGGCTCTGGTGAATAGAGACCACCTTCCACAAAGTGAATACACTAAGGTAAGGGGGGGTACTAATATAGGGGGGACCCTTTATATCAGTGCCCCTTACATTATTGTATTTACTCCCCTCCTTAGATCAGTGCCCCCCCCCCCCCCTCAGACTGGCCTGGTGGCGCTGTCACTGACCTGCTCTCAGGTGCACAGTGCGGGGCTCAGTCAGACGGCTCCAGCTTGGCAGCTCTGACCTTCTCTCCACAGTCCACACGTCCGTTTCTTCCCATAACCCTCATCACGGCGCTCCCACTCTTGACATCTTTCTAGGATCCCCTCAGAGATTGCAGACATAAAAGACAGGAGATGGTCAGAGGCTGCGGACACGATACAGGAGGTGGACAGAGGCTGCAGAGTCATGACACAGGAGGGGGACAGAGGCTGCGGACATGACACAGGAGGGGGACAGAGGCTGCGGACATGACACAGGAGGGGGACAGAGGCTGCGGACATGACACAGGAGGGGGACAGAGGCTGCGGACATGACACAGGAGGGGGACAGAGGCTGCGGACATGACACAGGAGGGGGACAGAGGCTGCGGACATGACACAGGAGGGGGACAGAGGCTGCGGATATGACACAGGAGGGGGACAGAGGCTGCGGATATGATAGGGTCCTCCTCACCCCCTCACAGTGGCCTCCTCCTCTGTCCACCATCATATAACTTCTCTCCTCCACATCATCAGTATGCTGTGTCCTCCTCCTGTGCCCCTTTCACCTCTCCACATGTCAGGGCAGCGCTGACCTGTGGAGAGGTGAAAAGGGCACAGAAGGAGGACACAGCATACTGATGATGTGGAGGAGAGAAGTTATATGATGGTGGACAGAGAGAGCACATCAGTCTCTGTCCCTCCCCTGCGTGCCATGGCCGCTTCACCCTCCGGGCTCCCACTCCCAGCGCAGTCCTCCTCTTACTTTATATCCCCCCCCCCTCCTCCTGCTCCTCACCCCTGCTCGGCCGAGTCCTCTCCTCCTACGGTGACTGCAAGTGCACTGTAGCCCGCCCCGCGAGCACTCCCGAGTCCCATCCTGGCTGAAAGTCTATTAAAAAATGGCGCCGGGCGGTGCCATTACGTTTCTGCGCATGCGCCGCTCGGCCGAACGCATACAAGCTTTCCCGAGTCCGGCCGGCTTCGGAGCGGCGCATGGTCGGCTCGCGTCCATCTTTTTCATGGGCAGCCGATGCCCACAACGGACTTTACGTACACCCCAAAAACGGGGTTAAATTTATGTGCTGTACGTAAATTAATGTACGGTTGCAACACTGCGTCCATTGTATTTAATAGGGTTCTAACGTTCGCGCAAACTTTCGTTCCGTTCGAAGGTTCTGGTGCGAACTGAACCGGGGGGTGTTCGGCTCATCCCTACTCAAGAAGAATAAAGGAGTGTTGGACTTTTTATGGTGTGGGGCTCTATTACTGACAGTCAGACCTCCACAGGAGAAGCAGAGGATCCATCTAGAACACAGGCCCGAAGGTAAAATAAGTGTTGGCTTTCACCTCTACACACTAGAGGACATGGGCCGTAGTGAACCTCACCCTCCTCCCACATACCCCTAGACAAGCCAGCCGTTTTATTAACCACTTGAGACCCGCGCTATAGACAAAAGACGTCTGCAGCGCGGCTCTCAAGTGCTAAGTGGACGTCCATGGACGTCCTGCTGCTTCTCTCCCCCTGCGCGCCGCCGAGGGCGCGCAGCGGGGGAACAGCTGTGCCCGCCGTGGTCACGTGATGCCGATGCGCGTGCCTGGCGGCCGCGATGTCCGCCAGGCACCCGCGATCGGCTGTGACAGAGGCAGGACGTGGATCTCTGTGTGTAAACACAGAGATCCATCTCCTGTCAGGGAGAGGAGACTGATGCTGTGTCCCTTGTACATAGGGACACAGATCGGTCACCTCACCCAGTCAGTCCCCTCCCCCACACAGTAAGAATCACAAATAGGGAACATAGTTAACCCCTTCCTCGCCCCCTAGTGTTAACCCCTTCCCTGCCAGTCACATTTATACAGTAATCAGTGCATTTTTATAGCACTGTTCGCTGTATAAGTGTGAATGGTCCCAAAATAGTGTCAAAAGTGTCCGATATGTCCGCCACAATATTGCAGGCCTGACAAAAATCGCAGATCGCCGCCATTACTAGTAAAAAAAAAAATATATAATAAAAATGTCATAATTCTATCCCCTATTTTGTAGGCGCTATAACTTTTTCGCAAACCAATCACTATACGCTTATTGCAATTTTTTTTACCAAAAAAATATAGAAGAATACGTATCAGCCTAAACTGAGAAAAAAATAGTTTTTTAAAAAAAATTGGGATATTATTATAACAAAAAGTAAAAAAATATTGTGTTTTTTTTAAAAAAAATCTGTCTTTTTTTTGTTTATAGCGCAAAAAATAAAAACCGTAGAGGTGATCAAATACCACCAAAAGAAAGCTCTATTTGTGGGGAAAAAATGATAAAAATATCATTTGGGTACAGCGTTGTATGACCGCGCAATTGTCATTCAAAGTGCGTCAGCGCTGAAAGCTGAAAATTGGTCCGGGCACGAAGGGGGTTTAGTGCCCAGTTGTCAAGTGGTTAATAAAGGGGGCGGGGGTGAGGCCGCTACATAAGGTTTGACTTATTTGGTATCTATTTACTCAGCACAACCTAATCTTTTTTTATTTGGGTATAATATTGTGTTTTTATTTGTAGTAACATTCCTTTTTAGTGTATTTTTTTCCTGAAAATCTGCGTTTGATAAAAACTGAGAAAATATTGTGCAACGTAAAAAAATAAATCGCAATTGCCACCATTTTTATTCTTCTTGTTCTCTGCTTTCAGAAAATATTTACTTTTTTCGGGCGGGGGGGGGGGGGGGGGGGGTTACAGTAATTTCTAGCAAAAATTGCACATTGTTCATACATTTTTTTTTAATACATTAGATATTGAAAATTTTCACAATTGCAGATTTTTGTATGCAAATATATATATATATATTTTTTTTAAATAGTCCCTGGAGGCAAATGGTTAAATAAAAGTTGAGTTTTCGTTTTAAAAATATCTTTCATTTTGCTGCAATGTATTGGATTTGGTGCATTTCAGCGCTGTGCCGGAGGTCACTGCGATATGACACAGACCAAGGCTTACGCTCTGGCAGAAAAGATAGTAATCAGAAAACATGAAGCCCTTGAAATTCAATGAATAATCTTTACTGTCAGGCTCAAGGTTCTATCCCGGATTGTATGACATGCACAGCGGATTTCTCGTTGTAATTCTTATCCTTGTGTGCACACAAATTCCAGCAAAGATGCATCCTTTATATCCAAATACACAATTCCCGTCGTCCCCAAATTTGCAAGAACAATTTATTATGACGCATGTCTCATGAGAACATTGGATGTCAATAGGGCAGGGGTTCCTAAACTTTTTAAACCAAGGTCACTAGTGACAAAAATTTCCTACATGCATTGACATCCCTCCTTAGACTCAATCTGTGACAGCATGGTCACTTGCTGATTTGGCATAATCCTCAGGCAGTTTAACCACTTTAACCCCGGAAGAATTTACACCCTTCCTGACCAGAGCACTTTTTGCGATACGGCACTGCGTGGCTTTAACTGACAATTGCGCAGTCGTACGATGTTGTAACCAAACAAAATTGACTAGTTTAGGACTGTGGGTATCAAAGCAATTGTATAGCACCAAAATCCCCAAATTAATTGAACAAGAGAGTGGTAGGTGGGATTTTTTGCGGGTGCAAAGAAACCATATATCAAATAAATTATATGTAAAAATATTTTTATTTTGAGTAACAAAATAAAAAATATAGATAAATAGTTTTTTTGAGGAGAGTTCAAGTACTAAACGATACAATGTGTTATGTACAGAACGTACCTGATCGTAGAGCCTGACTTTGTAGGAGGAGACCTCTCTTACAGCCCTGGCTCAGGAGTCACTGGAGTGAGGACAGTGAGCTCGAGAGCGCAGTGAGGTAGGAGTGCCTGAGGTAGATGTAGTGGTTGGCACCGTGGCAAGGTGGTGATCCTCCAGGGGTGGCTGGAACTGTAGGCAGCAGAGGAGGTGGTTGCAGGTCAGTGACCCGGGAGCTGGTGGATACAGGAACAGCGGAAGCTGGAGCAGGGTGAGACAAGCCTGGTTAGGTGCACACAAACAGCAGACAGCAGGAGGGTCAGACAAGCCGGGTCAGAGCAGGTAATCAGACGTATGGTTCAGCAGGCTTAAACGTAGTCAGAGATACAGGCAAGGTCTGGCGGCAGGTAGGCAGGTAGGAGACAGAGCAGGGTCAAGGCGAGCCGAGGTCAAGATTGGAGATATATCAGGTGGTCGAGCAAGCCGGGTCGGTACAGGTAACTTGTAACAGGTGTGCAGGTTTAAAGGTTTCAAAGCTGCAGATCGGACAGCAATGCACTATTGCAACTGCTGGCTTTTTAAAGGCATATTGGCGCCATATCGTTTAGCGCGCGCAACTGGCGCGCGCTGGCGCACAGGTACAGAGAGAAGCAGTATTGTCTTCTATTTCTGGCAGGTCCCTGACATTGCCCCCCCCCCCAAGGGGCAGCCTCCGGATGCCTAACCGGGCTTCTTTCTCAGGATGGGCAAGAAAAAAGGCACGGATTAACCTCTGGGCATGGATGTTGCCTTCAGGTTCCCAGGAGTTGTCCTCCGGACCGTACCCCTTCCTTTTTACTAAGAATTGAGTTAGCCCTTGCCGTTTCCTACAATCAAAGATGGCCTCCACCACGTATTCCTCTAAACCGTCAACCAAAACTGGTTCTGGTGGTCTGGCTCCCCTGTCAGGAAAGGGGTCAGGTACTGCAGGCTTCAACAATGAAACATGAAACACTGGGTGAACCTTTAGAGAGTCAAGTAAGGATAATTCTTAAGATGCCTCATTGATTTTCCTTCTTACTGGGAAGGGTCCCATGAACTTGGGTGACAGCTTCTTGGATGGGCAGGCCAACTTGAGGTTGTTCGTAGAAAGCCATACCCGATCACCTGGTTGAAGGTCCAGCTCCCCTCTCCTCTTCCTGGCATAGGCTTTCTTGCTGTCCGCTTGGGCCTTGATTACTGCTTCCTGCAACACCCGGTTATTGCGGCTGAGGAAATCCACAATGTTCTGTACTGCCAGGACTTGAGATTCTGGAAGAAAGTCAGGTAAAAATGTTAAATGAAAGCTGTAATTCGCAAAGAAGGGGGATTGCCCAGTGGCCGAATGGTTGGCATTATTATAGGCGAACTCCGCTAAGGGCAATAGGGACACCCAATCATTTTGTGCAAAGGACGTGAAGCATCTGATGTACTGTTCAAGAGTCTGATTTGTCCTCTCAGTTTGCCCGTTGGTTTGGGGGTGATAAGCTGAGGACATGGCAAGTTCAATTTCCAAGATTTCGCACAGAGCTCTCCAAAAACGTGAAGTGAACTGGACCCCCCTGTCTGACACAATGTTTGAAGGGACTCCATGTAATCTGACGATTTCCTTAATGAAAACACGGGCAGTCTCAGCAGCAGACGGGGTTCCCTTTAGTGGCAAGAAATGGGTCATTTTAGACAGGCGGTCTACGACCACAAAGATTGCTGTACACCCTTCGGAACATGGAAGCTCCACTATAAAATCCATAGCAATCATTTTCCATTGTCTATCAGGTACAGGTAGGGGTTTCAGTAGTCCCCAGGCTCGGTTCCTTGATGATTTGTTTTGGTTACAGACGGGGCATGCACTGATGTATGATTTGCAGAACTCCTCCTGACCCGGCCACCAGAATGTGCGCCGTACCAGCTCAAGAGTCTTGCGGACTCCAAAATGTCCTGCCAGCGGATGGTCGTAGAGGAGCTTTAGTACCTCAACCCGAGTGCTTCCTGGAACAAAAATTTGTCTCCCTCTCCAAAATAATCCATCTCTGGAAGTCAAGGTGGTACCAGGGGGTTTGGAAGAGTCCTTGGATGCTTGTCTAATTTGAGAGAGCAGATCAGTCTGTAGAAGTAAAAAATTACCTGCTGGTTGAATGGTGTCGGGAACAGATAAATCCTTGGGGTTGTCGTGCATGCGTGATAGTGCGTCTGGTTTGATGTTTTTTGAACCTGGTGATGTGAAAGCAGAAGCGTGAGAAAAATAAAGCCCAACGGGCCTGCCGAGGCTTCAACCATTTAGCGGACCTTAAATATTCTGTTTCTTGTGATCGGTATAAATTAATACTGGGTGGGCAGCGCCCTCCAACAGGTACCTCCATTCCTCTAAGGCGGCTTTGATGGCAAGTAATTCCTGGTCACCAACATCATAATTTCTCTCTGCAGGGGAGAGTTTTCGAGAGAAGAACCCCACAGAGTGCAATAAGTCCTTGCTACCTTGGCGTTGGGAGATGACAGCCCCAACGGCAACTTCAGATGCATCCACTTCAAGAATGTAAGGCAGTGCAGGATCAGGATGGCTGAGAATTGGAGCTGATGTGAAAAGTCCTTTAAGTGTGTCAAAGGCCCTTTGGGCCTCAGGGTTCCAATGGAAACGTGAGTTCTGCTTGGTCAATTGTGTGATGGGTGTGATTATTGCGGAAAATCCCTTGATGAATCTCCTGCAGAAATTTGAAAAGCCCACAAAGCGTTGCACTCCTCTCTTATCCAAAGGTACAGGCCAGTCCAGTATAGCGGACACTTTTTGAGGATCCATCCTGATCCCTGTGAGGGAGATTACCAACCCTAGGAATTGAATAGTATGCTGCTCAAATTCGCATTTCTCCGCCTTGGCATACAGTCCATGTTGGCGGAGGTGGCCCAGTACCCTGCGGACATGTTCCCGATGTCTGTCAAGTGATCCGGAGAAAACTAGAATGTCATCAAGGTAAACAATGACAAAGATATCAAGAAAGTCTCTGAACACATCATTGATAAAGTGCTAAAAGGTGGCAGGAGCGTTGCACAGGCCGAAGGGCATGACCAAATATTCGTAGTGGCCAAATCGGGTCCAAAAAGCTGTCTTCCACTCGTCCCTGGCCCGGATGCGGACCAGATTGTAGGCCCCCCTTAGGTCTAATTTGGTGAAGATGACAGCAGACCTTAATTTTTGAAAGAGTTCAGGTATCAGGGGAAGCGGATAACGGTTTTTGACCGTGATGTTGTTTAACTCACGGTAGTCCACACACGGGCGGAGGGTCTGATCCTTTTTGGTGACGAAAAATATTCCGGCGCCAGCTGGTGAGGTAGATGGGCGAATGAACCCTTTGCCAAGATTTTCATTGATGTAGACCTTCAGAGCCTCTTGTTCCTTTTCTGATAAGGGGAAGATGCGCCCAAAGGGAATCTTGGCCCCAGGAAGGAGCTCGATGGGGCAATCATAGGGGCGGTGAGGCGGAAGGGAGTCAGCCCCCTGTTTACTG
Source organism: Rana muscosa (assembly GCA_029206835.1). Classification (NCBI taxonomy): domain Eukaryota; kingdom Metazoa; phylum Chordata; class Amphibia; order Anura; family Ranidae; genus Rana; species Rana muscosa. Next base: position 344,634,022 of record CM055125.1, on the reverse strand, counting down.
AAGACATCAATGAATTCATGGTAAGGTCCTGGGACGGACTGAAGCAGGTTCTGGTCAGAGTCTATACATAACAGAGTGGTGGATGGACTGAGGGATCCAGGTAGACAGTACTTCTGGCAGTAAGGGGACATGAATGACACTTCTCCAGACACCCAGTTGATCTGGGGGTTGTGAGCCTGGAGCCAGGGTATACCCAGGATCACGGGAAACAGGGGAGAAGAGATAACATCAAGAATCAGCCACTCCTTATGTTGAGCGGTAGAGGTGACAGGCAGAGGAAGGGTTTCCTGGGTTACCTGTCCTGATTTTGTATGGGAGCCATTGGCCAAGTAAACAGAAAGTCCATGAGTCTTTTCCTGAAGAGGGATGTTATGTTGATTGGCAAAGGTGGAGTCGATGAAACAGCTACATGCGCCAGAGTCAATGATAGCGTTGACTGGGACTGTCCTTCCCTGAAACTGCAACGAGAGAGAAAGAGAGAGAGCAAGGTGGGTTGCATTGGCAGATAAGGCTGCGAGATTAGCAGGAATGAAAGAAGGGCACTTACGCATCTTGACAGGACAATTGCACACGTAGTGACCTGTTTCACCGCAATAGAGGCATAGGTTCAGTTGGCGACGGCGTGCCCGTTCTTCAGGTAGCAGGGCTGGTCGCATTATCCCAAGTTGCATGGGTTCAGAGGTGTCCGGACTGGGATTGGCAGGATTTAAACAGGTGGGCGGCAGGTAACGGGAAGCAGGCATGGGAGCTCTTGTGGTCATCCATACTGGGCGACTTTGCTGGGAGGAACGCTCTGCCCGGCGTTCACGAAGTCTGCGATCAATCTGGATGGCTGTGGTAATCAAGGCTTCAAGGGTCTCTGGTACCCCCACTCGGGCGAGTTCGTCCTTCAGACCCTCGGAAAGACCCAAGCAGAATTGGTGACGCAGGGCTGCGTCGTTCCACTGAGTGTCTGCGCTCCAGCGTCTAAAGTCCGTAACATAGTCCTCGGCCGCTCGGCGATCTTACTGGAGCGCAAGCAGGGCAGACTCAGCGGTGGCAGTCCGTTGGGGATCATCATAAAGCTGGGCCATGGCTTGGAAGAAGGATAGCAGGGATTGAGTCTGGACATTATTTTCTCCTAGTAGCCAATGGGCCCAGGTCTGGGGTTCACCCTGGAGTAACGAGATCACAAATCCCACCTTAGTGGCCTCTAAGGAGAAAGTCCGGTTTTGTAGGGCAAAATAAAGCTGACAGGCATTACGGAAGGCCTGGAATTTTGTTCAGTCTCCTGAAAACCTCTCTGGGACAGGTACTCTGGGTTCGGGTGGAAGCATCACCACTGAAGGAGCAGAGGCAGTTGACGAAGGCCTGGCAGAGGGTGCAGGGGCCGCATCACCGGAGGCAGCGAGGTTCTGAACTTGTCCTTCCAGCCGGATGTAGCCTTCCTGTAGACTCTTCACTGCTTGTGTGAGGGCTGCCAGGTGTTTGAAAATCTCCTCCACGGCAGGAACTTCTCCTGCAGGCTCTGTCATGGCTGTCTGATACTGTTATGTACAGAACGTACCTGATCGTAGAGCCTGACTTTGTAGGAGGAGACCTCTCTTACAGCCCTGGCTCAGGAGTCACTGGAGTGAGGACAGTGAGCTCGAGAGCACAGTGAGGTAGGAGTGCCTGAGGTAGATGTAGTGGTTGGCACCGTGGCAAGGTGGTGATCCTCCAGGGATGGCTGGAACTGTAGGCAGCAGAGGAGGTGGTTGCAGGTCAGCGACCCGGGAGCTGGCGGATACAGGAACAGCGGAAGCTGGAGCAAGGTGAGACAAGCCTGGTTAGGTGCACACAAACAGCAGACAGCAGGAGGGTCAGACAAGCTGGGTCAGAGCAGGTAGTCAGACGTATGGTTCAGCAGGCTTAAACGTAGTCAGAGATACAGGCAAGGTCTGGCAGCAGGTAGGCAGGTAGGAGACAGAGCAGGGTCAAGGCGAGCCGAGGTCAGGATTGGAGATATATCGGGTGGTCGAGCAAGCCGGGTCGGTACAGGTAACTGGAAACAGGTGTGCAGGTTTACAGGTTTCAAAGCTGCAGATCAGACAGCATCGCACTATTGCAACTGCTGGCTTTTTAAAGGCATAATGGCGCCATATCGTTTAGCGCGCACGCAACTGGCACGCGCCGGCGCACAGGTACAGAGGGAAGCAGGAATTGTCTTCTATTTCTGGCAGGTCCCTGACACAATGTTACACAATGTTACAGGACAGTAAGATTGGTTGGCATTCCCGACATGTTTCGCCCATAAATCGGGCTTCTTCAAAGGGGAATTGGCATAGGCATCTCCCCGCTCTGCCTCTCCAAGACACAGACTTGGTGTTTACAAGCTAAGATCATTTTTTTTGCTCGAAAATTATTTAGAACCCTCAAACATTATGACGATTTTTTTTTTCAGACACCCTAGAGAATAAAATGTCGTTGCAATATTTTACGTCACACCGTATTTGTGCAGGGGTCTTACAAGCGCATTTTTTGGGGGAAAATACACTTTTTTTACTTCAAAAATAAGACAACAGTAAAGTTAGCCCAAATCTTTTTTTTTTTTAATATTGCAAAAGATAATGTTACGCCGAGTAAATTGATATCCAACATGTCACGCTTCAAAATTGCACCTGCACATGGAATGGCGACAAACTTTTCCCCCTAAAAATCTCCATAGGCGACGTTTAAAAATTTCTACAGGTTTCCAGTTACAGAGGAGGTCTTTTACTTTCGCTTTAACGATCGCGGCGATAGCTCACATGTGTGGTTTGAACACCGTTTTCATATGCGGGCGCGACATACGTATGCGTTCGCTTTTGCGCGTGAGCTCTGCGGGACGGGGCGATTTTACATTTTTTTTTCTTATTTATTTAATTTATGTATTTAACTTTTTATTTTTACACTGTCATTTTAAAAAACATAATTGGGTCACTTTTATTCCTATTACAAGGAATGTAAACATACCTTGTAATAGAAAAAAGCACGACAGGTCCTCTTAAATGTGAGATCTGGGGTCAAAAGGACCTCACATTTCATATTTACACTAAAATGCAATAAAAAATTAATAAAACATTTTTTTTTTGCAACAATTTCCCCCCCCCCCCCCCCTTTAGGACTGGAGGACGGAAGTGACATTTGACGTCACTTCCGCCCTCCCATGTCATGAAGCCGAGCGGGGGCCATCTTTCCCTCACTCTGCATCCAGCCTGTAATGAGAGAGGACCCGATCATCTCCGCCGCTACCGACGGCCCCCTGATAAATGTGATTCGCCGCAGAGACCACTTTACTCTTTCGTCCATGGACCGACACAGCTTCTCTATTGACAAAGTGGGTATTATCCGTTAATTAGGAGTGACTAGGCAGAAAAACTTGTAAAAAGTGTTGCATCACACCTTCTACAGTACCGCCCAGGGGGCGGACCCTCTGGGTATAACCTCTCAGTCTGCATCTTCGCAGATCAGTTTATTTCTGTCTAGCAAGGAGTAGGACATGGCTCCCTTCGGGCCCATTGGTCCGGGGGAAAAAATATATATATATATATTTTTTTTTTTTCATTTGTTGTTTTCTGCAATCTTCGATCAACTGCCGACTGGGTGACAGGCTGGATCCTTGTAGTCTCCCCAGTTTCGGCCATCGAGCGTGTGCCGACCCTAGCTACACGCTGGGTTTTCCACGACATGCCCGTCGCTCCACGGGTGGCCGGTGAGCCTACGCTCCAGGGCCTGCATCGGACCGCTCAGCTTCGGCTGACCTTACGGCCGAGTCGCAGCAGCCTGGCCGGTGAGCTTACGCTCCAAGGCTTGCATCGGACCGCTCAGCTTCAGCTGACCTTACGGCCGAGTCGCAGCAGCCTGTCCGGTGAGCATCACGCTCCAGGGCATACATATGATCGTCCCTTTTGGGTCCAATCACAGCATGCCTGGCCAACAGTCACCTTCCGTGCGCGGACGATGACCTGTTTGGAATGTCTTCCAGCATAATACATGCAGGATAGGTAAGTAAAACTCCCCTGCCTCGGCTGGGTGATTTAGCTGGACATTCCTGGAGAGATCAAGTAAGTGGTTGTGTCCTCTTTCTTCCCTCTCTCCCTGCCTTTCCCTCCTCCCTGGGCTTCTAGCTAAAGGTTGCTGGGTGTTGGGGGTCACCTAGGGGGTTCCACTGGAGCAGGGCTGGCTGTAACTAACATTTAAAAGAAATGTCATTTCTGCTTACCTGTGTTTGTGTGCTTCCTCCTCCATGCTGTCGGCGGCCATTTTGAGGTGGTCAATGTTGGGTTCGGCCTCTTGTGACTGCCCGGCGGCCATCTTCCTGTGGTTCGGCCACACCCACTGGCCCCTATCAGCTGATCGGCGGCCATGTTTGTCCACCCTGTATGCATATATTGCCGTTCGGCGGCCATCTTTTTGTGGGCTATGGCTGCTTGACCTCTATCTTCGGTCGGCGGCCATTTTCTTAGAGCCCACATTATCTTCCATACAGATGTTTTTGGCAACCATTTTGCGAGAGCCTCCGGCCTCTAGGGTGCATTACACTGGTGCGAAAATTCACACAGGAAATGCTGATAAAAGAAGCAGACTGACACAGCAGCAGTGGGACAGTATCACAGGCGCAGCACACGGCAGCATAGCAGTACCTATCCAGGGTGGTGAGTCCTCTGGGTGACCCAGCCTCTCTGCAGCACAGGAGGGTGGCCTATTGATATCTTGCCTGGAGCCCTGTGAGTGTCAGCGTGTGGTCAGCATGGCATCTGAGCCAGATGTCTTCTCCCCTGAAACACCAGATTTAGCAGCTGGTGCCCCTGAGGTGTCTATGAACGCTATGACGCCAATCCTAGAGGCGTTTGCTGCCAGGGTGGAAGCAGCACACAGGAATACAGGGGGTAGTAAACGCCCCGTCCCCTGCAAGCTTCTGGGGATAATTCTGATGCAGAACCAGGTCCAGCTACGGCTCTGGGCCCAGATTCTGACGCATCAGAGACTGCAGACCGTGATCGGACAGTGAGGATGACTCCAAGTCCAGGTCAGTACGCAAGACGGCTTTGGTATCTGACCTTATTACTGCAGTGCGGGATATGCTAAAGTTGGAAAATACTGCAGAAGCAGCAGAGACTCCGGTCCACTTGGTTTTCATAGACCTGCCCGCACTGCTAAGGTGTTCCCTTGTGTGTCTTTTGATAAACTCTTATACAAGGAATGGCAGAACCCAGTGAGGGTCTTTACAGCCCCAAAGAGGTTTGCGGTACGGTACCCCTTTGAGGAGAGTTTTCTGAAGAAATGGACCTCTCCCCTTATAGTGGACCCTCCGGTGTCCAGACTTAATAGAGCCACCACAATTCCTGTAGAAGGGGCTCCTGTTTTCAAGGACCCTGTGGATAAGAAGGCTGAAGCACTTGCTTGCTACCTATACTCAGTGGTAGGCTCGGCAGTACGCCCGGCATTGGCGGGGGCCCTAGTGTCTCACACACTTACTGAATGGGCAAGATTGCTACTCCAGGGGTTAAGGAGCGAGATGCTCCTCCTGATGAGATAACATTGGCCGACCAGTTGGTCCAGGGCTTTAAGTTTGTCTGCGAGTCAGACATGAATACTATTCCCCTGCTGTCTAAAAACTTTGGTTTATGCAGTAGCAATACGCCACCTGATCTGGCTAAAAGGCTGGTCTGCGGACCAGACTTCCAAGAAAGCCCTGTTGGATCTGCCTTTTAAGGGCGACAGACTTTTTGGGGCTTCTCTGGATGACATCATCAAGGATGCCACAGGAAGTAAAAGCACTTTGCTTCCCCAAATTAGCAAGGGTAAGGGGCCAAGCCAAGGGGCAAGGGCCCTCCTTTACTGCACGCAAGCGGTTTTTTCATCCCCCTAGGGCGACAGGGAGAAGACCCCAGGCCGATAAAGCGCCTGCCCAAGGAAAAAAGCGTCCTTGGTCCCGCAGACCCAATAAGCCTGCGGACAAATTTGCGTCCGCATGAAGGTCCACCCCCACCCAGCTCTCGGGTGGGGGGACGTCTTCGCAAATTTGCGACTTAGTGGACAGCTCTAATCTCCGACATTTGGGTTTGCGAAGTAATCTCCTCATGCTACAAGATAGAGTTTCTCTCCACCGAACAGATTCAACACCTCCAATCTCCAGTTACTACCGACCCGTCGGGAGGCCCTGTATAGGGCGGTCCAGGGTCTACTGGAACGCGGGGTAGTTATTCCAGTTCCAGAACTGGAACGGGGTTTTTACTCAAATCTGTTCTTTGTGCCGAAGAAGGAGGGGGTTCGTCCAAGCTTGGATCTCAGAGCCCTCAATTGCTTTGTGAAGGTGCAAAGATTTCGGATGGAGTCGGTTCGATCTGTAGTCACGGCTCTCCATCCGGGGGACTTTCTGGCCTCCTTGGACATCAAGGACGCATACCTGCATGTCCCCATATACTCCAGACACCAGAGGTTTCTGCGATTTGCTATCGGGAAGGACCACTACCAGTTTGTGGCCCTCCCGTTGGGCCTTGCCTCAGCACCCAGGACGTTCACCAAGGTGCTAGCTCCGATTCTGGCACTTCTAAGACAGCGGGGTATCGCTATCACAGGCTACTAGGACGACCTTCTGCTGAAGGCCCCTTCAAGCTCAGAATTAGAGGTAAGCGTGTCCATTACCTGTCAGACTCTTCGAGACTGTGGTTGGATACTAAACACGCAAAAGTCAGTATTGGTGCCCACTTAACGCCTAGTGTACCTGGGGTTGATTCTGCATTCCTCAGAGGCAAAGGTATTCCTCCCTGTGGAGAAGTTGCAGACCCTCGGGGCTGCAGTACGGCAGCTGACATCCAGGAATTGTTCGTCACTCCGTTTTTGCATGCGAGTGTTGGGCCTCATGGTAGCCTCCTTCGAGGCGGTCCCATATGTTCAATACCACACTCGAGTGTTACAGAAGGAAGTTCTGTCCAGATGGAACAGATGCCCTTCATCTCTGGATTATCAAATCTGAGTGAGCCACCTAGTCAGGAGATCCCTGGTATGGTGGCTGACAGCACCGGCTCTATTGGCCGGGAAGTCATTTCTTCCGGTTTACTGGATAGTGATCACGACGGACGCCAGCCTTACAGGTTGGGGGGGAGTCTGGGGTGTCCAGTCGGCGCAAGGTCGCTGGACCCCAGAGGAAGCCCTCCTGCCGATCAATGTCCTGGAGATCCGGGCGATCAAGCTGTGCCTCTTCAAATGGCCTCAGAGGCTGCAAGGGCGTCCAGTCAGGATCCAGTCAGACAACGTCACAGCGGTGGCATATGTCAATCATCAAGGAGGAACAATAAGCTCAGCTGCAGCATCGGAGGTTGCTTGCACCCTGAAGTGAGCAGAGAAGAGCGTACCGGCACTATCGGCCGTGTACATTCCGGGCGTGGAAAACTGGCAGGCGGACTACCTGAGCCGCCAGATGCTGGACCAGGGAAAATGGTCCTTACACCCGGAGGTGTTCCAACTCCTCTGCCAAAGATGGGGCACACCAGACGTAGATCTTCTGGCTTCCCGACTCAATCGGAAGGTATTGAGATTTGTGGCACGGTCAAGAGACCCATGGGCAGACGCAACGGACGCGTTGGTAACATTGTGGGGTCAGTATCGGCTAATCTATGCCTTCCCGCCCTTAAGGCTTCTTCCTCTTCTGCTCCGCAGAGTGGAGGCAGAGGGAATTCCAATGATCCTAATCGCTCCAGATTGGTCTCAGCGTCCTTGGTACGCCGATCTAGTACGTCTGGTAGCAGACGTCCCCTGGCGCCTACCACTACGGAAGGACCTGCTATCGCAAGGTCCCATACTCCATCCTGCTTTACGGTCACTGGCTTTAACGGCATGGCTATTGAGAACCAGGTACTGAGAGACCGGGGCCTGTCAGATTCAGTAATCTCTACTATGAGAAGTGCTCAGAAACCGTGCTCTAGGAAGGTTTATCACCGCACTTGGAAGGCCCACATCTCCATGTGTGAGGAAATGAAATGGCATCCGCGTACTTATTTGGTTTCCAGAATCCTGCTGGTTTTACAGCATGGGGTGGACCAAAGGCTTGCCCTAAGTACGATTAAGGGACAGATATCTGCCCTGGCTGTCTTTTGTTCAGCGACCCCTGGTGGCTCACTCTCTCGTGAGTACATTTGTGCAGGGGGTTCGACATGTGGCCCCTCCGGTCCGTCCCCCGTTACTTCCGTGGGACTTGAACCTGGTCCTCTCGGTGCTTCAGAAGGCACCGTTTGAGAATATTAGAGATATTCCCCTGTTGACACTTTCTCAGAAAGTGGTCCTTTTGGTGGCTGTTACGTCAGTTAGACGAGTCTCTGAGCTGGCAGCCTTGTCCTGCAAGGCTCCCTATTTGATTTTCCACAAGGATAAGGTGGTGCTGCGGCCGCAGCCTTCCTTTCAAAAGTCGTTTCGGCCTTTTATCTCAATGAAGACATTGTACTTCCATCCTTGTGTCCTCAGCCGTCGAATCCTAAGGAGTCGGCGTTGCATTCCTTGGACGTTGTCCGAGCTTTGAGAGTATACTTATCTGCTACTTCCCTGTTCCGGAAGTCAGACTCACTGTTTGTTTCGGTGGCTGGTCCCAAGAAAGGGCCAAGCAGTCTCATCGGCCACCATCTCTAGGTGGATCCGACAGATAGTAATCCAGGCTTACGCCTTAAAGGGTCAAGCGCCCCCCTTCCCGGTCACGGCGCATTCGACCAGGGCAATAGGTGCCTCTTGGGCTTTCCGACATCAAGCGTCTGTCTCCCAATTATGTAGAGCGGCGACTTGGTCGTCCGCTCACACTTTCACAAAATTCTACAAAATTGAGGTAGGTGCATCTTCGGATGCCTCTTTCGGCCGCAAGGTTTTACAAGCTGCTGTTTAGAGTTGCAGCTCCTCCGTTGGAGGAGTGCTGTTTTGTGTTTGGGGTGAAGTTTATTTTTATGCTGTTACCACCCCTCGTTTTTTTCTCTGACACTGCTTTGGGACGTCCCACTTTGTCAATAGAGAAGCTGTGTCGGTCCATGGACGAAAGAGTAAATAGGATTTTTTACTCACCGTAAAATCCTTTTCTCGGAGTCCATGGACCGACACAGCACCCACCCCTCCTTTTAAGTTTGTACTGCTTTTTGACGAACTGATCTGCTAGATGCAGACTGAGGGGATATACCCGGAGGGTCCGCCCCCTGGGCGGTACTGTAGAAGGTGTGATGCAACACTTTTTACAAGTTTTTCTGCCTAGTCACTCCTAATTAACAGGTAATACCCACTTTGTCAATAGAGAAGCTGTGTCGGTCCATGGACTCAGAGAAAAGGATTTTACGGTGAGTAAAAATCCTATTTTATCTGAAAGAGGACTGTTCACTTTTATAGAAGATACCAGGGTTATGGCAGCTAGCTGCTGCCATAACAACGGTATTCCTCTTCAAACAGTCGACGTACAACGATGACGGGTGGTCCTCAGGTAGTTAAAGAGTAACTCCACTTTTGTTGAGAAAAAAAACATCCCCCTATGGGTGATCTGTGTACATTGCAGGGATTTTACTAAATGTTTTTAGATTCCTACCTTTTGTATTCTGATGGAATAGCTGTTTGTTTCTCTGTGTCCATATGCAAAGTGAATATAATGGTGTAGCGGGGGGTCTCCTTTAAGGCCTCAGGACTACGGTACCCAGAACCCCGTTTGGCACCCAAGGTGCATTGCCAACCGCAGAGACTCATGGGGTGGGCTATAAAAGTGAAGGGGAGGCAGAGCTCAGCCTCTTTGGACGCCGCCCTTCTAGCAAGAGGTTACCTGTGTGGACTCGCTGCTGGTACAAGGCCTGAAGCCTGGGCCTTGCGCACTTCCAAAGAGCCTTCCACTCCACTGCAGAGCCTGTGTGGCACCTGATCTCCATCTGTTTCTCACTGACCTCAGGAGGACCGAAGACCCGGCTATCGCAGACCCTGTGTGCGGATACACAGCGGTGGAAGTTACGGACGGGGACTAAGTCCGGTGTGGTGAGAGAGCACTTGCTCAAAGTTATAGCCAAGTCCTTTTTTAGGCCTACTGACTGCTTTGGCCCTTAGTGCTATACCAACTATCCTAGCAGGAGACTATTTCCAGAACTGAGTTTGATAGTCTCCTGGGATACAGTCCTGTTGGATTACAATTATTGTTCCTGATGTGCACCACCGATTTCCTTGCATGCGAAGATTCTTCACCCTAAGACTGTACCTTACTTTAATTCGGGCTTGACTGGGTAGCGTAGGACATTATTGGGCGCCATATTGCTCACGGGGAGGATAGCTGCAGCGTGGTGTGCTAGTTATTTCTATACAGTATTGCTAAGTGTCACTAATATTGCAGGGCTCTGCATGTGTTATGATGTACTGTACTTCTATCTAACTTTTATACTAAAGTAAAGTCGCTATAGTTAAGTACTCCGGTATCAGTGTCAATTACTGTGCTTTATCACTGTTTGCTTTATTGTGGGACTGTGTCATAGACAATCGCAGAGGCATTATCAGTCTATCATTCCCTAGACTAGCTGTGCCAGGGGAGGGTCGAGTAGATTGCCGGGGGTTGGCAGTGCTGTGTATAGGGCCCGAAATAATATCAGCGGCTCTCTTAAGTTGGGGGTATCGCTACACGTGGGGGCTCAGAGTCCGGGATCCTGTACGCGGCAATCAAACACGCCAAAGGTATCGGCATGGACCCGCTAGAGGTGAAAGCGTGGTGCGAGGCAGTCAAGGCCAGCCCAGACATGTCAGTGGTCCTCAGTCTCCCGGGAGAAGAATGGCCGACGGATGCGGTGGAGCAACTCTTAGTGTCGTTATCACCGAATCGAGAGTCATGGGTGATGGACATGAGGTCGAATCCAGAAACCTCGTTTCAGTATGTACTGATAGAATGGAGGGATGGAATACCCGGGAATTTTAGAGGTCGAAGTGTGCAGACGGTAGATAACAAGACATGTTTTGGCGCACGCAGTGACCGCGAAGAGGGAGTCACCTCCGCCATCCCCTCTGGGGTCACCACCAGGGACATCCCATACATCAGAGAAGCTAAAAGGGACGATACCTCCGGTGACACCCCTGACTACTATAGGGACGGAACTTTTAAATGCCCTAGGGGATCTGCTCACTAAGTGTCAGAAAACCAACACGGTGCACATAGAGGCTAGTTACCGAAAGCTAAGGATATTTTCAGGGAAGCTGCCTGTCCCTGCAGGGGAGGAAGGCTTTGATACCTGGATCGAGCAGGCATTACTAGCGGTAGAGGCATGGGAGGTGCCTGAAGCGCAGAAGAAGCAGCGTGTAATTGAGAGTTTGAAAGGCGCGGCTGCTGAAGCTGTAAAAAGTCTCCAGTTTAGCAATGATGCCTGCACGGCCTACGACTACTTGGCCATGCTGCAGGAAGAGTTTGGTCAGTTGGAGAAGGTGAAAGAACTGGTGTATCAGTTTGAACACACTTTTCAGCAACCAGGAGAAAAATTGTCGGAGTATGTGAGAAGATTGAATAGGATGCTTTGCCAAATCGTGCTGAAAAAGGGAATGGTGCCCCAAGCCATAGATGCGGCAAGGATGAACCAGATCCCCGGGAGAAACATTCAGGTCTAGAAGTGATTCCTGAAGTGGTCCCGCAAAGAGCTTTAAAGAAGGCACACAGTAAGGTGCCGGTGAGCATCAGAAACACCACTGATGCCCCCATGAAGATCCCAGCCAGGATGCTGCTGGGCCAGGTGAGCCCTGCTGCCCCAATTGTCTTATCAGATGTGGAGAAGACAGAAGGAGAAAGCACAACATGGGAGAAGCTCTGCATGGAGAACCCGAACCTGCCAAGGGCCTGGAAGGAGAGGGCAAAGGCCCAGTTGACCAGATGGAGGAAGATCTTCTCCAAAGATGAGTTCGATGTGGGGTCTGCGAAGCGTGCCACCCATCGAATCCGCCTCCAGGAAGACAAGCCTTTCAGAGAGAGGGTCAGGCGAGTTTCTCTAGGCGACCTAGAAGATTTGAGAGAACAGCTCGCCGAGCTCAAGCGAACCGGTGTTATCTGGGAGTCCAGAAGCCCCTATGCCTCCCCGATCGTGGTGGTCAGGAAAAAGAATGGGTCGCTGAGACTGTGTATAGATTACAGGACTCTCAACAGGAGAACGATACCCGACCAATATACCACCCCGAGGATAGAGGATGCCCTACAGAGTTTGTCTGGAGCTAGGTGGTTCAGCGTCATGGACCTTAAGAACGGATACTACCAGATCCCAATGCATCTGGAAGATAAGGAGAAGACAGCCTTCATAACCCCTGTGGGATTCTTCGAATTTGACCGGATGCCCCAAGATCTGTCTGGAGCCCCTGACACTTTTCAGTCATCGAAGTCCTAGTGTACCTAGATGATATCATTGTCCTTGGGAAGACTCTAGAGGAGCATGAAGAGAGACTGGAAAAAGTCTTGAAAAGACTCAGTGGCGAGGGACTCAAGCTTTCAGCAGAGAAATGCCAGTTCTACCAGTCGTCAGTCCACTATCTGGGACACATAGTGTCCGAAGAAGGGGTAGCCACAGACCCCGAGAAGCTGGAGGCAGTCACCTCCTGGCCATGGCCCACCACTGTGACGGAACTCAGGTCCTTCTTGGGGTTCTGCTCATACTACCGGAGGTTCGTGGAAGGGTTTGCATGAATTGCCAGACCCCTAAATAAACTGTTGAAGACAGAGGGAGAAGAGGATGACTCGGGCCCCAAGAAGCCGGGGGAGTCGGTTGAAAATCAGTGGAATGGGAAGTGTGAAGAGGCATTCCAAATGCTGAAGAAAAGCTTAACCACTGCCCCTGTCTTGGCCTATGCAGATACAAAAAATCCCTATGAACTCCATGTGGACGCCAGTCATGATGGTCTGGGGGGGTGCTTTACCAGGAACCTGAAGGGCAACTACAACCCTTTGCATACGTGAGCAGGAGCTTAACCCCAGCTGAGAAGAACTATCCTACTCACAAGTTGGAGTTCTTAGCCCTCAAGTGGGCTGTGGTCGATAAATTGAAAGACTACCTGTATGGAGCAGAATTTATCGTGAAAACTGATAACAACCCCCTCACTTATCTCTTCACCATGGCAAAGCTGGATGCCACTGGCCACCGATGGCTGGCTGCGCTTTCTGGATTCAATTTCAGCCTGAAATACAGACCTGGGGCAGGAAACCGAGATGCGGATGCCCTGTCCAGAAGGTCTCATACTCCCACTGGCAGTACAGAAGAATGGACTCAAGTGACGCCAGATAGGGTGCGGGCTCTCTGTCAAGGAGCTGAACATCAAGTCAGAGGTGGATCCAGAGCAGAAGAGATAGGAGTCACAGTAGTAGGAGTACCCAAACAATACTGCGGTGTGACCCAAATAGAAGAAGATGACTTGTCAAAGCTGTCCAAGAAGGAACTGAGGTGTGACCAATTGGAAGACCCCCTGGGGAAACTGGTCCTGGAAGCCCTGGAAGATCAAGATCCAAACAAACTTCTACATCATCCTTCGAAGGAGGCCCGCCTGCTGTGGAAAGAGTGGGACGGGCTACAGGTGCATCAAGGGGTGGTCTACCGAAGGGGCCCCTCTGATGACCTGGAGGACAAATGGCAACTATTTCTGCCCGAGAAACACAGAGAGACTGTCTTAGTGGCCCTACGCGATAACCATGGTCACCTAGGAGCTGAAAGAACCTTTCAACTTATCAGGAGTCGGTTCTACTGGCCCTGTATGAGGGCTGAGGTGGAGGCATACTGCCACTCATGTGTACGCTGCATCCAACGAAAGACTCTACCCCATCAAGCTTCCCCAATGGGCCACCTGCAAAGTCAAGGTCCATTGGATTTGGTATGCATTGACTTTCTCTGTCTCAAACCCAACTTGAGTGGACTAGGAAATGTTCTGGTAGTAACCGATCATTTCACTCGGTATGCCCAGGCCTTCCCAACCAAAGACCAAAAGGCTTCCACCGTGGCCAAAGTACTCATGGAGAAATACTTTGTGCACTACGGACTACCGCAACGCCTTCACTCGGATCAAGGGAGGGACTTCGAGTGTCGGTTGATCCGGAAACTCTTGGACTCCTTAGGGATCAAGAAGACCCGGACCACTCCTTACCATCCACAAGGGGATGCGCAGCCGGAGAGGTTCAACAGAACCCTACTAAACATGATCGGGACTCTAAGCAGTGAAAAAAAACAACACTGGAGCAAGCACATAGCAGCAATTGTGCATGCTTATAATAGTACAAGTGATGCCACAGGGTACTCTCCCTATAGACTTACGTTTGGAAGAGAGGCAAGACTACCCGTAGACCTGGCCTTTGGCACCTCCATAGATCACACCTCAGCCACCTCTCACAAGGGATACGTGGATAAGCTGAGGCAAAGTTTGAAGTTGGCCTATGAGCAGGCCCAAGCAGCCTCGGATCAAAGGGGAGCTCGTAACAAACGAAACTTTGATTTAAGAGTTCGGATTCAGGATTTGCAACCTGGAGACAGAGTGCTGCTGCAAAACTTAGGGGTCCCTGGGAAGCATAAGCTGGCAGACAGATGGAGACCTGAACCCTTTGTCATTTGCAAGAAGCTACCTGGTCTACCAGTTTACCAATTAAAGTCGGAGGGGAAAGTGGGGCCACTGAAGACCTGGCAAAGAAACCATCTACTTCCACTTTCTGAGGCAGTTCGAATACCTCTTGTAAAGGATTCCCCTGAGCCAACTTCCATCCTGGATACTCCTAGACCAAATACCCGGTCTCAGACATCTCAATCTGGAGGAATGGATGTCTCTGAACCCAGCGAGGATGAGAGAGAGGAGCTTGAGTGGCTGTGGCCTTCCCAGGACCCTGTACCTTCTTCCATAGATCTCCCACCTTCTGAAAGCACCATAGACAGTACACTGAACGCAGAAGCCACAGAGTTTATCCCGCCCAGCCCTCTGTCAGACACATAGGAAGATGCTTTTGACTCACTCCCTGCTGAGGATCCAAGAGAATCTATGTATCTTCCTGTATCTGAGCTGAATGCTCCAGAGACTATGGAGGCCTCTACGTTTGTTCCAGAAGAGGAACCTACAGTGACTGAACCAGAGATTCCAAGGGAACAGAGAATGAAAAGAACCATACGTCCTCCCCAGAAGTCATAGGTGTGCGCAGCCTATTGCATTAGGGTGTGCACCCCAAAGCTCAAACACACACTACTGATCACTCACCATGTTCATTCAGAAAGGGAAGAGGCTGATAAATACATATTTACCGGCCCCTTCCCTCACTCACCCTAAAACATCTCCCGCAGCAACAGCCGGCAGGAGAGGAGGGAAGGCGGAGGAGCTGCAGAGGGAAGGAGTGGGGAGCCAGGGCAGAAGGGGAAATCTGTGCTGCACAGGGTGATTAGGGTGTGCCTGGGCACACCCGTCACACCCTGTGCGCACGCCTATGCCAGAAGTTAACTTACACCCAAATGGGGGAGAGTTCAGACGACACTGTGATAACAGCCAGGAGGAGTGTAGAAAACTCTGACCCCTCCACTGTTCATTAGGTGGAGGGCAACCCCAACTTACCCCCTGGCACAGTTAGGCAGGCCACTTCTGACAATGTGACCTGTAGGCAGGGTAATTCCCCTCCTCGTTTTTGGTGGGAACTTCCCCTGCAAACCTCACTTACAGCTTTAACTGATGTTGTACGTACCTTTTGTTAGTACTGTCTTTGGGGACCAAAGAATCTAAGTGGGGGGATTGTGTAGCGGGGGGTCTTCTTTAAGGCCTCAGGACTACGGTACCCAGAACCCCGTTTGGCACCCAAGGTGCATTGCCAACCGCAGAGACTCATGGGGTGGGCTATAAAGGTGAAGCGGAGGCGGAGCTCGGCCTCTTTGGGACACCGCCCATCTAGCAAGAGGTTTCTTTGTGCGGACTCGCTGCTGGTGCGAGGCCTGAAGCCTGGGCCTTGCGCACTTCCAAAGAGCCTTCCACTCCACTGCGGAGCCTGTGTGGCACCTGATCTCCACCTGTTTCTCACTGACCTCAGGAGGACCTAAGACCTGGCTATCGCAGACCCTGTGTGCGGATACACAGCGGTGGAAGTTACGGACGGGGACTAAGTCCGGTGTGGTAAGAGAGCACTTGCTCAAAGTTATAGCCAAGTACTTTGTTTAGGCCTACTGACTGCTTTGGCCCTTAGTGCTATACCAACTATCCTAGCAGGAGACTATTTCCAGAACTGAGTTTGATAGTCTCCTGGGAGTTGTTACTTTGCTGAGATACAGTCCTGTTGGATTGTTGTTCCTGATTAGGGATGAGCCGAACACCCCCCGGTTCGGTTCGCACCAGAACCTTTGAACGGACCGAAAGTTTGCGCGAAAGTTAGAACCCTATTAAATACAATGGACGCGAACGTTCGAAATCGAAAGTGCTAATTATAACGACTAATGTGCATGTTATTGTCCTAAAAAGGGTTTGGGGACCCGGGTTCTGCCCCAGGGGACATGTATCAATGCAAAACAAAGTTTTAAAAACTGACGTTTTTCGGGAGCAGTCATTTTAATGATGCATAAAGTGAAAAAAAAAAGTGAATATCGTACCTGGGGGGTGCCTAAAGTATGCCTGTGAAGTGGCATGTGTTTCCCGTGTTTAGAACTGTCCCTGCACAAAATGACATTTCTAAAGGAAAAAAAGCCATTTAAAACTGCTTGCGGCTTTAATGTCATGTCTGGTCCGGGTAATATGGATGAAAATCTTTGAGAAAAATGGCATGGCTACCCCACCCCAGCCCATTACCAGCCCATTACCAGCCCCTTTGGGTCTTGTATGCATATTAAGGGGAACCCCGCACCCAAAATAAAAAAGGCCCTATATACTCTTAACAGCCGTATACAGGCGGTGCATACAAGACAGGGACTGTAGGTTTATTCTTAAGTAGAATCTGTTTGTAATTTTGAACACGTACATTGTTTAAGTGTAGCTCCAGGCAAAAAATCTATTTTTAAGCTTTTTGGAAAACATAGGGAAGGGTTATCACCCCTGTAACATTTGTTTTGCTGTCTGTGCCCCTTGTTCAGAACATTTCACCTCACTTTCCGTCCCAATGACAAATGTTTTTGAAAAGTGGGGTTTTTATTGAAACAAGGATTGGTGATAAAGCATCAGTAGAGAGGAGACACTTTTTTCCCATATTAACTCTTACAGGAGAGAATTTCCCTTCCTAGGGGTAGATTTCCTCTCACTTCCTGTTGTCTCCTTCCGTTTGCAAATAGGAGTCGTTTGTAAGTTGGATGTTTGAAAGTAGGGGCCTGCCGTATATACTCTGCTGAAATTTGCCCCTTACATGTTGGTGTTGCCACAACACTGTGAGCCCTCACAGTTACTCTTGATGGGCGCTGGAACGCCCTGCTGTGAACTATTATATCAGGAATTGTATTTACATGCCATTGTTGAAGAGTGGTAGGAAAAATTGGGCCTTTGGTGGTGGTGCTGGTGCCACAACACTGTGAGCCCTCACAGTTACTCTTGGTGGGCGCATAATTGGGCCCTGCTGTGAATTATTAGATCAAGAATTGTAATTACATGCCCCTGTTAAACAGGGGCAGAAAAATTGGGCCTTAGGCACTGGTGCCACAACACTGCAACCCCTCACAGATACTGTACTTGGAGCACAGCAATGAGCCCTGTTGCAAAGTATTGCATCAAAAATTGTAATTACACGCCCCTGTTAAACAGGGGCAGAAAAATTGGGCCTTAGGCACTGGTGCTGGTGCCACGACACTGCAACCTCTCCCAGATACTCTAGTTGGAGTGCAGGAATGAGCCCTGCTGCAAAGCATTGCATCAAAAATTGTAATTACATGCCCCTGTTAAACAGGGGCTGAAAAATTTGGCCTTAGCCACTGGTGGCGGCACCCAGAAACAAAAAAGTTCTTCCAAGCTATCATCAAGAATCGGATCATTGAGGAGGAGGAGGATAGTCAGTCAACATAACAGGACAGTCACTCAGCATCAGTCTTGAAGGGATGTGACATTTGAAAATAAATTATTCTGTTATATCAGCTTCAGGTGCTTGGTAGCTGGTGGTGATCCAAGACTGGTTCATCTTTTTGAAGGTCAGTCGATCAACCGAGTCGGTGGACAGGCGCACCCTGTGATCCGTGACAAAGCCTCCAGCAGCACTGAATGTGCATTCTGAAAGAACGCTGGATGCAGGACAGGCCAGTAGCTCAATTGCATACTGTGCAAGCTCTGGCCAGTGATCCATCCTCAACACCCAGTAAGCCAGAGGATTTTCGGTGGGAAAGGTGTCCAAGTCTGACCTTGCCCCTAGGTATTCCTGCACCATGTATATCAGACGCTGGCGATGGTTGCTGGAACCGATCATACCTTGGGGCTGCGGACTAAAAAATTGTCTGAACGCATCGGTCAGACGGCCACCTTCTCCACCGCTCCTTCTGCTACTGACCGAAGCCTCAGCAACTTGTTGTCCAGGACTAGGAGTTTGTAACCTCCCAGTCTCTGGGAACGCGTTGCACAGACCTTTCTGCAAGGCCTCCCGGAGATGTCTCATCCTCTGCTCCCTCTACGACGGCAAGAAAAGGTCCGCAACCTTACCCTTGTACCGTGGATCAAGGAGAGTGGCCAGCCAGTAATGGTCCATCTCCTTGATAAAATAATTGTTAAAGAGGGCGCTATATAAATTAATCAGACTAAATACCATGTGTGATCCCACCTGGGATCCTAGTAACTATAACACATGAAAAAAATGTAAAATATATAATATATAGTAGATAATGCATGTGATGAGTAAATCAAATATTAATTGCCAAAACACAATCATTAATATAATAAATAAAGTCCCAATTTAGTGATTCAAAATAATCAATGAAAGTCCATATCCAACATAAACTCCTGCTTGCTGTCGTGATATATCTTGAAAAAATTAGTAAATATGTTTTTCAACCATCAAACATGCCACTTCAATGTCTCAAAGTAAACTTGAAGTGTAGTATGAAATTGATCCTCCACCAATATCAAAGAAACACACCCAATGTGCTCGTTCAAAGATTCTGCTTACCAGAACAATGTGACCACTGTCAAGGTCACCTGTGGCCAGGTGACAGATGCACACCGTAGGGGGACAGGAGTGCACCGCAAGGTAGTGAACCCTATGGCTGACTGCTGCGGATAGGAAACTGGGTGGTTGTGGAAAGCGGGACCAGAGGAGCACAACCGGGATCCTAACGGAAGCTAGAGCCAAGATTCCCCAGGGCGCGGAGTCTAAGACCCAGCAGGTCTTCTCCAGGGCCTCTAGTGGTGAGGATGTTATGCTGCAGGCTGGGACCAGGTCGCGGCCCCTGGAGTTTCCTAGCTCACGCCCCGTAGGATAAGGGGAAAAGAGGGGAAGCAGCAGCACAAGATATGAGAGAACCGAATAACAAGCTGAAGGTCAGGGGCCACAAGCAGACAAGGATAACGAAAGAACGAGCCGAAGGTCAAGGGTCACAAGCAGACAGGGATAGTCGGGGACAAGCCAAATATGTAACAGAGAGACAGACGTAGCACACGGCAGGCAGGAACCCAAACACACAATGCCTAACAAACACGTTGATCAGCAAAGCAGGCTTGCAGTGCACAGGTTAATATAGTGTTCTGTGATAGGGCCTGGGGTGGAGTCAGGCTGGGAGGAGATTATAAAGGAAGCCAGGTGAAAGGGCTCAGGCCTCTAAGATGAACACATGGGAAGGAAGGTAAGCTGACAGACAAACACTACTGCATATCCATGACAACCACTTTAATCAAAAAGTAGGTCAGTAGCGCTTATGCAGGTTTGTGCCTGCTCACATGTGTAAGATTTGGAGACGTACACCCTTCTTCCTCAGACGTGCCGGTAGGATCATATGCAAAAATGATGAAAGTTGCCCATAGCGTAAAACCATTTATTGATAAAAAACAAAGTAAAAATAGAAAGCCAAAGGCTTACTCACATTTAAAAGTGCCTATATCCCGGCACTGGGGCTGCTGGCTTGTCAAATTAGATCCTGTGGCGCTGGGGCTTCTCCCCTATGTCCGCCTCTGTGTGCGGCGTGCGTTCCACCTTCTACCTTCCGGCAACCATCCAGTCTGGATATGGCGTACAAACGTGACCAGGTACCGCCTCGACGTACGTTTCGTTGTGAACGTCTTCAGGAAGCATCTCCTTGATCCGAAGAATCTGAGGATCCTTCCGCAGACTTTGCAGGATCAGGGAGGCCATGGAGTGTAGGTTAGCTGAGGCATTCGGTCCGGAGTCCTCTGGGTTACTAAGGACGACATGATGCGCAGCCACCTCCTCCCAGCCACGTACAAGTCCACGGGTTTGTTGGGACTGTAAATCATCCCTAAAAGACTGCTGCTGCTGTTGATGCTGAGTGCCATGCTCCACCTCCATGCTGACACAATCCTCCTCCTCCTCTTCCTGTGTGATGGGTGGGACAGAAGGAACACTGGATAAAGGGGGCCTTGAGAGGCAAGGAAGTCCTCCTCTTCCTGCCTCTGTTCTGCCTCAAGTGCCCTGTCCATTATTCCACGCAGCGTGTGCTCCAACAGGTGGACAAGAGGGACAGTGTCACTGATGCAAGCACTGTCACTGCTCACCATCCTCGTTGGCCTCCTCAAATGGTGCCAGGACAGTGCATGCATCCCTGATCATGCCCCACTGGCGTGGAGAAAAAAAACCAAGCTCCCCTGACCCTGTCCTGGTGCCGTAGTCGCACAGGTACTCATTGATGGCCCTCTGCTGCGTGTGCAGCCGCTGCAGCATGGCCAACGTTGAGTTCCACCTGGTGGGCATGTCACATATAAGGCGGTTCTTGGGCAGGTTCAACTCCTTTTGCAGCTCAGCCAGCCGAGCACTGGCATTATAAGATCTGCGGAAATGCACACAGACTTTCCTGGCCTGCCTCAGGACATCCTGTAAGCCCGGGTACCTGCCCAAGAACCGCTGCACCACCAGGTTAAGGACATGAGCCACACAGAGCACATGGGTCAGTTGTCCCTGTCGGAGGGCGGAGAGGAGGTTGGTGCTATTGTCGCAAACCACCATTCCTGGCTTAAGCTGGCGTGGCGTCAACCACCTCTCGGCCTGTCCCTGCAGAGCAGCAGAACCTCTGTCCCAGTGTGGCTCCTGTCCCCCAAACACACCAGCGCAAGCACGGCCTGGCATCTTTTTGCCTGCGTACTTGCGTAGCCCCTTGAACGCCTACGGAGCACCGCTGGTTCCGAGGACAAAGCACAGGAAGAGTCCATGGAGAAAGAAGAAGAGGAGGGGGTGGAGGAGAGAGGTGTGTCAATTGGCCTGTGGCCAATTATGGCTCTCCTCGCTGCCGGCGCTGTGATTGGCCAAGCATGCGGGGTCACAGTGCATGCTTGGCCAATCACAGCGCCTGGATTGCACTGCGATGGCGTAGTGAATTGTGAGCCGTTCGCGTCACTTGAATTTGGCGCGAACAGCCCAAATTGTTCGATCTTCGTCGAACGATCGAACACCAAGCTCATCCCTATTCCTGATGTGCACCACCGATTTCCTTGCATGCGAAGATTCTTCACCCTAAGACTGTACCTTACTTTAAGTCAGGCCTGACTGGGTAGCGTAGGACATTATTGGGCGCCATATTGCTCACGGGGAGGATAGCTGCAGCGTGGTGTGCTAGTTATTTCTATACAGTATTGTTAAGTGTCACTAATATTGCAGGGCTCTGCATGTGTTATGATGTACTGTACTTCTATCTAACTTTTATACTAAAGTAAAGTCGCTATAGTTAAGTACTCCGGTATCCGTGTCAATTACTGTACTTTATCACTGTTTGCTTTATTGTGGGACTGTGTCATAGACAATCGCAGAGACATTACCAGTCTATCATTCCCTAGACTAGCTGTGCCAGGGGAGGGTCGAGTAGATTGCCGGGGGTTGGCAGTGCTGTGTATAGGGCCCGAAATAATATCAGCGGCTCTCTTAAGTTGGGGGTATCACTACAATGGGAATAACTTTATAATTATCAATCAGCTGCTGCACCTGCAGGGCTCTAATGAGGAAAGTGGCAGGGTCTGCATCCCTTTTAGATATGATTTCCCTTTGGGAGGATCTCACCAGAAATGACATTTTTGTTGCAGGGGATGCCTAAAATCTGACATGTATCTTAGTGCAGACTTCAGTGAGCCAATCACACAAGCAGAAAGTTACATATTTAGGAGGCGTTCTGTATACCATCTGTGTACAGAACGCCTCCAGGTTGCCATTTTGCATTTTACCAAAAACGTCAGCAACGCAGATTGAAAAGGAAGGGAAGGAATGACGTTTACATATGCGGGCGTGACCTACGTATGCGTGAGAGCACGAGGGGATGGGGGCCCTTTAAAAAATGTATAACATTTTTAGATTTTTACACTTTCCCTTAGTTTTTTTAGTTTTTGATAATTTTTATTCCTATTACAGAGACTGTAAACGTACCTTGTAATAGGAATAGGGCATGACAGGTCCTCTTTACGGAGAGATCTGGAGTCCGTGTGAAGTCCCCACATCTCTCCTCTATGCTGGAAAGCCTGAGATAAAAAAAAGAAAATCGATCTCAGGCTTCTCAGCAAAAAATAAATAAAACGATAGTGTTTACATCTGCCAGCGCTGGAAGTGACACCATGACATCGCCTCTGGCCTCCAAGGGTCATTTAGAACTGGCAGGGGACCCACCCCTATGAATATTTGCTGTTGCAACACTGATCCTCCTCCTGGCCAATCAGGAAGCGGGTCTGATACCCGTCACCCAATTGGCTGAAAGGACAGGCGATCCTATTGTACGTCAAGAAGGAGGGGAGGAGACGCAATGCGGAAGCGAGGAGGAAGAGAGGACACATGAGCCGCTACCTGGTGCCCCGATCCCCGCCGTTCCTTGATGTCCACCGATGCCTGCGAGCCAGACCTTCTCGTCCACATCAGTGCCTGACCTCACAAATGCACTTCTGGAAGAATGGTCAAACATTCCCATCAGTGGCAGTGCGTCCATAGTGGGCGCAGGAGCGCCGCCTCCTCTCGCTCCTGCGCCCGTCACTCACAACAATACATAGGTTCACGCATTGCATGAACCTATGTATTGTCGCCGCCGCTGCCGCCTACTTCTCAGATGGCCGGCCCCCTGGTGTGCACCGGCTATCTGAATAACAGCGGCTGGTTGGTGTTTGGAAGTGCCTATCAGAGCCAGCTGCTTCCTGATTACAGCCTGAGGGCTCTAATCGGCTTCCAAATTGCTAACCAGAGGACGCACGGGGGGGTGCATTCCCTGGTTAACACTGATAGGCGTCTCAGCCAATCAGGTCCACAGAGTCTGGTTACCCGTAACCTGATTGGCTGAAGCGACATCGAGGGCGGCAGAAGACATTGAGGACGGAAGAAGGATGGCGCTGACCCGAGGAAGGTAAGTGCAGGGCTGGGGGACAAACTGGCTGCATTTGGGGACAAACTGGCTGCATTTGGGGGCAAACTGGCTGCATTTGGGGGCAAACTGGCTGCATTTGGGGGCAAACTGGCTGCATTTGGGGGCAAACTGGCTGCATTTGGGGGCAAACTGGCGGCATTTGGGACAAATTGTCTGCATTTGTGGACATACTGGCTGCATTTGGGGACAAACTGGCTGCATTTGGGGGCAAACTGGCTGCATTTGGGGACAAACTGGCTGTATTTGGGAGGAAACTGGCTGCATTTGAGGGGGCAAACTGGTGGTGTTTGGGCACAGTGGCTGCGTTTAATGGGCACAGTGGCGGCAATTGATGATGTTGAGCACCAGCCGCCACTGATTCCCATAGATACATCTCTGACCTAAACCTTGTGGACAGCCTTCCCAGAAGAGGTGAATTTGTTAGAGCTGCAAAGCGTGGGCCAACTTAATATTGAACCCTACTGATGCCAATAAAGTTCATGTGCGTGTAAAGGCAGGTGTCCCAATACTTTTGACAATATAGTGTATATTTTATTGGATAATGCCCTTTGTTTTACAATCCAACAATACCTGACCTCAATCCCACTGAACATTTCTGGGATCAGGTCCTAACCTCAACCCTACTGAACACCTCTGGGATTATGTCTTCTCATCCAACATCAGTACCTGACCTCAACCCTACTGAACACCTCTGGGATTATGTCTTCTCATCCAACATCAGTACCTGACCTCAACCCTACTGAACACCTCTAAGATCAGATCTTCTTAACCAACATCAGTACTGGACCTCAACCCCTTTGAACATTTCTGGGATCAGGTCTTCTCTTCCAACACCAGTATCTGACGTCAACCCTACTGAACACCTTTGGGATCAGATATTCTCATCCAACATCAGTACCTGACCTCAACCCCACTGAACATTCCTGGGATTAGGTCTTCTCATCCAACATCACTATCTGACCTTAACCTCACTGAATACCTCTGGGGTCAGGTCTTCTTATCTAACATCATTACCTAGGAGGTAACTTCATTGAGTATAGCTGGAAAACCGCATTCTCAACTACATATAAAGCCTCCCACTGTACCAAACATTAGGAACTTTACCAAAAAACTCTCCACCGCTGGTACCGCAACCTTTACAAGCTATCTAAATTTTACCCGAAACAATCTCCTAGGTGTTGGCAGATATGTGGAGAAACTGAATCCCTTTACCACATACTATAGCATTGCAGATCTCTCCACTCCTAACGGAATTCTGTATTCTCCCTAGCCTCCACTATTATAGGTAACCTGATATTGCCGGATCCTGCCCTTGCATTTCTGTATCTAGGTATCGAGCGTCTACCCTCTAATACCAGATCTCCATCTACTTTTGGGAGGTAAACTCAATATTATTAGACTATGGAATTCCATTTTAAACTTTAGCCGACACCCTAATGCCGCGTACACACGATCGGAAATTCCGACAACAAAACCGTGGATTTTTTTCCGACGGAATGTTGGCTCAAACTTGTGTTGCATACACACGGTCACACAAATCTTGTCGGAAATTCCGAACGTCAAGAAAGCGGTGACGTACGACGAGCCGAGATCAATGAAGTTCAATAGGCAGTTCGGCTCTTCTGCTTGATTCTGAGCATGCGTGTTTTTTTTGTGCATCAGAATTGCATACAGACCATGTGAATTTCCGACAAGAACTTTTCTTGTCGGAAAATTTGAGAACCAGCTCTCAAATTTTTGTGGTCGGAAATTCCAACAGCAAATGTCCGATGGAGCCTACACACGTTCGGAATTTCCGACAAAAAGCTCACATCGGACATTTGTTGTCGGAATTTTTGATCGTGTGTACGCGGCATTAGAGGCTTAAACCACCAATGTAAAATGGAAAAACTATTAGCATCAAAAAAATGTAGAGAACAAAAGATTTGCCCTATCTTGGTCCCTGTGGCTGAATAACCCCAACTGCACAGTAAAAATAACGATAAGATGTATTTACAACGTCCTCTATTGTTGACCGGAACTTCTTGTTTTGCCAGTTGCTTTTTTCCTGTTTAGTTACTCTTTCCACTTTCTACCTAACCTTTACCCCAGCTCCCCCACCTTTTTCAATAAGCAACAGCTTTTGCTCATAATAAGGATGAAGGGAAAAAAACAAGTGACATTTCTAGAATGACCACCTTTCCTCCTTTACCTTTTGGATGAAGTTGCTGGACCCTCATTGATAACATAATTTATCTTTCCTTACTTCCTACTTTCTTGATTGCCTTCCATAAACTTTCTGTTGATGTTAACCTAGTCAATGTACTTTGTATGACTTCATTGTCTCATTCCGTGTACTATTTTGCAAGAAATTCTCAATAGAGAACTATTGGAATTCACATCAGTACCTGACCTCAACCTTATCGACCTCCTCGGGATGAATTAAAATGCAGACTGTTGCCAGGTCTTCTCATCCAACTGCAGTACCTGACCTCAAACTTATCAAACACCTCGGGATGAATTGAAATGCCAACTGTTGCAAGGTCTAATTATCCAACCTTCGGTACCTGACCCTAACCTTATCGAACACCTCACGATGAAAATGGAAGGCAACCTAATTACTTGACCTCGACCTTATTAAACACTTCAGGATGAATTGAAATGCCAGGTATTCACATCCATCCTCAGTACCTGACATCAACCTTATCGAACATCTCTGGATAAATTGAAATGCCAACTTTTGCCAGGTCTTCTCATCCAACCGCAGTACCTGACCACAACCTTTTCGACCTCCTTGGGATGAATGCTTGTCGTGACGTCACTCCGCCGAGCGCTGCGTCTCAGTTGACTCAGAGTTTGCGTTCCAGCCCTCCTTCTGGTTCCTTGAGAGACTATCCGGATACACGTCTATGGACATCATGCCGGCCTTTCGCTCAGCACACAGGGATGTCTCTTCTCATTGAGAACGACAGTACTTGGAGTACGATCGTGGACCGGACCGCTCATATGCCTGTTACAGTTTACCTAAGAGTGAGTGCTTTAGTGCTATTGTAACATTAAAGTCTAACAGTTTTACTAAGTGGCGCCTGTATTGTTTTTTCTTTGTTTCATATGTTTGGAGTCTGGCTTCGGCTCCCCCAGTAAGGCCGCCCGCTTGTATCCCAGGACTGTCAATACACACACTAGAGGTTTTCACACAGCTCAAAGGACTTTTTTGGTAAAATATATATATGCATTGTCTTTTTAACCTTTTAAGCGCCAGTGTTGTAAATAATTCTGGTTGCCTTTATGGAAGGCAACCTCAGTACCTGACCTCAATCTTATTAAACACTTCAGGATGAATTGAAATGCCAACTGTTGCCAGGTAGTCTCATCCAACCTCAGTACCTGACATCAACCTTATCGAACATCTCTGGATAAATTGAAATGCCAACTGTTGCAAATCTAATTATCCAACCTCATTACCTGACCTCTACCTTATTGAACAGCTCGGGATGAAATGAAATGTCAACTGTTGTTAGATCTTCTCATCCAACCTCGGTACCTGACCCCAACCTTATCGAACACCTCAGGATGAATTGAAATGCCAACTGTTGCCAAGTCTTCTCATCCAACTGCAGTACCTGACCACAACCTTTTCGACCTCCTCTGGATGAATTAAAATGCCAACTGTTGCCAGGTCTTCTCATCCAATCTCAGTACCTGACCTCAACCTTATCGAACACCTCGGGATAAATTGAAATGCCAACTGTTGCAAGGTCTAATTATCCAACCTCAGTACCTGACCTCCACCTTATTGAACAGCTTGGGATGAATTGAAATGCCAACTGTTGTTAGATCTTCTCATCCAACCTCGGTACCTGACCCCAACCTTATCGAACACCCCAGGATGAATTGAAATACCAACATTTGCCAGGTTTAATCCTCCAACCTCAGTACCTGACCTCAACCTTATGGAACTCTTTGGGATGAACGGAAGTGGCAGCTGTTGCCTTTATGGAAGGCAACCTCAGTACCTGACCTCAATCTTGTTAAACACTTGAGGATGAACTGAAATGCCAACTGTTGCCAGGTATTCTCATCCAACCTCAGTAACTGACTTGACAAGTGCTTTTTTGGCTGAGTGGGCGCCAATTTCCCCAAACACTCCTTTGTGGAAAGTCTTCCTAGAAGACCGGAGGTTATTATAGTCTCAAAGTGGGGACGACATTGGAACTATTAGAATTACCATAACTACCTGACCTCAACCTTATCGAACACCTCAGGATGAATTGAATACCATCTGTTGCCAGTTCTTCTCATCCAATCTCAGTCCCTGACTTCACAAGCGCTCTTTTGGCTGAGTAGGCACCGCTTTCCTCAAACACTCCTAAAATTTGTGGAAAGTCTTCCTAGAAGACCAACCTCAGTGCCTGGCCTGAACCTTATTGAACATCCCAGGATGAATTGAAATGCCAACTGTTGCCAGGTCTTCTCATCCAATCTCAGTACCTGACCCCAACCTTATTGAACACCTTGAGATTAATTTAAAAGCTAGCTGTTGCCAGGCCTTCTCATCCAACCTATAGGAAGACTTTTCACAAAGTTTAGGAGTGTCTGGGAAAATTGGTGCCTACTTAGCTGAAAGAGCAATTACAAAGTCAGGTACTGAGGTTGGATGAGAAGACCTGGCAACAGTTGGCATTTGAATTCGACCTGGGATGTTTGATGAGGTTGAGTACAGGTACTAAGGTTGGATGAGAAGACCTGGCAACAGTTGGTGTTTCAATTCATCCTGAGGTGTTCCATAAGGTTGAGGTCCAGGTACTGAGGTTGGATGAAAAGACCTGGCAACAGTTGGCATTTGAATTCATCCTGGGATGTTTGATGAGGTTGAGTTCAGGTACGAAGGTTGGATTAGAAGACCTCGAAACAGTTGGCATTTCCATTCATCCCGAGGTGTTCGATAAAGTTGAGGTGAGGTACTGAGGTTGGTCTCCTAGGAAGACTTTCCACAAAGTTTAGGAGTCTTTGGTTAAATTGGCATCCACGCAGCCAAAAGAGCACTTGTCAAGTCGGGTACTGAGGTTGGATGAGAAGACCTACAAACAGTTGGCATTTCAGTTCATCACAAGGTGTTTGATAAGGTTAAGGTCAGGTATGGAGGTTGGATGGTTACACCTGGCAACTGTTGGTATTTTATTCATCCCAAGGTGTTTAATAAGATTATAGTCTCAAAATGGGGACGACATACTGTACAGGTATATTCCCTTGTTTCCAGGAACTGGATGTGCATAGTTTTTGAAGACCAAGAAGTTTGTAATTCACATCCTGCTAGAGAACCAAGGATGTTTTTTTTTTTTGTTGAACTGTATCAACCAGTGCCTTTTTTCAACCAGAACTTGTGCCTTGTTTCCACTGAGCGGAATGGTTCGGGCCGGTACAGTTTGGAAAGGTTAGAATGGTCCGGCCTATTCAGGTGAGCGTTTCCACTGAAAGTCAGACCGTCAGGGACCAAACAGGGTTTAGAAAAAAATGCCTAGCGTGTCCGCCAATCAGTGGAATGTATTGTAGCTCCGCCCTAACCGAACCGTACCATTTTCTATGGCCCCACATCTGAAGCAGGACCCAGAATGGTGCGGTATGGTTCGGTTGTATGGGCCGCTTTCATAATGGAAACACTCAAAATAGCGTACCGTACCGAACTGACCCGAACCAATCCGCTCAGTGGAAACGAGGCATAAGTCTCTTATTTTGCAGCCTGCTTTTTTATTTTATTTTTCAAGCAGAGTGGCTTTAAAGTAATTTAAACTAGGGCTGCAACTAACGATTATTTTCATAACCGTTTAGTTGGTCGATTATTGTTTTGATTAATCGATTAATAACCTTAAAAAAAGGTAATTTTGCTGCGATTTGCATTTTTCCTTTTTTTTTTGGGCCAATTTGTTGTTCAGCAGATTAAAAAAAACATGAATTGCCACAAAAAATGCATTGCATGCTTTTCTGCAGCTTCTCCATTGAAGTATATTGAACCCAAAAAAACGAAATAGCACTGTTTTGCGTTAAAAAAAAGTCCTTGCCCTTTCCAAATACGCAGCAGCTAAAAAAAGCATGGATGTGAACGTGTCCCATAGGAAAGCATGTAAATGAACTGCAGTGTGTTTCTGCAAAAAGCACCAAAAAACACAGAGGTGTGACCATAGGTGTGCGCAGCCTATTGCATTAGGGTGTGCACCCCAAAGCTCAAACACGCATGAACGCCACCTGCTGCCACATGGAGGAGGCTCTGATGGTGGGAGACAGTTGATTGGGAGAATATTATGCTACACTCTAAATACGAGTGTAGTGTGTTCCTAAAGTTGAACCTAGCCTTTAATGTAATGGGGGCATTTACGCTGGCCACTGGCACCCCAAACCACCCACCTGGTGCCACTCCTGGATAATGTTAAGCCCCGTACACACGGTTGGACTTTTTGCCAACAAACTTCATTTTGAGCAAGTTTGACAAAAAATCCGACTGTGTGTACGCTCCATCGGACAAACTTTTTTGGTTTTCATCGGACAAATGTTCGGTCTGCAAACGGACAGACTTTTCGCCAACAAAA
The DNA here is from genome assembly GCA_029206835.1 of Rana muscosa. Taxonomy (NCBI): domain Eukaryota; kingdom Metazoa; phylum Chordata; class Amphibia; order Anura; family Ranidae; genus Rana; species Rana muscosa. The sequence continues at coordinate 344,604,036 of CM055125.1, read as the reverse complement.
GTCCGATGGAGCAAAGTCCGACCGTGTGTACAGAAAACCATCAGACTTTTGTCCGATGGACAAAACAAATAATGTTAAAATCAACCAACAATAGCAGAAGTTGACCAAAGGGTGGCGGTAAAGAGCAGAAAAGAGCAGAAAAAACACGTGATGTTGGAAAACTTTTGGGAAAGTTTGCAGAAAAGTCAGAGCGTGTGTATGCTATGGGTGTTCCCGACCAACTCCCTTCGGACAAAAATCCACGGAAAAGTTTGTTTGAAGCCCAACCGTGTGTACGAGGCTTTAATGTACATGACGTGATTAGGGTGTGCCCAGGCCTGAGATGTTTAGTAACATAATGGGGTTAAAAAAACGAAAATTTGTACAAAAAGAGCAAATAATCGCTACTGTAAGGGGTTAATTTTTTACCGTAATATTTACGAAAGCGATTTGCTCTTTTTGTACTATAAAGGGATAATTTTAGTTTTTTTTTAAACCCCATTATGTTACTGGCCGATTAATCGATTATGAAAATAGTAATTGATTAATTTCATAATCGATTAGTTGTCGATTAATCGATTCGTTGTTTCGGCCCTAATTTAAACTCTCCTCAAAATAAGAATACGAATGGACTCCTTAGCAATAAACAGCTAGCAAACTACGCCAAGCAAAAGTCGAATTTGTTGCAGCTTACATATATAACATTTGCAGTTCCAACCAAAGTTGAAAAGTCAGGGTCTGGCCGTGATTTGCATAGATACTGGTGAGTGTGGGCGGGTTGCAGTGGGACGGTTCTGTTTTCATAGGGTTTGCTCTCCTTATATCTTGAATTCCATTTAGTTGCAGACACAAAGCTAACCGTGTAGCTGGAGCTTCTGCTGTCAGAACAAATGGCTTGTCACACTCCGAAACTTCTACGGATGCTCCTCGGTGGTCTTCACGTCAAGGTGTGTCCCAGGAATTATTCCACCGTGCCCGAATTGTCTACTAACTGCATCAGAAGCTTCTCGTCCTCTGCCAGACGCCAGGACGGCATATCCAGCTCGGGGTAAGAATAGAACGTTTTTTTTTTTTCTTGTACCAATGCATAGACCACCGTGGGGGTGGCAAGGGCTGCCGCAAGTGTGAATGAGCCCCAAGGCAAAGTTCATATAAGTGGCAGCTTCTACCAGGCTGTTCAGGAGGCGGCAGTATCACCTGTTTATTTTTTTATTTAATTTTTTTGCCAAAACGATTTTTTGTAACTGCGAGCCAAGTGTTGCGATCCCATTGACTTCAATGGGACAAGCAAAATCAAGTTAAAGGAACACATAGGCCCCTTTCACACTGGGGCGGGCAGGTGCGGTGGCGGTATAGCAATGCGATTTTCAGCGCTGCTATACCGTCGTTCTTACCGGGGTATGCGGCCGCTAGGGGGGTGAATTTAACCCCCGCTAGCGGCCGAAAAAGGGTTAATACCGCCCGCAAACCGCGGCTATTGCCGCGGTTTGCGGGCGGTATTACCGCGGTGTCCCATTGATTTCAATGGGCAGCTGCGGTAAAGGAGCGGTGAACACACCACTCCTTCACCGCTGTAAAGAATCGGCTAGCAGGACTTTTGGAGCGGTCCTGCTAGCGCACCGCTTCAGTGTGAAAGCCTTCGGGCTTTCACATTGAAGGCTACAGGCACGAATTTTTCATGCGGTATAATAGCGCTAATATTAGCGCTAAACCGCATGAAAAACGCCCCAGTGTGAAAGGGGCCTTATTTTTTTTGGGTAAAACAACAAACATAGTTACATAGTCAGGTTAAAAAAAAACAAAGTCCATCCAGTTCAACCATAAAAAAAAATAAAAAATAAAATAAAAAATATCGTACAATCCCATATACCCAATTCTATACCCCTCCACTGTGCAGCTCGTTTTGCACAGAGTGGCCCCGAACCTGGTCTTCTGGGGTCCCACGGCGGCTGTCTCGGCTCCCCCCCCCCCCGCAAGAACTTTCCACGTTCATGCGAGCTCTCTCGCATGGTGGAAAGTTCGTAGCCGCTCACTGTATCACTCGGGCCCCGCCTTCCGCCGCGCCGCATCATTGGATGTGATTGACAGCAGCACGAGCCAATGGTTGCGCTGCTTTCAATCAACCAATGAATGAGCCAGAAGCCCGGCCAAGAAGCCTGCGCGATCACGGCGCGGGACTTTCGAGGGATTAGTTAGGCAACCTGAGGCTCGGGGGGGGGGGGGGGGGCGCTAATCGTCGGATGTTTTTTCACCTTAATGCATAGAATGCATTAAGGTAAAAAACATGTACCTTTACCACCCCTTTAAGGCGGTATTAAACCCAACACCAAAGATGGAATATATTGCAGCTTACCAATCCTTAGATGTGACAGCTGCATTCGTTTTCTTATTTTTTTTTTTTAGGTCCAGTTCACACCACATGCAGTCCAGTGCGGTTTTTTTTTGCATCAAAAACGCATGGAAAGTCGGATTTTATGGTTTTCAATGGCATAGTTCACACCAGTGCTTCCAGTTCCAGTGCGTTCCAGTTCCAGAAAAAAAAGTAGAACAAAACGCACCTAAATGCACTAAAAACGCACTGGAACACAATTGTCATTATTAAGGGTCAGTTTACACCATAGAAACGCAATCCCGATGCATTTCAAGTGCTTTTTTTGCATGTGTGTTTTTGACGTGTTTTTGATGCGTTCCAGTGCGTTTTTGGTACGTTTTTGATGCAGTCCAGTGCGTTTTTGGTACGTTTTTGATGCAGTCCAGTGCTTTTTTTCACCCCACTTTTTTCTTAACCTTAAGGCCCGGTTCACACTGCTGCGAATTCTATTGCGAATTTGAGCCGTTGCGATTTCTCAAATTCACAAGTCATTTAAATTACATAGTTTAACATGAGTGCCGTTCACATCAGTGCGTTGCGAATATAAGCTGCGGGAAAAAAAGGGTCCTGTGCGAGTTTGATCCGTGTGCGATGCAAATTCAGCTCTATAGACTGGCATTCCCTGAAATTGCGGCCGCAAAATCGCGGTAAAATCACGCGATTTTGAATTCGCAGCAGTGTGAACCTAGCCTAAATAATGACAATTGTGTTCCAGTGCGTCTTTGATGCGTTTTACAGCGTTCCAGTCCAGTCCAGTGCAGGTAAAATGCAGCATGTTCTACTTTTTTTTTCTGGAACTGGAACACACTGGAACTGAAAGCACTGGTATGAACTATGCCATTGAAAACCATATAACCTACTTTCCATGCGTTTTTGATGCAGAAAAAAAACGCACTGGACTGCATGTGGTGTGAACTGGCCCTAAAGGTTAAGAAAAATGTAGGGTGAAAAAAAGCACTGGACTGCATCAAAAATGCACTGGAACGCATCAAAGGCTTTTTTTTCCCTCTGTTTTCCACCTGGGGAATTTGCCAGTAACACACCTCTTGTATTAGAGCGCCTCCACTCTGGAGGAACGAGCGCAGGGGGCACAGCAGACAGTAGCATTGTCAGTCTGGGGGGGGAGGGGAGTGTTAGATGGATTAGCAGATTTAACTACACTAACAAACTTAAGCCAAACTCCAGCTTACACTTTTATAATCGGTTACAGTTTGTTTTTTTCCTTTTGTGATAAAGGTTTTACATAAATAAATAAAAGCAGATCATTTAAATGATAAGAAAGCAGCGCTAAATTCAAAGAGTTGGGTTATTAAAAAAATTGTGTTTTGTGTGAAGTTTTGTAGCCCTTCGCTAAAATGTATAAAAATAATTTAACCACTTGACGAAAGACGGCTACAGCGCGGACCTCAAATGCAGAGAGGGCGTCCATGTACATCGTCCTGTTATTGCGCCGCCCGCGCTCTGTGATCGCAGAGTTCTTCCAACTCGGTTGATCACAGAGTAGGTTAAAGGGCCAATCACAGCGGGCTCTTTACCATGTGATCAGCTGTCAGCTAATGACAGCTGATTACGGAAGTAAATAGAAGCCGGTTACCGCTTTTTCTTCTTTTTTTATTTCACGCTGTCAACGTGAAGAAAAGAATGAAGCCGGTAACCGGCTTCTGTTAGAGGGACATCGGTCCCCTAAGTGCCAACTAGGGCTTCTAATCAGTACCCTCCAGTGCTGCTAATTCATGCCCACCAGTGCCACCTATCAGTACTGCTAATCAGTGTCCACCAGTGCCACCTATAAGGGGCTGCCAAACAGTGCCCATCAGTGCCTCCTGATCAATGCCCACCAGTGCCGCCTATTAGTGCCACCTCTCTGTGCCACTTCTCTGTGCCACATATTAGTGCCCATCAGTGCCCACCAGTGTCGCCTATCAGTGCCTATCAGTACTGCTAATCAGTGCCTACCAGTGCCACCTATAAGGGGCTGCCAAACAGTGCCCATCAGTGCCTCCTGATCAATGCCCACCAGTGCCGCCTATTAGTGCCACCTCTCTGTGCCACTTCTCTGTGCCACATATTAGTGCCCATCAGTGCCCATCAGTGCCGACCAGTGTCGCCTATCAGTGCCTATCAGTACTGCTAATCAGTGCCCACCAGTGCCTCCTATAAGGGGCTGCCAAACAGTGCCCATCAGTGCCTCCTGATCAATGCCTATCAGTGCCCATCAGTGCCACCTATCAGTTATGCCTATCAGTGCCACCTCTCTGTGCCACATATTAGTGCCTATCAGTGCCCATCAGTGCCCACCGGTGTCGCCTATCAGTGCCTATCAGTACTGCTAATCAGTGCCCACCAGTGCCACCTATAAAGGGATGCCAAACAGTGCCCATCAGTGCCTCCTGATCAATGCCCACCAGTGCCGCCTATCAATGCCCATCAGTGCCACCTATCAGTTCTGCCTATCAGTGCCACCTCTCTGTTCCACATATAAGTGCCCATCAGTGCCACCTTTCAGTGCCCATTAGGCCTCATCAGTGCCTCCTGATCAGTGTCACCTATCAGTGCCCATTAGTGCCGCATTATCAGTGCCCATTAGTGCAGCCTCATCAGTGCACATCAGTGAAGGAGAAAAATTACCTGTTTGCAAAATTTTATCACAAAATATGAAAAACTTTTATTTATTTTTTCCAAATTTTTGGTCTTTTTTCCTTTATTTAGCAAAAAAATAAAAACCGCAGTGGTGATTAAATACCACCAAAAGAAAGCTCTATTTGTGTGAAAAAAATAATAAAAATGTCATATGGAGGTAGTGTTGTATGACCGCACAATTGTCATTCAAAGTGTGAGAGTGCTGAAAGCTAAAACTTGGCCTGGGCAGGAAGGTGGTGAAAGTGGTGAAAGTGCCCAGTAAGCAAGTTGTTAAGAAGTAAAAAAAAATGGAGTTAGGAAACAACAAAATAAATATAATGCCGCGTACACATGACCGTTTTTAATGATGAGAAAAATGAAATTTTTTAAAATGGTCATTAAAAACGATCGTATGTGGGCTTCAGAGCATTTTTCACGACGTGAAAAACGGGCATGAAAAAATTGGAACATGCTATAATTTTTCACGTCGTTTTTTACATCATCGTTTTTTCTCTTCATGAAAAACGGCCGTGTGTACGCTTTAACGACGTGAAAAAAAATGTGCATGCTCAAAATCAAGTATGAGACGGGAGCGCTCGTTCTGGTAAAACTAGCGTTCGTAATGGAGATAGCACATTCGTCACGCTGTAACGGACTGAAAAGCACGAGGCTGAAAAGCGCGAATCGGCTCTCACCAAACTTTACTAACATGAAGGGTGGCGCCATCAGAATGGAACTTCCCCTTTATAGTGCCGTCGTACGTGTTGTACGTCACCGTGCTTTACTCAAGTATTTTTTTCCACGATAGTGTGTAGGCAAGGCAGGCTTGAGAAGAATCACGTCGAGAAAAATGCAGTTTTTTTCAATGACATTAAAAACGGTCGTGTGTACGCGGCATAATGTGCATATGCGAACAATTTAGTAATAAAAAGGTGACAATATCACAAAAATGTCAAAAAAAATCAAGCCTATGCCCCTCGCCGACGTCAATTTGTGACGAAACACACAGGGCTTGGCTACGACGCAACGTCATCACGCACGCGTTTGCAGCCTGCTAAAGTAGAAGCGGCAACAATGGCTACATTTATATGGTATGTGCGTTCACCATACTACCACATTGCTGTGACTCTGGGTACATTTTAAGTGGTTATGTTCATCAGAATATTTTTGTACCTGGAATCAATGGTTTTAATAAATTTTTTATTTTTTTTTACATACTTCACTATGGGTATGCGCCATATTTTTTTGACACACACGTGATGTTGGGGTATTAAACCGAATGGTGGTAGCGGGTGGAGTCCAGTTGTTCCTGATCCAGAGGATACTTTTGAGTGCCTATGACCATCTATAACTTTGATGGTCAACACCTTCTGGTAAGAGGTCCCTTTGTATGGTGTCAACTGGTGGTGGAAGTGCACTCTTTCTGACAGGAAGTGGGAACGTGGAGACCCTCAGACTTGCTTTATGGATGCTCACAGTGTCATTTATCATCATCATTTTTAATTGGGACTTTGATAATATAATACATACTGTATTAGTTTTGATTTTTTTTTCACATTTTTGTGATATTGTCACTGTTATTACTGAATTCTTCACATATTTATTTTGGTGTGTCCTAACACAATTTTTGATAAGCCAACTCTTTGGATTTACTGCTGATTTATTATAATTTATACACTATATTGCCAAAAGTATTGGGACGCCTGCCTTTACACGCACATGAACTTTAATGGCATCCCAGTCTTAGTCCGTAGGGTTCAATATTGAGTTGGCCCCACCCTTTGCAGCTATAACAGCTTCAACTCTTCTGGGAAGGCCGTCCACAAGGTTTAGGAGGGTGTCTATGGGAATGTTTGCCCATTCTTCCAGAAGCACATTTGTGAGGTCAGGCACTGATGTTCTAGATGGGTTGAGCAAGGTGTTCTATCGGGTTGAGGACAGAACTCTGTGCAGGCCAGTCAAGTTCCTCCACCCCAAAATCGCTAATCCATGTCTTTATGGACCTTGCTTTGTGCACTGGTGCCCAGTCATGTAGAAACAGGAAGGGGTCATCCCCAAACTGTTCCCACAAAGTTAGGAGTATGAAATTGTCCAAAATGTCTTGGTATGCTGACGCCTTAAGAGTTCCCTTCACTGGAACTAAGGGGCCAATCACAACCCCTGAAAAACAACCCCACACCATAATCCCCCCTCCACCAAATGATTTGGACCAGATTACAAAGCAAGGTCCATAAAGACATGGATGAGCGAGTTTGGGGTGGAGGAACTTGACTGGCCTGTACAGAGTCCTGACCTCAACCAGATAGATCACCTTTGGGATGAATTAGAGCAGAGACTGCGAGCCAGTCCTTCTCGTCCAACATCAGTGCCTGACCTCACAAATGTGCTTCTGGAAGAATGGTCAAACATTCCGATAGACACACTCCTAAACCTTGTGGACAGTCTTCCCAGAAGAGTTGAAGCTGTTATAGCTGCAAAGGGTGGGCCGACTCAATATTGAACCCTACGGACTAAGACTGGGATGCCATTAAATTTCATGTGCGTGTAAAGGCAGGCGTCCCAATACTTTTGACAATATAGTGTGTGTGTATGTGTATATATATATATATATATACATATATATGTATGCATGTATATACGGTGTGTGTGTGTGTGTGTGTGTGTGTGTGTGTGTATATATATATATATATATAAATATATATATAATATATCTTTCTGCATATGAAAGGGTTAACACGGTTTAAAGATTATGCAGTGAAGTCAAGGCCATGCTCCGTCACCGCCATCGATCAAACAGAACCTAAACATTAACTATGTTGCGGTATGTAATGCATTGTACCTAGAAGAGCAACAGCAGAAAAAGACCAAGGGGTCATTATTTTTATTTTTAACCTTTTTTTGTCTATGATAGATCTATGTTTATTCCAAGCATGTTTAATAAGGGGGTCTATTTATAAAACCTTCATTGGACGAATATCACACATTTGTGCAGGCTGTCGTAATTCCTGTAATAGATTAATTCCTATTATCGTGTGCTCCACCTAGTGGCCAAAAGATAGTATACGTTTTCTCAAATACTTCAATGGGAAAATACACCGCCTTTTGGCGAGCTGACAATCATAGGGATAATAATATTACAGAAATTACGGGCAAAATTTATGCCGTTATCAAGAATGCGTTTCACATTCATCCAGTGATTTTTTAATTTTTTTTATAAATAAACCCTTACTATTGACTGACGCGCTACCTCTGCTAGAAAAAAAAAAACATTTATAAAAGGAAGGAGACCAAAAGATAAAAGAATCCAAATTCATTTATTGATATTGTACTAAAAAAGAGCCTGACGCGTTTCGGGGGTCAAAGCACGTTGGCTGTTTTTAGAACAATACCAATAAATCAATTTGGACGCTTATCTTTTGGTCTGGCGCTCCTTCCTTTTTATGCATTTTTTTTTTCTGGTAACCTAATGGGGAGCCCACTGGAGGGTAGCCTTGTCTGTCGTCAGCAGCCAAACCTGAGCCAGTGAGCTCTTCAAGTGTTTTTGAGATTTACTTTGTATGAAGTCACATCACAGTCCTACTTCTACCTCTGCTGGAAGTCTGACCCAAAAAAACTACTTTTTGGCAAAATAATATTTTCTAAGGCTAGTTTTGATCTTTCCTCCTGCTAGGTTGAGGTCATGTTCCCATATTCTTGATCTCAGCTTCATATCGAAAATACTGCCCTCTTGAACCCTTTCTTCCCTGGCCTTCAGTAGACTTGATAGCCCTTTAGGAGATTAGGTTTCTGGAAGGGGCTGGGGTCTCTCTAGAAAGCTGGGGTTTTCGCAGGGGCACTGTGGGAGACTTGATAGACCTTTAGGAGATTAGGTTTATGGAGGAAGTTGGGGTCTCTTTGGGAAGCTGGGGTCTTTGCAGGGGAAATGTGGGAGACTCGATAGCCCTTTAGGTGATTAGGTTCATGGAGGGGGCTAGGGTCTCTTTAGGATGCTTGGGGCTTTGCAGGGGCACTTTGGGAGACTTGGTAGCCCTGTATGAGATTAGGGTTACGGAAAAGGGCTGAGGTCTCTCTAGGAAGCTGGGGGAACTGTGGGAGACTTGATAGCCCTTTAAGAGATTATGTTTATGAAGGGAGTTGGGGTTTCTCTAGGGCGCTGGGGGCTTTGCAGGGGCCTTTTGGTAAACTTGATAGCCATGTAGGAGATTAGGGTAATAGAAAGGAGCTGAGGTCTCTCTAGGAAGTAGACTTGTGCACAACGGAAAAATTCGTTCCGTTTCGGTTCGTTTCTTTCCGGTCCTGTTGATTCGTAATCATTCGTAATTTTGCTAGACGGGATTTTTCGTGTTCGGACTCATTCGTATTTTTGCAAGCGACATTTTTCGTTGAATTTTTTGTTGCTTTATAATTCGTACTTTCGGTAGAGTACGTTGTTTTTCGTTGATTCTGGACACAACTCCTACTTTCGTAACTTTTTTTGGGTTCGTACTTTCGGTAGAGTACGTTGTTTTTCGTTGATTCTGGACACAACTCCTACTTTCGTAACTTTTTTTGGGTTCGTTGATTCGTAATTTTCCGTGTCTCTCTCACAACGACGCTGCCTATTATGCCTAATGTGCTTCGAATGGATTTGTACTTTTCTAAATACATTGCGGTTATTTGTAACGATTCGAAATCTCGTATTTTACTTTCGTTTTTAACATGCGGCTATAGGCTCCGCCCCTGTACACCATTTTGAGAGGGTTCAGCACGGTGAGGGAGAAGCAGAGAGCAGAGCAGAGTGAGTGTTATTGTGCTTCGAATGGATTAGAAATCTCGTATTTTACTTTCGTTTTTTACATGCGGCTATAACCTCCGCCCCTGTACACCATTTTGAGAGGGAGTTCAGCACGGTGTGGGAGAAGCAGAGAGCAGAGCAGAGTGAGTGTTATTGTGCTTCGTATGGATTCGTACATTCGTAACTTTTTCATAACGAATTATGCCGAAGACATTCGGGCATTCGCTATTTGCGGTATAATTTATTTCGGATTCGGTCTTATTCGTAATTGCTTTGTTCGGAAATTCGAATGCTTCCGAATGTCCGAAAGTTGCTAAATTCGGACGAATTTCAATTCGTTACGAAACGAATTGCACAAGCCTACTAGGAAGCTGGGGAACTGTGGAAGACTTGATAGCCCTTTAGGAGATTGTTTATGAAGGGAGTTTGGGTCTCTCTAAGTAGCTGGGGTCTTTGCAGAGGAACTGTGGGAGACTTGATAGCCTTTTCGCGGATTAGGTTTATAGAAGGGGGCTAGGGTCTTTCAAGGACACTTGGGGCTTTGCAAGGGCACTTTGGGAGACTTGATAGCCCTGTAGGAGATTAGGGTTACGGAAAGGGGCTGAGATCTCTCTAGGAAGCTGCGGGAACTGTGGGACACTTGATAGCCCTTTATTAGATTATGTTTATGAAGGGAGTTGGGGTTTCTCTTGGGTGCTGGGGGCTTTGCAGGGGCCTTTTGGGAGACTTGATAGCCCTGTATGAGATTAGGGTTACAGAAAGGGGCTGAGGTCTCTCTAGGAAGCTGAGGGAACTGTGGGAGACTTGATAGCCCTTTAAGAGATTATGTTTATGAAGGGAGTTGGGGTTTCTCTAGGGCGCTGGGGTCTTTGCAGAGGAACTGTGGGAGACTTAATAGCCTTTTCGCGAATTAGGTTTATGGAGGGGGCTAGGGTCTCTCTAGGACACTTGGGGCTTTGCAGGGGCACTTTGGGAGACTTGATAGCCCTGTAGGAGATTAGGATTATGGAAAGGGGCTGAGGTCTCTCTAGGAAGCTGGGGGAACTGTGGGAGACTTGATAGCCCTTTAAGAGATTAGGTTTATGAAGGGAGTTGGGGTTTCTCTAGGACACTGGGGGCTTTGCAGGGGCCTTTTGGGAGACTTGATAGCCCTGTAGGAGATTAGGGTTATGGAAAGGGGCTGAGGTCTCTCTAGGAAGCTGAGGGAACTGTGGGAGACTTGATAGCCCTTTAAGAGATTAGGTTTATGAAGGGTGTTGGGGTTTCTCTAGGACACTGGGGGCTTTGCAGGGGCCTTTTGGGAGACTTGATAGCCCTGTAGGAGGGTTATGGAAAGGGGCTGAGGTCTCTCTAGGAAGCTGGGGGAACTGTGGGAGACTTGATAGCCCTTTAAGAGATTAGGTTTATGAAGGGAGTTGGGGTTTCTCTAGGACACTGGGGGCTTTGCAGGGGCCTTTTGGGAGACTTGATAGCCCTGTAGGAGATTAGGGTTACAGAAAGGGGCTGAGGTCTCTCTTGGAAGCTCAGGGAACTGTGGGAGACTTGCTAGCCCTTTAGGAGATGATGTTTATGGAGGGAGTTGGGGTCTCTCTAGGTAACTGGGGTCTTTGCAGGGGCACTGTGCGAGACTTGATAGACCTTTAGGAGCATGAGCTTAGGTTTCTGGAAAGGGCTAGGGTCCCTCCTTAGGAATTCTGGGGTCTTTTTAGGATAAGGTGACCAGATTTTTAAAATTAAATCCGGGGACATATTTTTTTTTACTAATAATGGTGGCAATCAGCAACTCTCTGCCCATCGCCACCCGCCTCACAGCCTGTCAACTCTTACTCTCCGGGCCCCGGCTACTACTGGGTGGGAAGCAGAGGAAGATCACTCCACCTGGGAAGGCAAGGAGATAGGCAGGTGGCTGCCCGGGACTTGAGCCAAGGTAGTAGAACATGCGAGCGGAGCTGAATTGGCACCCGAAACTGAAGAAATATTCCCTCCGCTCCGACCAGCACATGATCATCAGATCATCACCCCCCTAAGCTAGTAGGAGCGAGGGGGGGGTGTGTAATTCAGATTTATTTTTTATTCTGCACTGACTGTCTAAGAAATTTCCTGAGCCCCTGTTCAAATCCAATCCGGGGACAAAACCGGGGACAGACTTAGTCAGGAGACAGTGTCCCCAATCCGGGGACTGTCCCCGGAAACCGGGGATGTCTGGTCACCCTATTTTCGGGGCACTGTAGGAGATGGGAGCGCACTGCATAGGCTAGGAGGCACTATGGGACACTGTAGGAAGTTGGGGGCACCTTGAGGGGGCTGGCAGTTCTAAAGCAGGCCAGGAGGCACTAGGGAGCACAGTGAGCAAATATGGGAGGTTGGGGGGCACTATGGGAGCTGGGAGACACTGTGGGAGGTTCTGCAGCTGACTGAAGACCTGGGAGGAGAGAAGCTGCAGTCCAGCAGCTGGCCAATGCACGGTGGTTGAGAACATGCTGGATTACCAGCCTTCTGACTATACAGGTGTTGGAGGGGGGGGAAAAAAGGGAGGAGGAAGGTGGTAAAATTCGTCTTTAAAGGCCAGTGTACCCCAGAACGCGGTGCGGGAATAGCAAGTCATGTGCCCTTTTCCTGCACAAGTGCGTTCAAAACCCAATGCCTTTGCAATCTGCTGTGGATGCCAATATATTAATGGCACCCCAAATGCAGTGTGTTTGTGGGCACCAGATTGCATAGTACTGCTGTATCATGTGATTTGGTGTGGCGTGTTTTATATGCACTACTTTTTGTGTGTTCCGCTGCAATTTGCAGCCCATTCAGGTGAATGGGTGGCAAAATCGCACTGCAGGGGAACGCGCAGGAAACGCGCAGGAGTGCCGCGTGACCTGGCCATAAATGATAGCTGTCTCATTATGTCCTTCTTTGTAAGAAAGTTTGACATGCTCTCAGCTGATTAGAAAGATCTTCTCTGTCCACCAACAAGTGCAGCAGACCGCTATGTTCCTGCACTCTGCTCCGAGTAATCTCTCGCTTCCAAGGTTTCGGTTTTTTTCAAAGCTCAGAAATCATAATCGTTATCTTGAAATTACATTCTAAGAAGTAAAAATATGCTGCTTGTCCTAATATTTGCAAATGAAGAGTAACCTGAAAGCAAAACTCCAGTCTTCCTTTCAGACTCCTTTTCATACTAAATATAGCCTACTCCGATTTCACTGCACACTGTGAGCTTCTTACAATGTGCATTAGAAGCTGCAGCCAGCTAACCCTTCCCTACTCTTTCCAAAGCGTATACCAACCAGTAAGGCTAGGTCCAGATCTTTGCGTGATGGGAACACGTGCAAAATAATAGGGTTTCCCAACACACATAGACCTACACTCACCGGCCACTTTATTAGCTATGCCTTCCTAGTACTGGTTTGGACCCCCTTTTGCCTTCAGAACTGCCTTCATTCTTCGTGGAATAGATTCAACAAGGTGTTGGAAACATTCCTCAGAGATTTTGGTCCATAGTGACATGATAACATCATGCAGTTGCTGAGAAAAAATTATTGTTAAAAAATAAAATAAAATATAAAACATTTTTTTTTTTTAATTACATTTTTCTTTTTTCTTTTAACCACTTGTCTACCGCCCACCATCAAATGACGGCGGGCGGAAGACTCTCTCGTTCTGACAGGACGTCATATGACGCCCTGACTTTAAAAGCAGCTAGGGGGCGCGCGCGCCCGACGCGTCGCTGGGGACCCGATGCGCGTGCCCGGCGGCCGCGATTGCCCAGTAACCGAGCAGGACAGTGGATCTGTGTGTGTAAAGTGTAAACACAGAGATCCACGTCTTGTCAGGGAGAGGAGACCGATGGTGTGTCCCTTGTACATAGGGACAACCATCGGTCTCCTCCCCCAGTCAGTCCCCTCCCCCCTAGGGTGACCACATTTCGAAACTACCATTCAGGGACACCCTCCCTTCCCAAAAATCAGCTTGTGCTGTTCTGTCTCAACTATAAAGCGATAAAGTTCATCTCCAGGTTTAAGTAGGCCTTACTCAAGCTGGTTTGATATTCATCCCTTGCATCGATACAGGCAGTTTAACTCAATGAATAAACTCACAGTTAGGACGACAGACGATGAATCCTTTCGAATGTTCCGTTTAATGATGGATATTCATAGGTAGAAAAACGTTGCAGTTGTAAGCCACATGTAAGATGTTTAGCATGGAAGATATACAGGAGTAATGACCAGAGTCAGGAAGTGGAGGAGATATATAAAGAACTACGGTGAGAGAGAGAGTTCAGCTAGAAAGAAGGGGACAGATCTTAAAGACACAGAGCAAGAATAATCACATAGTGTAACACAACACTCCTCGTCTGAAATCTTTAGATTTCATAACCTTAAACTAATATATATATTTTCAAAAAGTCCAATACTGACGAATGTCCTGGAACCTGTAATGAAAAACATGCAACAAGCAAATAATAAACGTAAGTTCAACAGGATGAAGAACATAAAGTCACAGTATGATGTCTTCAAATAATTCCAAAGTTCTGAGTAGAACCTGTAGATGGCAGCAATGTACTCCCCGCCATGCCAACAGCATGGCTAGTCCTTGCACAAGTCACTCACCTGGCAAAAGGAGTACTAACTCTGTAATTGGTCGACTAAAGGTTTGTGTCGATCCTCCCTTGGTTACCTTGACTTCTACCTTCCGGACTTTGTTATCGTCGCTGGGCATAACTTTAGTAATAAGACCCATAGGCCACTCATTCCAACAAACTTCCTTGTCTTTTAGAAGGATGAGGACTCCAACCTTAAGATTCGGCTTAGATGCTTGCCATTTGTTACGACCTTGAAGGTGGTGAAGATACTTTTTCTTCCAGCGATGCCAGAACACATTGGTTAGATGCTGCACCTGCTTCCATTGATGCTCGTAATGGTGTGACCGCAGCTTCTGTTTTGTACTTACAGAAGTGTGGAGTGAGGTGTTCACAGTTCTTATTTCCTTATCATCTTCAGGGTTTACTAGTTCATAGGTGGTGTCTATAGTGAGCGAGTGGGAGTCCTCACACAGAAACCTTGGAGGTGACAGCCATAAGCTGTCCTGAAGAGCGGCAGGTGACACGGCTCTGGTCCCACAGTCAGCTGGGTTGAGTTCAGTGGGAACGTGATGCCATTGACTTGGTAGAGAGAATCTGTTGATACGTTCAACCCTGTTTGTTTGGTTGTTTATGTAACCAAGTACTACCTTACTGTCTGTATAGAAGGTGAAAGAATCAATTGTAGTGTCCATTTCACTTCGTATGACCTCGGCAATTTCTACTGCTAGCACGGCTGCACAAAGTTCAAGTCTTGGTATGGTATGTGCAGGCTTGGGAGTGAGTTTTGCCTTGCCTAGGACAAAACTACAGTGTGATTCTCCATTCAGTTCAGAGGTCTTCAAATAGGCTACTGCAGCAATAGCTTCAACTGATGCATCAGAGAAAATATGAATCTCTCTCCGGTTAGCAGTTGAAGTGGATCCTGGAACATAGCAACTGGGAATCTGAAGTTTTTCTAGTGACTTCAAAGAATATCTCCACCTTTCCCACTTGTGTTGATTCTCACAAGGCAAGGGAGTATCCCAGTCTATGTTCTCAGTAGACAACTGTCTTAGTAAAATCTTACCTTGAATGGTAACTGGAGCAAGGAAACCCAGTGGGTCATAGATGCTATTCACCACGGACAGGACTCCTCTCTTAGTGAAGGGTTTGTCACAAGTTGACACTTGGAAGGTGAATTTTTCTTGCTTGATGTTCCACAACAAACCCAGACTTCGCTGTACAGGAGGCACATCTGTACCTAAGTCAAGGTTTTTTAGACTAGTGGCATAGTCCTCAGAGTGAAAGGCATTCATAAGTTCCTGGCTGTTGGATATAATCTTGTGAAGTCTAAGGTTTGCTACAGACAGCATCTCCTTTGTTCTGGTGAGAAGATCAATTGCTTCTTTAGCAGTTGGAAAGGACACAGGGAAATATGGTGCAGCAGATGCATCCAGGTGAGTTGCTTGCTTGAAGTCAGTTGTCCCAATGGTACGTTGATTCAAGGCTGTACCGATGACTGGAGATTGATGACTTGCCTGACGCTTGCGCTGATGCTCTGTGACGTATGAAGGCAGGCAAGGTAGACAGGTAGAAAATGCAGTGGAGTGATTTTGAGTGCAGGAAGTTGCTGGAACCTCTTTAACTTGAAGCTGTGAAGGAGTCTCTATGTAGTCAGGAGCATTGGAGACAATGGAGTGTGCACTGCAGTGGCTTAGGACATAGTCTTTAGTGCGTTTGAGGGGGTCTTCCATATCTTCTATGTTTAGGTTAATGCTGTCTTTCTCACTTGCACCTTCGTCTGCACTGATAGCTTGCTGTAGGACCGTTAGCTTTGCCATAGCTGCGTCATGTTTACACTGTTCATTTAAGGTTTCCATTGTTGCTCTTTGTCGTGCTGACTGCTCTTCCAACTCTGCCCTTTGACGTGCTGACTGCGCTTCCAACTCTGCCCTTTGACGTGCTGACTGCGCTTCCAACTCTGCTCTTTGATGTGCTGACTGCGCTTCCAACTCTGCTCTTTTTTCTGCATATGCCACCTGCACTTTGCTGGCTTCCACTTCAGCGCGAGCATTAATAAGTCGCTCACTGAGTGTTGAGTATCTTGAACTATGGGATCTTGACGAGTTTTTAGAACGTCTGGTGGAAACAGATCTGTGAGATGCAGTGTCCTGTAACAGCTTTATTTTTGCTTCTGCCTTTAATCTGGTTTGCTGGATAAAACTGTCTCTTTCAATATTGAGAGCATTGACGCGCTTTAATTGCATCATCGCACTTTCTGACTTCATGTTTTGTAAGACATTAGTGAATTTGATGCTGGTAAGCTGATAAAGCTCATATGAGGCAGAAAGTTGTTTAATGGCGCCCTCTAGTGTCAGTAGTTCATGTTCAACAGACACTGTATTGGCTTCAGCAAGGATTTTTTCCCAGGCTAATTCCAAGCTATTTGACAATTCAGTCCTTGAAGCTTCAGAATTCTCCATTACTTTCCAAGTGGGTTTAACTGAGCGTTTGGGTAACTCAGTTTCTTCAGGAACTTGTGAGGAGGTAGATGTGAGTTCACATGCAGAAGCTTGGTCACTCATGATAGCAGACTGACTGTGAAAGCAGGCAGGATCTGTGTGCTGAAATATGACACTGTGCAGATTGTCTCAGGCTATAAGGCTGCCATGTGCTGCTCTGTCCCTTCTGTCTTGCTATGAGGGCAGTAAATCTTGTCTGTATCAGTACTGACATGCAGAAATCTTGTAATTAGGCTGTGAAACTCCGTTTTTCTACTGTTCTGTCTCAACTACAAAGCGATAAAGTTCATCTCCAGGTTTAAGTAGGCCTTACTCAAGCTGGTTTGATATTCATCCCTTGCATCGATACAGGCAGTTTAACTCAATGAATAAACTCACAGTTAGGACGACAGACGATGAATCCTTTCGAATGTTCCGTTTAATGATGGATATTCATAGGTAGAAAAACGTTGCAGTTGTAAGCCACATGTAAGATGTTTAGCATGGAAGATATACAGGAGTAATGACCAGAATCAGGAAGTGGAGGAGATATATAAAGAACTACGGTGAGAGAGAGAGTTCAGCTAGAAAGAAGGGGACAGATCTTAAAGACACAGAGCAAGAATAATCACATAGTGTAACACAACATGTGCTGTAACGAATCACAGCACAGTGATTGGACACAAGAGGCGGGATTTATGATTTCTCCAATCACAAGCAGGGGGCGGGGATTGTACTCCTCCAGGCATTCCCGGCCAGGACAAGTACTGTCAGTGAGTAAAGCGGTGATGTGGCGGCCTTTTTTGGGGGTATCAGATTGGCCCGGGGGGTGGCTGTGTCAGTTTCATTCAGGGACACTGTATTGTCCTGGAATGAAGGTGCCCGGGACAGACCTGCAAAATGCGGGACTGTCCCGGGCAATCCGGGACACGTGGTCACCCTACTCCCCCCACAGTTAGAACACAGCTAGGAAACACATTTAACCCCTTCCTCGCCCCCTAGTGTTAACCCCATTTCCTGCCAGTCACATTTATACAGTAATCAATGCATTTTTATAGCAGGGATCGCTGTATAAATGTGAATGATCCCAAAAATGTGTCAAGTGTCCAATCCGTCCGCCGCAATATCGCAGTCACAATAAAAATCGCAGATCACCGCCATTACTAGTAAAAAAAAAAAAAAAAAATGCTATAAATCTATCCCCTATTTTGTAGACGCTATAACTTTTGTGCAAACCAATCAATATACGCTTATTGCAATTTTTTTTTTTTACCAAAAATATGTAGAAGAATACGTATCGGCCTAAACTGAGGAAAATGTTATTTAAAAAAAAAAAATATGATATTTATTATAGCAAAAAGTAAAAAATATTGTGTTTTTTTTCAAACTGGACGCTCTTCTTTTGTTTATAGCGCAGAAAATAAAAACCGCAGAGGTGATCAAATACCACCAAAAGAAAGCTCTATTTGTGGAAAAAAAGGACGCAAATTTAGTTTGGGAGCCACGTCGCACGACCGCGCAATTGTCATTCAAACTGTGACAGCACTGAAAGCTGAAAAATGGCTTGGGCAGGAAGGGGGTTTTCGTGCACAGTAGGGAAGTGGTTAAAGTGGAGTTCCACCCTAAAAAATAAAAAATAAATGGAAAAAAATAAAATTAAAAAACAAATAAAAATGTTTTACTTGCCAGAAAAGGCGCTTGCTATGCGGATGTTCCTAATCTGCCTCTTCCTAGTCCTCGGCAGGTTTTCTTCCTACTCGCGGTGTCTTCTGGGAACTGTGTGTATACCAGAGAGCAGCCGCCCATTCACAAAGCGCCGCGCGACAGGAAACGGGCAGTGAATCGCAAGGCTCCACCGCCTGTTTCCCTTAGTGAGGATCGCGGCGCTGGGACCTGCCAGGATCGAGGGATCGGCCTCGGGGGACCGACATCGCGGGCAACTAGGACAGGTAAGTGTCCTTATTAAAAGTCAGCAGCTACAGTGTTTGTAGCTGCTGACTTTTAAATAAAAAATCGCGGGTGGAACCCCTCTTTAACTACTTCCCGCCGAGTGTACGCATATATGCGGCCTCGGCTTTAAGGGGTTATACCGGGGTGATATGCAGCTGCAGGCATCATCCCGGTACCGTTTTTTTAGAGCGGGCGGGCGGCTCTTCAGGGATAACAACCGATTCGGCTAAAAGCCACTCGGCTTTTATACCAGAGGAGCGAGAGGGGAAGTCCCCCCTCCCACCGCCTTCCGCCACTCTTCCTGTGCCACCGGGAGACCTGAGACACAAGCCGGCACTTCTGCCGGCTAGAGTGAGACTGGAAGGAAGCCGGAAACAGCTTCGTTCCAGTCTTTTTTCTGTAAACACGGAAGCGACGTCACAACGTCACTTCTGGTTTAATTGGCTGCCAATGGCGCCGGTTTAAAAAAAAATTACAGTATTCAGAATCGTCGTTTTTGACGATATGAATACTTTGAAGTGCAAAGGGGGGATTTGGGGGCTTTTTGACCCCCCGATCTCTCCATAAAGAGTACCTGTCACCTTGTGACAGCAATAAAAGTGATCAATTATTTTTTTCTAAAAGTTACAATGTAAATATAAATAAATAAAATAAATAAGAAAAAAATAAATAAAACATTTTTTAAGCGCCCCTGTCCCCGCGAGCTCGCGCAGCAAAGAAAACGCACACGTAAGTCACGCCCGCATATGTAAACGGTGTTCAAATCTTACATGTAAGGTATCGCCGTGGTCGTCAGAGCGAGAGAAATAATTCTAGCACTAGACCTCCTCTGTAACTCTAACCTGGTAACCGTTATTTTTTTTTTTTAAAGCGCCGCCTATGGAGATTTTTAGGTACCGTGTGTGCGCAATTTCAAAGCATGACATGTTGGGTATCTATTTACTCGGCGTAACATCATCATTCACATTATACAGAAAAAAATGGGTTTCGTTTTTTGGGATTCATGAAAGTGTATTTTTTCCTAAAAAATTGTGTTTGAAAGACCGCTGCGCAAATACAGTGTGACATAAAATATTGCAACGACCGCCATAATTTTCTAGCTGAAAATACAGATTTTAACTTGCAAGCAACAAATGTCAGAAATAGGCTTAGTCATGAAAGGGTTAAT
Source organism: Rana muscosa (assembly GCA_029206835.1). Lineage (NCBI taxonomy): Eukaryota > Metazoa > Chordata > Amphibia > Anura > Ranidae > Rana > Rana muscosa. The sequence goes on along the minus strand of CM055125.1, from coordinate 344,584,119 downwards.
ATACTGCTCACCAGTCAGTATTGTATTGAAGTATTGCAGGAAGAGTAATAAAGAAATTCCCGTATATACTCGAGTATAAGCCGAGTTTTTCAGCACATTTTTTTGTGCTGAAAATGCCCCCCTCGGCTTATACTCGAGTCACCTTTTTGCGCCTGATCTCCCGGACTTTGGGGACCCGGTACCGGCCGGCCGTAGGTCCCCCGGACCCCAAACTTGGCACACATATAGCCCCACTCTTCCTCTACAAGTGTGCAAAGATTCCGGGGGACCTACGGCCGGGGAGCACCAATTTTTCAAAGCCGGGCACCCCTTCCATAGACTCCCATGTTAAACGGTCATTTCTCCAGTGACTTTGGGGACCCAGTACCAGCTGGTCGTAGGTTCCCTGGACCCGAAACTTAGCACACATGTGGCCTATTTATCCTCTAAAAGTGTGCAAAGTTTGTTGTCTGGGGGACCTACGACCGGGGAGCACCGATTTTTCAAACCCGGGCACCCCTTCCATAGACTCCCATTTTAAACGTCAGTCTAGTCATGGACACAGTGAGGCATGGGCACAGTGAGGCATGGGCACAGTGAGGCATGGACACAGTGAGGTATGCACATGGACACAGTGAGGCAAAGTGAGGCACAGTGAGGCATGGGCACAGTGAGGCATGCACATGGACACAGTGAGGCAAAGTGAGGCAAAGTGAGGCACAGTGAGGCATGCAGATGGGCACCCTAGGCTTATACTGGAGTCAATACGTTTTCCCAGTTTTTTGTGGTAAAATTAGGTGCCTCGGCTTATATTCGGGTCGGCTTATACTCGAGTATATACGGTAAATGTTTTTTATTTACATATTTTTACCAGTCCGTATCCCTGAGTGGTGACAATATGTCATATGAGGACACTGTACTGCACTGGTGACCGCATGTAAAAAATAATAATATTTAAAACATTTATTTCTCTTTTTTTCTCAATTTAAAAAAATATGATGACAAAAAATTGCAAATTCAAAAAACTCACCATGCCTCCTACTAAATGCCTCAGACTGTCTGCTTTCCAAAAATTAAACATTTAGGGGATATTTGTACTGTCCTGGCAATTTAAGAGCCTCAAGAAATGAGATGAGGCTGTTAGTATATTAGGAATGATCAATTATGAAATATATCCCATAGTTTGCAACGCTAAAACTTTCACACAAACCAATTAATAAACACTTATTAACCAAAGACATGCAGCAGAATACGTTTTGGTCTAAATTTATGAATAAATTCGTTTTTTTTTTTTTTATAATAGAAAGTAGGAAATATTGTTTTTTTCCTTTAAATTTTGCGGTCTTATTTTCATTTATATAGCAATAAAAAAAAAAAAAAAAAAACACCGGTGATCAAATACCACTAAAAGAAAGCTGTATTTGTTTGAAAAAAAAATATATAAATTTAATTTGGGTACAGCGTTGCATGACGGCGCAATTGCCAGTTAAACTAGCCCAGTGCAGAATAGCAAAAAAAAAAATGCCCTGATCATGAAGTGGGGTAAAACCTTCCAGAGCTGAGGTGGTTAATAATTCTTTAAATTGGTAAACCATAAAAAAAAAAAAAAAAAAACTACCAATGAATCCTGCCTGGTCAAACCCAACTCTTGACATCGGTGAAGTCAGAAACCATGGCCTCTACTCAACAAATATTTGTTCTTTTCTTGTGCGAGGTTAAAGTTTGCTGGCAGAATTTGGCTTTGGGTCCGGGGTCAGGACAAATAGAATTTCTCTCTTTAAATATGTATACATTGTAGTCATAGTAAAGTGAAAAAGGATTCTCAGTAGTTTGATCAGCAAATCTTCTGAAGATTAAGAGAATCCAGTGTTAATAATAACATACCAAGGTCACTAGAGGAACATTTCTAGGATGATGTCCAAGGCCGGCTCAGTACACCGATCATTGACCTTCAAAAACTCCCTTACAGTGTGCGAGCTTGTGGAGGGTACAATAACTAAAGATACATTTTATCTTCCCTTGGTACTGTGTATGTATAAATATATACTGATTGTTATAGATGTTTACTAATAACTATACACAGGTGCATCCGGAAAGTATTTACAGCGCTTCACTTTTTCCACATTTTGTTAGGTTACAGCCTTATTCCAAAATGGATTAACCGCTTGTCTACCGCCCGCTGTCAAATGAAATTATGTGGGCAACAAATGGGCCATTACATTATGTGGGCAACAAATGGGCCAATTACATTATGTGGGCAACAAATGGGCCAATTACATTATGTGGGCAACAAATGGGCCATTACATTATGTGGGCAACAAATGGGCCATAAGAATATGTGGGCAACAAATGGGCCATAACAATATGTGGGCAACAAATGGGCCATAACAATATGTGGGCAACAAATGGGCAATTACAATATGTGGGCAACAAATGGGCAATTACAATATGCGGCCAACAAATCTGCACTTACGATATGTGTGCAACAAATGGGCCATTACATTATGTGGGCAACAAATGGGCCATTACATTATGTGGGCAACAAATGGGCCATTACATTATGTGGGCAACAAATGGGCCATTACATTATGTGGGCAACAAATGGGCCATTACATTATGTGGGCAACAAATGGGCCAATTACATTATGTGGGCAACAAATGGGCCAATTACATTATGTGGGCAACAAATGGGCCATTACATTATGTGGGCAACAAATGGGCCATTACATTATGTGGGCAACAAATGGGCCATTACATTATGTGGGCAACAAATGGGCCAATTACATTATGTGGGCAACAAATGGGCCATTACATTATGTGGGCAACAAATGGGCCATTACATTATGTGGGCAACAAATGGGCCAATTACATTATGTGGGCAACAAATGGGACAATTACATTATGTGGGCAACAAATGGGCCATAACAATATGTGGGCAACAAATGGGTAATTACATAACCCCTTTTTAGTAAGTGGCTGCGTTTGGGAGCATTGCGTCGGTGCGCTACTTTAACCTAATAGCCTTGCATAGCAGTGTACAGCTGTCTTCACCCATTCCAAAATGGATTTACCGCTTGTCTACCGCCCGCCGTCAAATGACGGCGGGACGAAGACCCTCTCGTTCTGGGCGGACGTCATATGATGTTGCACCTTCCCAAGCCACTAGGGGGCGCGCTCGTGCCTCCGGCGGCGCACACAGATCCACGTCCTGTCAGGGAGAGGAGACCGATGGTGTGTCCCTTATCACAGATCGGTCACCTCCACCAGTCAGTCTCCTCCCCCCCACAGTGAGAATCACTCCCTAGGGAACACATTTAACCCCTTCCTCGCCCCCTAGTGTTAAACTCTTCCCTGCCAGTCATATTTATACAGTAATGAATGCATTTTTATAGCAGGGATCGCTGTATAAATGTGAATGGTCCCAAAAATGTGTCAAAAGTGACCGATGTGTCCGCCGCAATATCGCAGTCACAATAAAAATCGCTGATCGCCGCCATTACTAGTATAAACAAAAATGCTATAAATCGAACCCCTAATTTGTAGCCGCTATAACTTTTGCGCAAATCAATAAATATATGCTTATTGCGATTTTATTTTTTATTTTTTTTACCAAAAATATGTAGAAGAATAGATATCGGCCTAAACTGAGGAAAAAATTTGTTTAAAAAAAAATAAAAAAGGGTTTTTAACCACTTGACAACTGGGCACTAAACCCCCTTCGTGCCCGGACCAATTTTAAGCTTTCAGTGCTGACGCACTTTGAATGACAATTGCGCGGTCATACAACGCTGTACCCAAATTATATTTTTATCATTTTTTCCCCACAAATAGGGCTTTCTTTTGGTGGTATTTGATCACCTCTGCGGTTTTTATTTTTTGCGCTATAAACAAAAAAAGACAGAAAATTTTGAAAAAAAACACACTATTCTTTTACTTTTTGTTATAATAATATCCCAATTTTTTTTAAAAAACTATTTTTTTTCTCAGTTTAGGCCGATACGTATTCTTCTATATTTTTTTGGTAAAAAAAATTGCAATAAGCGTATAGTGATTGGTTTGCGAAAAAGTTATAGCGCCTACAAAATAGGGGATAGAATTATGACATTTTTATTATATATTTTTTTTTTTTACTAGTAATGGCGGCGATCTGCGATTTTTGTCAGGCCTGCAATATTGCGGCGGACATATCGGACACTTTTGACACTATTTTGGGACCATTCACATTTATACAGCGAACAGCCGAACAGTGCTATAAAAATGCACTGATTACTGTATAAATGTGACTGGCAGGGAAGGAGTTAACACTAGGGGGCGATCAAGGGGTTAACTATGTTCCCTATTTGTGATTCTTACTGTGGGGGGAGGGGACTGACAGGGGGAGGTGACCGATCTGTGTCCCTATGTACAAGGGACACAGCATCGGTCTCCTCTCTCCCTGACAGGACATGGATCTCTGTGTTTACACACAGAGATCCACGTCCTGCCTCTGTCACAGCCGATCGCGGGTGCCTGGCGGACATCGCGGCCGCCAGGCACGCGCATCGGCATCACGTGACCGTGGCGGGCACAGCTGTTCCCCCGCCGCGCGCCCTCGGCGGCGCGCAGGGGGATGTAAACAGCAGGACGTCCATGGACGTCCACTCAGCACTTGAGAGCCGCGCTGCAGACGTCTTTTGTCTATAGCGCGGGTCTCAAGTGGTTAATATAGTAAAAAAAATTGTGTTTTTTTTCAAACTTGTCCCTCTTCTTTTGTTTATAGCGCAAGAAAAAAAAAAACGCAGAGGTGATCAAATACCACCAAAAGAAAGCTCTATTTGTGGGGAAAAAATGCTAAAAATTTAATTTGGGTACAGTGTTGCATGACCGCGCAATTGTCATTCAAATTGTGACAGCGCTGAAAGCTGAAAAATGGCTTGGGCAGGAAGGGGGTGAAAGTGCCCTGTAGGCAAGTGGTTAAATTATATATTTTCCTTAAAAATTCTACAAACATTTTTACTGACGGGTACAGGCCCGACTGGTTCCAATTGGAGGCACGAGCAAATCCGACCATCCCAATGGATCTTCTAATGTGTCTAATGCGAAGGAGCGTCGGGCGGTGTTGAGCCCGTCTTTATACCACTATTTAGGTCTGTGGGTCACAGCATGCAAGTTATACCTCTTAAAATCCCCCCATCTGCCAGTAGCCCCACTTTTCAATAACCCTTGCTTCCTTCCGGGCCAACAGATCACCCAATTCACGTGGTGGATCAACAAGGGTCTTTACTGAATTGCTCACTGTAACGGGTGGGCCCGTGGAACCCAGAAGTTCTTAGAAAGTATGAGCCAGAAAATAATGGACATTGAGAATTACTGGTTGTTTGATTCTGAACTCAACAAGTTAATTGAGAGATACTGATGTGTTCAACTCTAACCACCTGTCTGCCTGTGTAATGTAAATTAAATCCAGACTAGCTTTCAAAGACCTTTTCATTGTTGTTTGTGGTGATGTGGATTGGAGCTGGTAGACCGTCTGGCTGTCTATTATGGGATGTTTAAGTGTCTTGCTGTGAGGAAAGGGGGGGGGGGATCACTCCAGCAACCCCTCCTGCTAAGACTGTTTACTGATGGAGAAGTTTGAACACACCTGACCTGTATCACCATTGTCATTGGACAGTTTAACCCACCCTGTTTCCCAAGGATGGGAGGGAAGTGTTTTGAAGAGAAGTGTGTTACCATGTGCTTGCAATAAAGATTCATTCCCTGTTTTTGGAACTTCAACACAGAGCGTTGTCTCGTTTGTGGAGGGAGAATTATTTGTATGGGGTCTTATTCGGCTGGTTGGTGTGTCTAGTAGCTGGCGTGTGTTCGAGAATGGGATATCCTAAACGACGTTAACCCCTGTCGTTACACTCACTTTATAGATAATAAGGGGATAAGACGACTTAACTATTTTAAGGAAACCTTACAAATGCCCCCACAGACAGGGCCGTCTTAATGAGCGGGTACCCCTGGGCACTGCCCGGGGGCCCCATGTTCACCTGGGGCCCAATCAGAGCCAGACAAATAGCTTTGAGGGAACCATGAATGCCAACATATACTGTGACATACTGAAGCAGAGCGTGAGCCCCTTCCCTTCAGAGACTGGGCCGCAGGGCAGTATTCCAACAGGATAACGACCCAAAACACACCTCCAAGATGACCACTGCCTTGCTGAAGAAGCCGGGGGGTAAAGGTGATGGACTGCCCAAGCATGTCTCCAGACCTAAACCCTATTGAGCATCTGTGGGACATCCTCAAACAGAAGGTGGAGGAGCGTAAGATCTCTAACATCCACCAGCTCCGTGATGTCATAATGGAGGAGGGGAAGAGGACTCCAGTGGCAACCTGTGAAGCTCTGGTGAACTCCATGCCCAAGAGGGTTAAGGCAGTGCTGGAAAATAATGGTGGCCACACAAAATATTGACACTTTGGGCCCAATTTGGACATTTTCACTTAGGGGTGTACTCACTTTTGTTGCCAGCGGCTTAGACATTAATGGCTGTGTGATGAGTTATTTTGAGAGGACAGCAAATTTACACTCTGAAGTCATGTGAAGTCATGTGACATGACGATACGTACGTTAGGATCAGCACAGATACACCGACAGCTGCAGGAGAGGAGACGAGCTAGGTGCTCGTTTTAAATTGTCTTTTGTCCTACCTATGAAATGTGAGTGTTTTACTTCTTTTACAATAAATACCCTAGTGGTTACAGACCCACACTATGTGCACCTTATATGTTTCCTATACATGTTCCACTGGAACTCTGGGGTTTCTGCAAGCCTAAGGACCGCATGTTTGGTATCACTATATCCTGCATTATATACGAGCTCTGCGTTCGTAGGATTGATGTCCACGCTCACTAGTTTCATGTGAGTGTGAGAATACATCTTTTGGTCAATAGGTTGCTGGACGCACAGAGTTATGCTATCATTTTCCTTTTGTGTTTATGTATTTTTATGCATCCGTGTGAGTGAGAGCCCATTTCCATGCAAGATTGTTGCATCGCTGTCAGCATTTGAAATCCCAGTGCATGCAGTCTCTTCCCAGCAGGAAGGTAAGCTGCTAGTGAACACTGGGTGGATTTGCACTGCGTTTTTTTCTTCCAAGCACTTTATTGGTGACGGGACTTTCCATATATTGGACTTTTGGTTATTATCCCCTGGAGGAGTTCACTGTGATAATTTATGTCAGACTTTTTATTATACACTGTCATTTGATATTGTTTTTGGTTTATTTTACTGTTTTTAGTTCTGTGTCATATACTTTATTATTATGATCAATATTATCTCATTGTTGTTAACATAGAGTTATAGTGTCTGGCCTTATACTCTATGCACAGGTTTTTATCTAGAGTGATACACGCTTTGGCATACATCATTATTTGTTCACTGTTGGTTACGCATTTACCAGACGCACAGGTGCGATTTATGTAGTTTATGCACATACTATTTATGTCACACATTGGTTGTTAATACACCATTGCATCTGGTTGGTCGTTATTATATTTATTTATTAGGCTAGCATTAGATAGTTTCTTTCTTTTAGACCCCGCCCTACCCCATCACCACCCCCCCTTCCCCCCTCCCTTCACTAGCGTTAATCACAGCGCAGCCACCATCACCCTTCTTTCATTTATTCACTTTTGTCTGTTTGGATCAGACTCCCTGGTGACTGCTGCAGTGTTTCCAGTCCTTTCCCTCCTTCCGATCCCCATCCCCCTTCCTTAGTGTAACACCCAGCTAGCGCAGGGGTTCTTGTTTTATTTAGCAAATTTACACTGTTATACAAGCTGTACACTCACTACTTTACATTTTAGCAAAGTGTCATTTCTTCACTGTTGTCACATGAAAAGATAGAAGAAAATATTTACAAAAATGTGACTGAGGGGTGTACTCACTTTTGTGAGATAGTGTTGTAGCGTGTATGTACTTTCCCGGGTGTGAATTTGAACTTGGCAGAGACATTGGTGATGTGTAATTCCCTGCAGCCCAGCGGGTGGCGCTGTCGCCCTGGGCTGGGGTTGAATCATTGCTGTGTGTCGTGCCTCCTTTTTGTCCTCCCTCGGCAGCAGTATGGTGGGGCGGGGAACCCGCCATGCTTGCTGGGAGAGGGTATAAAGGGGCCGGCCATCTTTGTCACGGGGGGAGTCCAGGGCACCTTCAGCCTGTGGACGGTGGTTCGTGTCGGTTCTCTAGGTGGGCCTAGGCCTAGAGGACAGCCGGAGGTCGTGTTCCATCCCAGGCACCTTTAGCCTGGGGTGAGGTACTCAGATGGAGGTCCGGAGCTCAGTGCCCAACACTGAGTTCCGCAAGGGAAGGAGGTCCTAGGGAACCCCGGGAGTGGGTACCCGAATCCGGAAGGCGTAATGGACCGGGGGGAGCTCCTCACTCGAAGACTTGGTGCAGCAGATTGCCAGTGACGGGTGAGTCTCTCATCGGAGACCACCTGGAAGGAAATCCCCCCTCGCTCGGAGACCACAACCCACTTTCAGGAAGGAAAGTGGAGAATACATTGTGTCTGGGCCTATTCGCATCCACACCTCCTTTTCTGTTCTGTTTCTACCAAGGGAGTTCAACTGATTGTGTTCATTCAAGAAGAATAAAGGAGTGTTGAACTTTAACGGTGTGGGGCTCATTTCCTGACAGACATTGTTCAAGGTAGCTCTCGGTGGAGGCTCCAGGTGCACAGCACTGACCCGAAGGTAAAAGAACTTTGCTTGTATCACACTGACACCTGTGGTGAAGGCCAGGCGTGGTGTCCCCGCTCCCTTCCCCTCTGAAAGATACCCCTAGACAAGAGACAGACGAGCTGAAGAAAGAGAGGGGAGTGAGGAGGGCGCTACACGTGGGGGCTCGGGTCCGATATAGTGTTTGTGCACCACAGTATTGAACGTGTCTGCTGGAAGAGTTACGCGAGTAGGCAGGCCTTTATTGGCCGAAGTGCATCCCTGCTCGAAGTCGTGGACATGACCCAATGAAGGGAAAGGCCCGCGCAGAAGAGTGGAAAAAGGGGGAAGTTCAGCCGTGTGAAGTACTACACGTGGGGGCTTCTATTGCACTGCGCCACCAGGCACACCCCCATCGCTTAGTTCGTGGGCGTGACTCAGAAGCAGAAAAGAAGAAAAGCCCGCGAACTGGAGCAAAGGGGAGGAGTCCAATACGTGTGAAGGATTACACGTGGGACATTGGCGCAAAAACTCTGCAGTGTGCGATGGATCAGCAACAGGTCGCCATGTTCGGACATACATTGTGGATTCCAGTTCACCCTTCCACCACGACATTGACTGCTGCTGCTCCGGTAACAGATACAGGGATCCGGCTAAATACAAGGGGTCGATTCGCCCTGTATTCGTGCATGGACGTTGAGGCCCTGGGTGTGATTTGTCCCAGCTGTTCGGGACTGGTGTGCCAGCTGAAGCCATTCGGGCGATGTGAGGCCTGTGGGGAGTTCCTGTTCGAAGTGGATCCGGTGGTTGAGAAGCCGAGAACCATCTACCCCGGCAGTGCTGTGGGCAACACCACTCAGAGAGGAGGAATCACTGCTGTGACAGCCATCCCTGCGCACACTGCAGCGACCGCGGAGGAGGTTGTAAAAACTCACGGGAGAAATCCGAGGATGCTGATTCGGTCACCACGATCTCGCAGCATCCACCACCGAAGAGAAAGACCGGTATGGTAGCCCCGACCAGCGGTTGTGGTGGACCGTCTCGCCCGCTTACGCCCGGCCCGGATGGATCCGTCGACAAGAGTTCCGAACGTCCCGTTTCAAGTAAAGGCCCTGGCGGAGAGATTTGGTGTGGGGGAAGAGGTGAAAGCTCGGTCTCCACCACAGGATACCTGCCTGCGGAGGAGTGTCACACCTCTGACCTGGAGTCGCTCTCGGACATGGGAGACGATGTTGCAATAGATTAACTGTTTGCAGAAAAGGGCTGGGACAAAGTACCTCTCGCTTCATTCCGGAGGACCAGGGATCCACCCATGTCTACAGGGGAAAGTACACCCCGGGTGGAGGCACCAGCGCCTGAAGAGAGGTCCCATCCCCAGCCTACCTCTACATCCCCGGTACCATCTATACCGAAGACTGGGGAAAAGAGACTGTTACTGCGGGCACCAATGCCCAGATCAGATGTGATCAAGGTCCCTTGCCACCCGGACTCAATAGTTTTGCCTGGCGAAGGGGAAAGAGCTACCATGCCTCCTTTGGCGAGACTACAACGCCTATTTGGCCAGAAGGTTGCTGCGGACTACGGATGGGAGTATCCGTACTTGTCGAAGGAACTGCTCTATGAGGTGGAAGTGTGCCGGGAGCGCTGGTACAATGACTTTGTGTGGACCCACCTTCAGGTTCCCCACGCCCGCAGGTACCTGGCATGCTCTCCAAAGGCCTCTCAATGTTTTAAAGACTGCAAGGCAGAATGGATGTTGGGACGGCACATTCATGCAGACAAGGTGTTGATCCGGCGCAAGGAAGGAGAAGATGTGGAGTATCATCTGGAGACTATGGATCAGCACTTGAAGCCACTTGTTCTGCCGCATCCCCGTTTTTACCTGTAGGAGAGAAGAGACTCTGTTCTTATCATGCTGCTGAACTTTCTGGGGCCCGTTGCTTTTGTGCCCAAAGAAATGAAGGACTGTTCCTGTTGTTCTTCACTTTCCTACAAGAGATCATGGACTCTGGGTAGATAGGGCCAAAGAAAAGAGGAAAGTTCCACGAGTGCAGTTACCGTGGTGCTGTCACCAGGTGGCAGTGTTGCGCAACGTTAAAACACTTTTCACGCACTCACTCTTTGGAGAAAAGGGATTTCTTCCCGGAGAAGTTTCTTTTCTCTCACACGAATACAGGTGTCAGGGTTATATGTGTTAATCCTTTCTTTTCCCTCTGCAGGAGAGCATCCCATCAAGACCACTGAGGATGGGGTGGGTCTTAGTCAGGATGGGGGGGGGGAGAAGTAAAATGTGAATATGTGATTCAAAGTTATGAGTCAATGCTGTTGTTTCTCTTCTGTCTTTATTCCTTTTTCTTACAAGGCTCAGACACCATGTTTTAGTTGAATAGTTTTTCTAAAAGTTTTATTTTGTACAATTGTTAGTCAGTTTCTGGATTGGATTATGTCAGCCGTTGAGGGCATGATTTACTCCAGACACTGGGGACCAGTGTCAAACCACCAGGGGGAGAGTGTAGCGGGTATGTACTTTCCCAGGTGTGAATTTGAACTTGGCAGAGACATTGGTGATGTGTAATTCCCTGCAGCCCAGCAGGTGGCGCTGTCACCCTGGGTTGGGGTTGAATCATTGCTGTGTGTCGTGCCTCCTTTTTGTCCTCCCTCGGCAGCGGTATGGTGGGGCGGGGAATCCGCCGTGCTTGCTGGGAGAGGGTATAAAGGGGCCGGCCATCTTTGTCATGGGGGGAGTCCAGGGCACCTTCAGCCTGTGGACGGTGGTTCGTGTCGGTTCTCTAGGCGGGCTTAGGCCTAGAGGACAGCCGGAGGTCGTGTTCCATCCCAGGCACCTTTAGCCTGGGGTGAGGTACTCAGATGGAGGTCCAGAGCTCAGTGCCCAACACTGAGTTCCGCGAGGGAAGGAGATCCTAGGGAACCCTGGGAGTGGGTACCCGAATCCGGAAGGCGTAATGGATCGGGGGGGGGCTCCTCACTCGAAGACCTGGTGCAGCAGATTGCCAGTGACGGGTGAGTCTCTCATCGGAGACCGCCTGGAAGGAAATCCCCCCTCGTTCGGAGACCGCAACCCACTTTCAGGAAGGAAAGTGGAGAATACATTGTGTCTGGGCCTATTCGCATCCACACCTCCTTTTCTGTTCTGTTTCTACCAAGGGAGTTCAACTGATTGTGTTCATTCGCAGAAGAATAAAGAAGTGTTGAACTTTAATGGTGTGGGGCTCATTTCCTGACAGACATTGTTCAAGGTAACTCTCGGTGGAGGCTCCAGGTGCACAGCACTGACCCGAAGGTAAAAGAACTTTGCTTATACCGCACTGACACCTGTGTCAAAGGCCTGGCGTAGTGTCCCCGTTTCCTTCCCCTCTAAAAGATACCCCTAGACAAGAGACAGACGAGCTGAAGAAAGAGAGGGGAGTGAGGAGGGCGCTACAGTGTATATCTAAAAAAATCAGTATACAGTATATATCTATAGCCATCAGTATATAATTATAATGATTAGTATAGATCTACAGTATATCAATCATTATATATTGTGAGGGGGTTAGCTCGGCAGCGGGTGTGTGTGACCCCCGGGATGGGCTCCCCACACAAAACAGGCCCAGCAAACGGAGGTTGTGGTTTTCAAAATCAAAAAAAGGTGCGGTTTATTTTCTATTTACAGTGACAAAACACAGCAAAGCAAAAGAAACATAACCAAAATAAATCCTGGTCAAGTTGACCTCTGACTAAACATACAGGTTTCCTAACTAACAACTGGGATCAGCCTAGTGCTGTCCTAGTCCCTAAGTCCCTGGTTTAGTAAAAGTCCAAACAAATAGCCACACAGGCTTTGCCTCACCGCACAGGGGTTCACTCTCCCTAGACAGTCCACACAGGTCTGGTTCCAGGCATGAGCTAACATCTAATGAAGCTGGGAGTTCTTATAGAGGCCTAAATGAGCTGACAAGGTTCAGCTGGTCTCCTCATCTCTGTCTGCACGACGCCCCACACTCTCCCTAGAGGTATGAGTCATCCATGAGCCCACTAGCCTTATACAACTCTCCACCTAGTTGTATAAGTCGGCGTAAAGCCTGAATCTGGGCGAAATATATCTACCCCCCTGGATGCAACCAGGTGACTTTACCTTCCTGCTGTCACATACCCCCCCCTCTTGTTTTAACCTCGGGGTTGGAACACCAGCAATCAGGCATTCATGTACTCGAGACAAAGCATCCACATTCCCCATTTGAACGCCAGGGCGATGCTTTACTGTGAAGTTGAATTCCTGGAGGGCCAGGAACCACCTATTCACTCTTCTATTTGTTTCCTTGTTTTGAGCCATCCACTTTAACGGAGCGTGATCCGTAACCATGTCAAAGTGCCTACCTAGCAGGTAGTACCGAAGGGAATCTAGAGCCCACTTCACCGCTAAACACTCCTTTTCAACGGTGGCGTAATTTACCTCATGGGACTTCAACTTCCTGCTGAGGTAAATGACTTCCCCGTTCCAGACCTGGGACAATACTGCTCCTAACCCCACATCTGACGCATCACTTTGTACGACAAAGTTTTTAGAGAAGTCGGGTGAGTACAACACTGGCTGGCTACATAAGGCTTGTTTCAAGAATTGGAATGCTGCCTCAGCCTCGGGGGTCCATTTAATCATGACCGACCCTTTCCCCTTCGTTAGGTTGGTTAGGGGCACAGCCTTAGAAGCAAAGTGGGGAATGAATCGCCGATAATACCCAGCGATTCCCAGAAAGGCTCGTACCTGCTTCTTGCTGTTGGGACGTGGCCAACTAGGGATGGCCTCGACTTTGTTGAGTTGGGGTTTTATTACTCCCCTCCCAATGGTGTACCCAAGATATTTGGCCTCCTCCTGCCCAATGGTACACTTCTTGGAGTTGGCCGTAAACCCGCTTCCCGAACAGAGTCCAGGACTGCTTGCACTTTTGGCAGATGTGAGGCCCAATCTGTGCTATGGACAATTACGTCATCCAGGTAAGCCGCAGCATACTTCCGATGGGGCCTCAGCATCTGGTCCATTTTCCGCTGGAATGTGGCCGGCGCATTCTGTAACCCGAACGGCATTCTTTTATATTGGAACGCCCCGTCTGGGGTTACAAATGCGGTTTTCTCTTTGGCCGACTTGGCCAGGGGGATTTGCCAATACCCTTTTGTGAGGTCAAGAGTCGTCATGTATCGGGCTGTTCCCAGCCGGTCGATCAACTCATCTATATGTGGCATGGGGTAGGTGTCAAATTTTGTAACTTTGTTCAACTGACGAAAATCGTTACAAAATCGCCAGCTCCCATCCGGTTTAGGCACCAACACGATGGGACTAGACCAATCACTTTGGGACTCCTCTATCACCCCTAAGTTCAGCATTTTCTGTACTTCCTCCCGTATTGCCTCCCGTCGAGCCTCTGGGATCCGATAGGGTTTTAACTTCACCCTTTCACCGGGCGGGGTAATGATGTCATGCTCTACCCCAGATGTTTGTCCCGGCAGCTCAGAGAATACCTCCTTGTTGCGAAGCACAAACTCCTTAACCTCCTGTTGTTGGGGTTGTGACAAGGTGGCTGCTATTCCAACCTCAGGAATCACGCAACCAGTTTGAGCTGGTGACCAAGTGTCTGCGACTAGGGACTCTCTATCCCTCCAGGCTTTCAACAGATTAACGTGATAGATCTGTTCGGGCTTTCGCCTTCCTGGTTGTCTGACCTTGTAATTCACTTCGCTCACTTTTTCCATTATCTCGTAGGGGCCTTGCCATTTGGCAAGGAATTTACTTTCAACCGTAGGGACAAGTACCAATATCCTATCCCCCGGGGAAAAGGTACGGGTCTTGGCTCCACGGTTGTACACTCTCTGCTGTGCCAACTGCGCTTGGGCCAAATGTTCCTTCACGATGGGCATTACCTGTGCAATTCGATCTTGCATCAGGGCGACATGCTCAATCACACTCCTGTGGGGAGAACTCTCACTTTCCCAAGTTTCCTTGGCAATATCCAACAGCCCTCTTGGGTGTCTCCCATACAGTAACTCAAAGGGGGAGAATCCCGTAGAGGATTGGGGCACCTCCCTAATAGCAAACATCAAATAAGGAAGTAAACAGTCCCAATCCTTTCCATCTCTATCCACCACTTTCTTCAACATTTGTTTTAGGGTTTTGTTGAATCTTTCAACCAGCCCATCGGTTTGGGGGTGATACACAGACGTACGCAATTGCGTCACTTTGAACAATTTACACAGCTCTTTCATAACCCGGGACATAAAGGGTGTACCTTGGTCCGTAAGCAGTTCTTTACAAATACCCACCCGGCTAAAAACAAGAGATAGCTCTTTGGCTATGGTTTTGGCCGAGGTATTTCGGAGAGGGATCGCTTCTGGATAACGGGTGGCATAGTCCATTATAACTAATATGTACTGGTGCCCCCTAGCGGACTTGATTATAGGACCTACCAAATCCATGGCGATCCTCTCAAACGGGACCTCAATGATGGGTAGAGGGACCAGCGGGCTACGGAAATGTGGCATCGGGGCCAACCTCTGACAGACAGGGCAGGAGGAACAATAATTTTCTACGTCCTTCATCACCCCCGGCCAATAGAATCTCTGTAATACCCTCTCTCGGGTTTTCTCTGTCCCCAGATGACCTCCAAGAATGTGCCCATGGGCCAACTCCAACACCAACTTCCTGTAAGGTTTGGGCACCACAAGCTGCTCAACGGTTTCTTCTGCCCTTTTTGCCACCCGATACAGTAGGTCCTTCTCTACGCTGAAGTATGGGTAAGTGCAGGTATTATCTGGGTTCACTAACTCGCCATCTATTTTCACTACGTTTTCCCGTGCCTTTATTAGGGCGGGGTCTTTCAACTGTTCTGTGGCAAAGTTTTCCCTGTGAACCTCAAGATCAGAAAACTCCACAGACGGTAGGTTTTCGTCTGAGGAGGTGGGCTCCTCTCCAGTTTCTTGAGTCTCCCCTGCCAATACTGATAAGGGAAATTCCGGAGAGTCCTCACCACTCTCAGGGGAGTTCTGGCTATCACATTCCTGGTACATAGGGGCACCAGTGAGGGGCTCAGGATCATCCCACAGTTCCCAGAACTTCGGAAAATCCCTTCCCACAATGGCGTCATGCGGTAACTGAGATACTAAGCCCACTGGATGAGAGAGGGTACCTTTGGGGGTCTCGAAACACACTGTAGTCACTGGATACTCTCGGGTGTCCCCATGCACACAAATAACAGCTACCTTGCTATTCCCAGAGACCTCTGTTTTAACTAACTCAGCCTTTATCAGGGTCACAAGGCTACCTGAATCCAGCAATACCACAACATTTCTACCATTAACACACATTTTGCATAAATGTTTCTCAGTTCCTCGAATGGCAGTGCATGCGACTGTCGCACACAGCGACTGACGTCTGCCCGTCAGAAAGTCACACTGCATGGGTTCCTCCACAACCGGGCAATTGGCTGCAATATGTCCCGCTTGCCGGCAGCGGTAGCAAACGATCCTTCTTGCCGCCTCTTGAGCCGCTGATTTCCCAGGCTGTTCTCGCCAAACTTGGGGTAGAGCTCCCACCCTCTCACTCTCTCCACCCTCACCCCTTGGAATCCTCTTATCCACCCCTGGGGATGGTCTGGTCTTAGGGTGGAAAGTCCGAGTGTCTCTGGAAGAGGCCGTCAGGTTCTCTGTAGCCAAGTATTTCTCCACACGATCCACAAGACCATCGGCCGTCTCTGGGTCTCCATGGCTTACCCACTTTTGGATGGCAGTAGGAAGAGCTCTCAAAAACCGATCCATTACAACACGTTCCACAATCTTTGGTGCGGACAAAGTCTCTGGCTGTAGCCACTTTCTGCTCAGGTGAATGAGATCATACATTTGAGACCTGGGGGGTTTTCCAAGCTGGAAAGTCCAGTTATGCACACGCTGAGCCCGGACAGCCTGGGTGACACCCAGCCTTGCCAATATTTCAGCTTTTAGCATCACATAGTCTTTTGCTTGGTTAGGCTCTAGGTCATAGTAAGCTTTCTGCGATTCACCAGTTAACAGAGGAGCCACCAGTCCAGCCCACTGCTCCTCAGGCCACTTTTCTCTTTCAGCGGTCCTTTCAAATGTGGTCAAAAATACCTCTGGATCATCCTCTCCAGTCATTTTTGTCAATAAACGACTCACCCCAAAGGACGCGGTATTAGTGGGACGGCTTTCCTCACTGGTCTGCGGACGTTGCTGCATTACTGCTTCCATCTGTTGTTGTAGTCTCTGCTCTTGCTTCTGCAACAGGTCTATGAAGCGGGCCTCAGATTGCTGCTGGGCTCGTTGCTGAGCCTCCAGACTCTGTTGCAAAGTTGCGTTTGTCTGCTGCTGGGCTGCAAGGCTCCTTTGCAAACCTGCATTTGTCTGCTGTTGATTGGCATTTGCTAGAGCCAGCTGCTTCAGTATCTCCTCCATGCTGGCTTAAAAAAAACTGCCACTGGTTCTCCACCAACTGTGAGGGGGTTAGCTCGGCAGCGGGTGTGTGTGACCCCCGGGATGGGCTCCCCACACAAAACAGGCCCAGCAAACGGAGGTTGTGGTTTTCAAAATCAAAAAAAGGTGCGGTTTATTTTCTATTTACAGTGACAAAACACAGCAAAGCAAAAGAAACATAACCAAAATAAATCCTGGTCAAGTTGACCTCTGACTAAACATACAGGTTTCCTAACTAACAACTGGGATCAGCCTAGTGCTGTCCTAGTCCCTAAGTCCCTGGTTTAGTAAAAGTCCAAACAAATAGCCACACAGGCTTTGCCTCACCGCACAGGGGTTCACTCTCCCTAGACAGTCCACACAGGTCTGGTTCCAGGCATGAGCTAACATCTAATGAAGCTGGGAGTTCTTATAGAGGCCTAAATGAGCTGACAAGGTTCAGCTGGTCTCCTCATCTCTGTCTGCACGACGCCCCACACTCTCCCTAGAGGTATGAGTCATCCATGAGCCCACTAGCCTTATACAACTCTCCACCTAGTTGTATAAGTCGGCGTAAAGCCTGAATCTGGGCGAAATATATCTACCCCCCTGGATGCAACCAGGTGACTTTACCTTCCTGCTGTCACAATATCTATAGCGATCAGTATACATCTAACAATCAGTATGTATCTATAACAATCGATATATATTTATATTAATCGGTATATATCAATAACAATCAGTATATATCTATAGCGATCAGTATACAGTATATTTATGGTTTTACATGTTTATGATCCTGAAATTCTGTTCAATGAATGGGTAGTCTGGAACTGTTTTTTTTTGTTTGACATGTAGATCCACAGATGAGAATTTAACGGTGAATTTCATAAATCGCGATGGAGAAACTCTGACAGCAACGGCGAAGGAAGGGGAGAGTCTATTAGAAGTGGTCATCCGTCACCATTTAAACATTGATGGATTTGGTAAGACACAGAAATATTCTTATGGTGTATGCAGAGGCCTGTAGAGTGTGGAAGGGTTAGACACCTTGTCGTTTTTATTACTTTCTATGTCCCTGCTGGGAAATTTGCCTTCTCTATTATTCCTGAGGATTATGATTACCATGAGAGAACGTGAAGCGAAATCTAAAATTTTAGAGCTGATTTGGTGGCAGTTCAGCTGAACAGGCTGAAAACCAGCAACAACATCAAACTCAAATTTGAACATCGCTATAGTCCAGTGGTCTCCAAACTGTGATCCGGGGGCCAGATGTGGCCCTTTGTTTGCTGTTATCCAGCCTTGGGGCACTATTCCCACCACTGATACCAACGATGGGACACAATTCCTCCCCCATAACACCAATGATGGGACACAATTCCTCCCCCATGACACCAACGATGGGACACAACTCCTTCCACTGACACCAATGATGGGACATGACTCCTTCCACTGACACCAATGATGGGACACAACTTCTTCCACTGACACCAATGATGGGACACAACTCCTTCCACTGACACCAATGATGGGACACAACTCCTTCCACTGATACCAACAATGGGACACAATTCCTCCCCCATAACACCAATGATGGGACACAATTCCTCCCCCATGACACCAACGATGGGACACAACTCCTTCCACTGACACCAATGATGGGACATGACTCCTTCCACTGACACCAATGATGGGACACAACTTCTTCCACTGACACCAATGATGGGACACAACTCCTTCCACTGACACCAATGATGGGACACAACTCCTTCCACTGACACCAATGATGGGACACAACTCCTTCCACTGACACCAATGATGGGACACAACTCCTTCCACTGACACCAATGATGGGACACAACTCCTTACACTGACACCAATGATGGGACACAACTCCTTCTACTGACACACCAATGATGGGGCAGAATTCCTCCCATTGACACCAATTATGGGGCACAACTCCTCCAACTGACACCAATGATGGGGCATAATCCCTCCCAATGACATCAACGATACAGCACAATTCCTCCCAATGACATAAACGATGGGGCACAATTCCTCCCCCATAACACCAATGATGGGACACAATTCCTCCCCCATAACACCAACAATTGGGCCCAATGACACCAACGATGGGGCACAAGTCCTCCCACTGACACCAAAGATGGGGGCACAATTCCTCCCAATGACACCAACGATGGGGGCACAATTCCTTCCAAAAACACCAACAATTGGGCCCAATGACACCAACGATGGGGCACAAGTCCTCCCACTGACACCAATGATGGGGGCACAATTCCTCCCAATAACCAACAATTGGGCCCAATGACACCATCAATGGGGCACAATTCCTCCCACTTACATCAGGAACTTATCTGCTCCCAATGGCAACAGTCTGGCCCCCTAAAGTCTGAAGGACAGTAAACTAGCCTCCTGGTTGGAAATTTCGGAGACCTATGGTAATGGTGTCAGATTTTGGGTGGGAGGTACACAGCACATTAGAATCTGAACCCTATTGAAGTCAATGGTGTCAGAATTCCAGTAGGCTTTGCATGCCACATTCCTGCTACTAAATTACAGCTTCCAGGTTGAGGGATTACTGAGGAGAATCCCGGGTGAGGCCTCTGATCAATGACCTTACCTGGGTTTCCCAACAGTAAATTTAAATGGCCAAGCCTGGAAATTTGTCTTTTTTTACACTTCACTCAAATCCGGACCCTATTGAAGTCAGTAGTGTCAGAATTCAGGTGGTTTGTTGCACTCCCGCCACAAAATATCAGATTTCGGGCTACGGAAAATACTGCTGGGAATCCCAGGTGACATCATTGCCCTAATGTGATCAATGACCTTACCTGGGGTTCCTGACAGTAAATTTCAACTACCAAAACCTAGGAATTTGCCATTTATCACTGGGAGTGCGACATGTACAGATCGTTGGGCAACGAGTCATCGTGATAGACTTCACTTGAATGCTGGGATGGATTTACTTCTGGGGACATTATTAAACTTCATTAGATTTTTAATTTGGTGTTCATTTTACTTTTAACTCTTTTTATGGGAGTTGGTATGGGGGTGTTAATATACCCCTGTGCTCATTCTCCTGGGAGGGAGTGAATAACACATTCCCCCGATTATAAAGGGGACTTTCAGATTCAGGCAACAAATGGGCAATTACAATATGCGGGCAACAAATGGGCAATTACATTATGCGGCCAACAAAAGGGCACTTACGATATGTGTGCAACAAATGGGCCATTACATTATGTGGGCAACAAATGGGCCATTACATTATGTGGGCAACAAATGGGCCATTATATTATGTGGGCAACAAATGGGCCAATTACATTATGTGGGCAACAAATGGGCCATTACATTATGTGGGCAACAAATGGGCCATTACATTATGTGGGCAACAAATGGGCCATTACATTATGTGGGCAACAAATGGGCCAATTACATTATGTGGGCAACAAATGGGCCATAACAATATGTGGGCAACAAATGGGCCATAACAAAATGTGGGCAACAAATGGGCCAAAACAATATGTCGGCAACAAATGGGCAATTAAAATATGTCGGCAACAAATGGGCCAATTACATTATGTGGGCAACAAATGGGCAATTACAATATGTGGGCAACAAATGGGCCAATTACATTATGTGGGCAACAAATGGACCAATTACATTATGTGGGCAACAAATGGACCAATTACATTATGTGGGCAACAAATGGGCCATTACATTATGTGGGCAACAAATGGGCCAATTACATTATGTGGGCAACAAATGGGCCATTACATTATGTGGGCAACAAATGGGCCATTACATTATGTGGGCAACAAATGGGCCACTTACATTATGTGGGCACAAATGGGCCAATTACATTATGTGGGCAACAAATGGACAATTACATTATGTGGGCAACAAATGGGCCATTACATTATGTGGGCAACAAATGGGCCATTACATTATGTGAGCAACAAATGGGCCATTACATTACGTGGGCAACAAATGGGCCAATTACATTATGTGGGCAACAAATGGGCCAATTACATAATGTGGGCAACAAATGGGCCATTACATTATGTGGGCAACAAATAGGCCAATTACATTATGTGGGCAACAAATGGGCCAATTACATTATGTGGGCAACAAATGGACAATTACATTATGTGGGCAACAAATGGACAATTACATTATGTGGGCAACAAATGGGCCAATTACATTATGTGAGCAACAAATGGGCCATTACATTATGAGGGCAACAAATGGGCCAATTACATTATGTGAGCAACAAATGGGCCATTACATTATGTGGGCAACAAATGGGCCATTACATTATGTGGGCAACAAATGGGCCAATTACATTATGTGGGCAACAAATGGGCCAATTACATTATATGGGCAGCAAATGGGCCAATTACATAATGTGGGCAACAAATGTGCCAATTACATTATGTGGGCAACAAATGTGCCATTACATTATGTGGGCAACAAATGGGTCATTACATTATGTGGGCAACAAATGGACAATTACATTATGTGGGCAACAAATGGGCCATTACATTATGTGGGCAACAAATGGGCCATTACATTATGTGGGCAACAAATGGGCCATTACATTATGTGGGCAACAAATGGGCCATTACATTATGTCGGCAACAAATGGACCATTACATTATGTGGGCAACAAATGGGCCAATTACATTATGTGGGCAACAAATGGGCCAATTACATTATGTGGGCAACAAATGGACAATTACATTATGTGGGCAACAAATGGGCCAATTACATTATGTGAGCAACAAATGGGCCATTACATTATGAGGGCAACAAATGGGCCAATTACATTATGTGAGCAACAAATGGGCCATTACATTATGTGGGCAACAAATGGGCCATTACATTATGTGGGCAACAAATGGGCCAATTACATTATGTGGGCAACAAATGGGCCATTACATTATGTGGGCAACAAATGGGCCATTACATTATGTGGGCAACAAATGGGCCAATTACATTATGTGGGCAACAAATGGGCCATTACATTATGTGGGCAACAAATGGGCCAATTACATTATGTGGGCAACAAATGGACCATTACATTATGTGGGCAACAAATGGGCCATTACATTATGTGGGCAACAAATGGGCCATTACATTATGTGGGCAACAAATGGGCCATTACATTATGTGGGCAACAAATGGGCCATAACAATATGTGGGCAACAAATGGGCCATAACAATATGTGGGCAACAAATGGGTAATTACAATACCCCTTTTTAGTAAGTGCCTGTGTTTGGGAGCATTGCGTCGGTGCGCTACTTTAACCTAATAGCCTTGCATAGCCGTGTACAGCTGTCTTCACCCATCCATACCTATGGGCGGCTACACAGAGCTGCAGGAAATAGTACAATAGGGTATTAAAAAAAATGCATCAGGCCACCGGTGGCCCAACCGCTGTGGTTGAAAAAATAGTTGACTTGCAGCAAAAGGCCTACAGGACATGGTGGCACTTGTGGCTTCACTACAACGATGAGGTCACAGGTTGCACATCTAGAGCAGAGTTCTCCAAACTGTAGCCCAGGGGCCAGATTTGGCCCTTCGCTTTCATTTACCTGGCCCTTGAGACACTTTCCCCCCCAACTAACACCAACGATGGAGCACTATTCCTCCCACTGACACCATCGATGTCAATCTGATATCGATAGGGTTCATTGATGGGGCATTATTCCTTTCACTCATACCAACAGTGAGACACTATTCCTACAACTAAAACCAATAATGGGGCATTGTTTATGCCCAATGACCATAATCCAGCCACCCTAAAGCTTAAAGGACAGTGAACTGGCTCTTTGTTTAGAATTTTTATCTTATTTTATTTAATTACCAATTTAATAAATAGTAATGATTCCTCCTCTGTTCCATAAGGTGCCTGCGAAGGGACTCTCGCCTGTTCTACTTGTCACTTGATATTTGACCAGAAGCATTTTGACCAGTTGGGTCCCATATCAGATGAGGAGATGGACATGCTGGATTTAGCTTTTGGACTGACAGACAGGTAACTATCTGCACCACTTCCGCTATTTTCCTCTTCAGAGCCTTAAGTGGAGGCAACCTCTACTATGAAGACAATCCACTGTGCAGATGTAGGCCTAGCTTACTTTACATCTTGGTGGGTCATGTGTTAATACCCCCAACTCCTATCATTTTCAGTTGTAATCATAAAATTAAACAAATAGGGGCCAGAAAAAAAATGTGGACAGTGAATATTGTAATGTCTCTTTTCATTGGTGGTCATTAAAGTGGCAGATCAAATTTGTGGTCAGTGGAGTAGAGCCCCTTACATTGGTGGTCATTGGAGAAGAACGGCCCTATGTTGGTGAAGAAGGGTCCACTTATTGGTGGTCAGTGGGAACATGCCTCCTTCATTGGTGGCAAGTGGACAAGGGCCCCATTACATTGTGGGTCAGTCTTTAAAGTGCCAGATTAAGTTTGTGGTCAGTTAAGGAGAGCCGCTTTACTTTGGTGGTCAGTGGAGAAGGGTCCTCTTTATTGGTGGTTAGTGAAGAAAGATCCCTCTTACATTGGTGGTCAGTGGAGAAGGGTCCTCTTTATTGGTGGTCAGTGAAGAAAGATCCCTCTTACACCGGTGGTCAGTGGAGAAGGGTCCTCTTTATTGGTGGTCAGTGAAGAAAGATCTCTCTTACACAGGTGGTCAGTGGAGAAGGGTCCTCTTTATTGGTGGTCAGTGAAGAAAGATCCCTCTTACATCGGTGGTCAGTGGAGAAGTGCCCTATTATATTTGTGCTCAATGGAGCAGGGGCCCCCTACATTTATGGTCAATGGAGAAGAACCCCTCTATACTGGTGGTCATGAATGAAGGGCCCACTTACATTGGCGGTCAATAGAAAAGTGCCCCCTTACATTGGGAGGGGTCAGTGGTAAAGTGCCTTCTTCATTGCTAGTCATTGGGAAAAGGCTTTCTTACATTGGTGGTAAGTGATGAAGTGACTCCTTTATCGGTGGTCAGCAGAGACATGATCCCTTACATTGGTGGTCAGTGGAGAAGAATCCCCTAAGTTGGTGGTCAGTGAGGAAGGATCCCCACTACATTGGTAGTCATAGGACAAGGGTCTCCTTACATTGGTGGTCAGTGAAGAAGGATCCCTCTTACACTGGTGGTCAGTGCAGAAGTGTCCTCTTACATTTTTGCTCAGAGGAGGGTCCTCCTACATTTATGGCCAGTGGAGAAAAATACCCCTATACTGGTGGTCATTGGTGAAGGGCCCTCTTACATTGGTGGCCAATAGAAAAAAAGACCCCCTTACATGGGGGAAAGGGTGGGGGGGGGTCAGTAAGTGGTGAAATGCCTTCTACATTGGTGGTCATTGGAGAAGGGGAGAAGAAGGATACTCTTACCTTGGTGGTTGGTCTCCCACCAAGTGTGCCTATATATTGGTTATCAGTGAAGTACCCTCTTACATTGGTTGTCAGTGGAGAAGTGCCCCCTTACATTGGGGGCCAATTATGAGTTGGTGGTCAGTTAAGAAGTGCCCATCTTACAGAAGAAGGAGCCTATTATAATGGTAAGCGAAGAAGCCCCCCCCCCTTATATTGGTGGTCAGATGAGAAAGGCCCCCTTACATTGGTGGTCAGTGGGAAGAAGGAGGAGGACACACCCAAAGAGCTCTCTCTGAGAACCAGCCTTTTTTCAAGCCTGGGCCTTGCCTGCTAGCTTGGCCCAGGAATAATGCCTGATCCTGGGGGAGGTCCTGGGAGGGATCCCCCTGATGACACAGGGCCTAGTGAGGAGGAGGAGGTGGATGATCTGACTGAGGGTCCAGACCCTGGTCAGAGTGTGGATGTCTACAGACAGAAGATCATAAATCGTTTCCGGGCGATCGGAAGAGCTGAGGAGAAACTGAAATGTTTAAAAGCTGAGCATAAAAACTTCAGGGCCAAGTATTTCCAGGCCTGGAGTAAGAATCGTTCGGCCATGAAGCCTGAGTTACAGCAGATGGAAGAAAAGGTAAAGAAGCAATCTTTATTGTTGGAGAAATTAAAAGATAAGAGTGTAGCTTTTGCAGAAAAATTTAAAAATGAGAGAAGATTTGCCAGCCAGACATCGGTGAGTTCTGTGGATCAGCAGCCGCGGGTAACAGACAACCCGGCTTCATCTGCCTCTGCACCTCTCCCCCCATGTCAGGCTTCGGGAATCACCAGCGGCAACCAGCCAGGGGGTTGAGAGTGAACATGGCACCCTAAAGTTCATGCAGCAGATGGAGTCACCCCTAAGGGCAGACAGGTCTGCTGGTGATCCATCAGAAGTCCCTGTAGAGGAGAAGAGGGGTTACAGACCGGCAGAGCCAGCACTGGTGGAGAAATCCCAGTGCACTGTGCAGCCTCTTTCCACCATGTCTGCCCCTCCAGCTGTAGTGAATGGTGTCCCAACTGAGGAACAGAGAGAGAAGGAGCTCTGCAAACAGCTGCCTGTTGGAGTTTCTGCTGTGGAGAAATCCTCTGCAGACATGGAGGGAAAACCCCTGGCAGAGGTGTCATCAGCCCACCAGAGCAATGTGGATGGATCTGCATTATGCCCCCCGCACATGGATTTTGCTGCTACTGCTGGGACTTGTAGTTCCACAAGCAAGATGGCTGCCAGCTCCAAAGAGCCTGTTTCACCTTCACCTGGGCTGGTTGATGCATGTGGGGGAGGGGAGCAGCACAGTGCAGCATGTGAAGTGGAAGCAGCCATGGAAGTCTCCTGCAATGAATCACCTGTTGCTGTACAATCTTGCTTAGCTGACAATCCTATCCTGATGGAGAAGAGTCTGCCTGGAGGTGAAGTATCTATGGGTACAGCAGTGAGTATGGACACGGCAGGAACTATGAATGTGCCAGAAAATAATGACAGCAATAACATTAATAAAGCAATGGATGTGGTGGTGGGTGGTGGTGAAGGGGTTAATGTTGCTGCTATTGGTAAAAATTACATTTCTCCTCCTGCTCAGCAGAGGAAAGACTCCTCAGGTGTACAATTGTTATCTGCCAGAGTTGTGTCAGACATTTCTAAACGCACAACTGGATCCTCTGCAGGGAGGTCTGTGAGCACTGGCAGCTATGCGACAATTTTGGGGAGTCGCACCAAGGAGGGTGGGGGGAATGCTGCAAATGTTAGTGGTCACAATTTGAGGAGGCTTGTTGGTGGGATGGTTAGTGGCTACCAGAGGAGAAATGTGGTCCAATTGAAGTGGGAGGGGGAGGGGACCCCACCAGTAAGGGGGAGGGTGGCAGAGTTGGTTCTGGAAATGGGGTTTAAAGTTTCGGATATTTTTGCTTTGATTTGCCCCGTGGGGAGTTATGAGTTTGATTTGTCCTTTGTAAAGCCTGAGGGTTTGGATTTGTTTTGGGAGCGATTTAGGAGGTGCGGGGGCCTTCCGCAGTGGAACGGTTGGGTGCCAAAGGTGATTTCCAGGCAGCCTCTGATAAAATCTGTCACGATCCTGGTGCGCAATGAATCTATACCAGAGGCTGATTTAATAGTATGGCTACGCCGATATGGTGAGGTCCTCGCTCCACTGCGGAAGGTCCTTGATCTGCATGGGATTTGGACAGGGGCCTGGACAGTGTCATTAAAATTAGGTGTGCTGGAAAATGTAGTCCAACATCTGCCCTGTTCAGCCTTTCTGGGGAGGGATAGGCTGACCATTTTTTACCAAGGTCAGCCTAAAGTCTGTAACAAATGTGGTGAAAAGGGCCATTTTGCATCTACCTGCACCCGTAAAAAGTGTTCAATGTGCCAGGAGCTGGGCCATTTGGCTAAGGATTGCACCGATATTCGGTGCAATTTGTGCCAAAAGCTCGGTCATCCTTATAGTCAATGCCCAGAGGCATTACATAACTTGCCGGGATTGGAGGCTGAGCTGCAGAGGCTAGATAAGGAGGATGAGGCCACTGAAACTGTTGTTGTCCCTCCTGTGTCTGTGACATCTGTTGTTTCTGGTTCTGGTTCTGTCTCTCCTAGTGATGTGGTCCCTGAAGTCTGTCCCTCCTGTGTCTGTTACATCTGTTCCAGTTTCCCCTAGTAATGTGGTCCCTGAGTCTGTCCCTCCTGTGGTACGTAGATCCTCCAGACTGGCGGAGGCTGCTGGGGGGGCAGGTTTAGCGGATCTTCCCACTCAGCCTCCAGTCCCTGCCCCTCGGACGCGCAAGCGTGGTCAGGGGAATGTGGGGGTGCTGAATGGGGCTGATGGAAGGGTGTCCATACCCCATGTCTCACACTCGGTTGATGGGGATTCAGATGATGAGGGGTGGGAGAAGATTAGGAGGAAGAAAAAAGAAGAAGAGGAAGACAAGAAAAACTGTAATTTCTTCCTCAGAGTCGGACCCAGGAGGGGTTCCTCTTGGCAACACCTTTTCTGTTTTGTTGGGTGATGAGATGTCTGATGTGTCTTTCTCTTTATCATCTATGGATGAGGGGGAGTCACGTAGTTTGAAGAGAGCTGTTTCTGGTGATGAGAGTGTGGTAAAGGTTAAGAAACGACTACCCCAATCATCCTGATGGCAGTTCCCACTCCGATAAAGGTGGCGACCATTAATGTCGCCAGCTATAAATCTGCAAGAGCTCGTGATATTGCCTTATTTTTGCTCAGCGAATTTGATGCCGAGATTTTATTTTTGCAAGAGACCTGGCTTCATACTTTGGCCGATGTCCATCTGGCAAAAAGGGAGTGGACATGCGGTCCCTCCTTTTGGTCTCTTGCAGCTGAGCCCTGCAGCGGAGTTGCGGTCTTTTTTAAAACCGATATGGTAACGTGCCGGCGGATAATTGAGGTAGAAAGGGGTAGATGCATGGTCTTGGACGTTTCTGTTAGGGGGCAGGACCTGTGCCTGATTAATATCTATGGGCCGCAGTCAAAATGGGGCAGGAAATGCCTCCTCACAGAGATCAAGCCCTTCCTTTTTACGTCCCAGCAGGTTGTCTTTGGAGGTGACTTTAACACCATAATTAGGCCTGAAGACAGGAGAGGCTCCATAGACAGGCTGGGTTACGATAGCGTTTTTCTTAGAGATATGGTGAGACAAGCAGGCCTGGTAGATGTGCATATTAAGCACTGCCCTGGCAGCACGGGATTCACATTTCAGAGAGGGAATAGTCAGAGTAGGATAGATGTTTTTTTTTTAAAGGAGAACTCTGCTTTCTCGGCTCCTGAGTTGAGGGCGGTAGAGTTCTCCGACCACTGTATGCTGTCTGTGACTCTGAATGCCTCGGACACTCCACCCAGGGGAAGGGGTACCTGGAAACTGAATTTGACTCTCCTGGAAGATGTAGAGGTAAGACAATCCTTTGAGGATTTTTTTCAGGCACAGGTTTCTATTCTGGACTTTTGCAGCAGTAAGTCAGAGTGGTGGGAGCTTGTGAAACAAAGGGCAATTGGACTTTTCAAGGCCATAAGTAAGAAGAAGCAGCTTGGTATGTACATTGCCTACCAGCATTTGCGGAGGAAGCTTGATTGTCTTGTCTCGTATGGAGGAGATCCAGGGGAGATCTCTGAGGTGAAGCTTCTTCTTAGGAAGTGTCAATACGACCGGCATGCCTCCTTGGTTCTGGAGAGGGATTATGGAAAATATCACTCGCCTGATCCTTACCAGAACTGTAAGCAAGGCATAGCAGTTAAGACGGTCATAGGCCTGAGGGATGATACGGGTTCCCTGGTGAAGTCCAGATCAGGGATCCTGGAGATCTTCAGATCATATTACGCAGATCTTCTGGGAAGAAAGGACCTTTGTCGGGACAGGATGGAAAGCTTTCTGGATTCTACTCCAGGATTGGGAAAAGGTACATTGCCTTTGATGGATTTGACAGAACCAATTTCAGCGGATGAGGTAGTTCATGCTATAGAGAAGCTGGCTACCGAAAAATCGCCTGGGCCAGATGGATTAACAGCTGAATTCTACAAGTGTTTTAAGTCCACCCTGGCTCCCTTTTTAGCGGAGGTTTATAACAGCTGTCTAGAAGAGGGTTCGCTCCCTCCCTCCATGAGGCAATCCGCTGTGATTCTTCTGTCAAAAGGTAAAGACCCCTCAATGATTGAGAACTGGCGCCCCATCAGTCTTCTCAATGTTGATAGAAAGATATTGGCAAAGATTATTTTTTGGCGCTTTTCGTCAGTGGCAGGCGATTTGTTGTCCAGTCATCAGCACTGCTCGGTCCAAGGTAGAAGTACCTTTTCAGCGGTTTTAACTGTCCGGGAGGCTTTGGAGCGATGCAGGGCTGCTGGATGGAGAAAGTACTTGCTGGCATTGGATCAGGGGAAGGCTTTTGATAGAGTCAATCATGAGTACCTGTATTTGCTACTTGGTAGATACGGCCTGCAGGGGAGGTTTATAGATTGGCTAAAACAATATATAGAGGGGCTGAGAGCTTCCCACTGGTTAATGGTTGGGTTGAACAGCCTTTTGAGGTTGGATCTGGTGTGCGCCAGGGATGTCCTCTGAGCCCCATGCTATATGTATTCGCAATCGACCCCTTCATAAGAAGGGGCATTGCTGGTGTGCCGCCTTTGAAGGTCGTGGCCTATGCCGATGATGTGTCTGTTATTATCTCTGGGACGGAGGAGGCGCTGGAGGTGGTCTCTATGATAGAGCAGTACACGGAGGCTTCTGGTTCTAAAGTCAACCATGAAAAGAGTGACGTTTTCTGGATGGGTGAGGAGGGTGAAAGCTTCGAACTTCCGGATGCCTTCCCAGAGCCCCAACAGGAAATTAAAGTGTTGGGCATCAAATTTGGTCCTGGTGACTATGGTCATTGAAATTGGGAAAGTAGGTTGGTTGGTGCCAATGCCAAAGTAGCAAGCTGGAAGAAATGGAAGCTTTCCTTGAGGGAGAGGGTTGACTTGATCAAAACGTACCTGGTCCCAATCTTTTTATATGTCAGCTTCGTCTGTATCTTGCCGGCATCCCTCTATGCAAGGGTTTACAGCTGTTTTTTCCAACTGTTATGGGGAAATAGGCTGAACCTGATCAAACGCAATGTGACTTACCTGTCTAGGCGGGAGGGTGGCTTAGGAATGGTCAACCCAATAGTTTTCTTTTCTCTGCTCTTTTTAAAGTACAATCTTGGTAGCATGCTAGCAGAGAACCTGCTGGGATGGGTGGGTATTTTTCAATCTTGTTTTAGGACTTTTCTGCGATGCTGGGAAGAAGGCGGGCCAGTGAAAAGTCTGAGAGTCCAACATGGCAAGCTCCCGGCTTATGTTGCCCCGTGTCTGAAAATACTTTGGCAGTGGCAAGTGACAGCGGAGGATATCAAGTCCCTCCCCAGGAAGCTTCTGGAGAAGAGGATTTTGAGCTCTGCTTTCAGTGTGTCACTGGCCTTAAGGGATTGCCCAGGCCCTGTAATGAGGGAGGGGTTGCGTTTAATCAATTTAGAAAGAATCCCTTTGAAGTTTAGGGATCAAGCCTGGCTCGCTTTCCATGGAAGGCTCTATGTGAGAGGGAACTTGAAGCATCGCCCTGTGGATGATCGGGATTGTCCTAGAGTGGAGTGTGTTGGTAAAGTGGAGTCTATGGACCACTTTTTGCTGCAGTGTCCCTTTAACATAGAGGTATATAAAAGGGGGGGGGAGGGCTCTAGGTATCCCCTTTTTCTATCGCATGAGTTATGCGGAGTGGGTGTACGGGGCATTTCCGACTTGCTGGGATTTTGATTTCAATACACTTTTTCTAGTTAGTTTAGTTGTCCGTTACTTCACATGGAATGCACGGTGTCAGATTACCCTGCGGAAGAAAGTTCTCTCTGTTGAGGTGGTGGTGTACGATATTCTGGGTGAGGTTGGGAAAATTCGGGGTCTTGAGAAGGGCAGGGAGCCTCGGGCGGTCTGGAAAAGGGCGTGGAGGAATATCAGACCTGCTTTTGGTGAACTGCCTATCTCTGGGTGAGGAGTTCTTTTCCTTTTCTGTGTCTTTCACTCCCTTATCTTTTGTTGGTTAGTATATTCTTTTTGAAAAAGGGGTGCGGGTTTGTTTCTTGACCTTGCAGGTTTGTCTGGTGTAGTGGTGTGAGTGTTGTAGTAAGATTATGCCCAATAATGACATGTTCATGATGAGTTTTGTTTTTGCTGTACAGTCACTCTTTGTTTGAGAGCAAATTTGCTATATTTATTTTCATTTATGTAAATATGTATTTCATCCCAGACCCAATATCATTTATAAAGATATTAAAAAGTAAGGGTCCCAGCACTGAACCTTGGGGTACACCACTGATAACCTTGGACCATTCAGAGTAAGAATCATTAACCACTACTCTCTGAATTCTGTCTTTTAGCCAGTTTTCTATCCATTTACAAACTGATATTTCCAATCCTGTAGACTTTACCTTACACATGAGCCGTGTGTGTGGAACTGTATCGAACGCTTTTGCAAAATTCAAGTATACCACATCCACCGCCACCCCTCTGTCCAAGGTCTTACTTACCTCTTCATAAAAAGAAATCAGGTTTGTCTGACAACTTCTGTCTTTCATGAATCCATGCTGTCTGTTGCTTAAATAGTTTTTTTCCAGCAAGAACTCATCTATGTGGTCTTTTATTAATCTCTCCAGTATCTTCCCAACTATAGAAGTTAAACTAACAGGTCTATAGTTACTTGGTAAAGACTTTGTTCCCTTTTTAAATATAGGCACCACATTGGCCCTGCGCCAATCCAGTGGTACTATTCCTGTCATTAATGAGTTCCTAAAAATTAAATACAATGGCTTTGAAATTACAGAGCTCAATTCTTTTAGGATCCGTGGGTGGATGCCATCTGGTCCAGGTGCTTTATCCACCTTTATTCCATCTAAATATTTCTGGACCATATCACTTTTGAGCCATTGTGGATTTGGGGCTGTGTCACTACCACCCCCATTATGGACATGATCTCCCCCATGCTCCTTTGTATACACAGAACTGAAGAAAGTATTTAATAAATTAGCCTTCTCTTTGTGCCCAGTCACCCACTCTAGATTATTTTGTAAAGGGCCTACATGCTCAGACTTGACCTTTTTACTATTAATATATTTGAAGAATTTTTTGGGGTCTGTCCTACTATCTTTTGCAATCTGTCGTTCATTTTGAATTTTTGCATTCTTGATTTCCTTTTTACATATCCTGTTATATTCTTTGTAATATTTAAATGACACTAGTGTTCCCTCATTTTTATATTTTTTAAAAGCTCTTTTCTTATAGTTTATAGCTTTTTTAACTTTGGCAGTGAGCCACATAGGTTTTATTTTTAGCCTTTTAAACTTATTGCCCATGGGAATATACTTTGCAGTGAGTTCACAAACAGTCTTTTTCTGTTCTGTGCCCATTGATGCCAATATTCCCTCCCAGTCTAAGTCCTGGAGAGCAGCGCTCATCCTTGGAAAATTTGCTCTCTTGAAATTAAGTGTTTTTATCTTTCCCGTATGTGATTTTTGCTTACAACTAACATCAAATGAAATCATGTTATGGTCACTGCTACCCAGGTGTTCCTTTATCTGAATATTAGTAATACGCTCTGCATGGTTTGAGATTACCAGGTCCAACAGAGCATCATTCCTAGTTGGGGCCTCAATAAACTGGACCATAAAATTGTCCTGCAATAGGTTTATAAATTTTTGCCCTTTAACTGTCCCAGCAGTTCCATTACTCCAGTCAATTTCTGGGTAGTTAAAATCCCCCATTATTATCACCGTCCCAGCCCTTGCAGCCCTTTCCATCTGTGCAAGGAGCTGAGTCTCCACCTCCTCATTAACATTGGGTGGTCTATAACAAACTCCAATGATTAACTTTGAACTACGCACATCTGTATGCAGTTCCACCCATAATGCTTCAGACTCATCCCACTCTCCATCCACCAGGTCCTCTTTCACACTCGCTTTGAGATCACTTCTCACATAGAGACAGACCCCTCTACCTTTCCTTTTTACCCTGTCTTTCCGAAAGAGTGCACAGCCAGGAATATTAATAGCCCAGTCATGTGAGGAATGAAGCCAAGTTTCAGCAATACCAATTACATCATAGCTCTCCTCATGCACCAGAGCTTCCAACTCACCTATTTTGCTTGGCAGACTTCTGGCGTTGGTGAACAGACACTTTAATGCATTAATATGTTTTGACCGGTCACATACTATCCTCTTGGGTGTTCCCAGATTGCAACTAGGACTTGCTACTATACTTACCTTGGGTTTATGTGCTTTGGTTACCCTACCACTAATGCCCCTAAAACTACCCTCTAGAATATGTTCCCCGCTGACTCTCACTATCTCTGGACCCTCCCCCCCATCGCCTAGTTTAAAAACCCCTCTAACTTTTTGGCCATCCTTATTCCCAGCTGATCTGCACCCTCCTCATTTAGGTGCAGTCCGTCCCTTCTATAGTACTGATTATCGACTGAGAAGTCGGCCCAGTCCTCCAGGAACCCAAACCCCTCCTTACTACACCAGCTCTTCAGCCACTTGTTCACCTCCCTAATCTCCCTCTGCCTTTCTGGTGTGGCTCGATGTACCGGTAGTATTCCTGAGAATACTACCTTGGAGGTCCTTTTCCTCAATTTGGCTCCCAAGTCCCTAAAATCGTTCTTTAGGACACTCCATCTGCCTCTGACTTTGTCATTGGTGCCAACGTGCACCATGACAGCTGGGTCTTCCCCAGCCCCTCCCAGTAATCTGTCCACCAGATCCGTGATGTGCCGAACCCGTGTGCCCGGTAGACAACATACAGTTCGGCGCCTCAGGTCTTTGTTACAGATTGCCCTCTCTGTCCTTCTAAGAATTGAGTCCCCTACCACCAGAATCTGTCTTTCCTTTCCCTTCGCTCCCCCCCCCACTCTCACTGGAGGAGTTCTTCCCCCGGCAGCTAGGAGAGTCCCTCAGCTCCAGCAGTGCTGGTCCCTGACTGGTTCCACCAATGTCACTCAATGGAGCATACTTATTGGGATGCTCCAGCCCTGGATCGGCCTCCCTGGCACTTCGCCCTCTACCCTTCCTGACTGTCACCCATCTACTATTTTCTAGTGCCTGCAGCTTTGTCTCCACCCACCTCTGTGCTGGCCCCTGCCATCACCTGCCGGGTACGTTTCCAGCTCTCCTTTAGTGTGGAGGGTCTTCCCAGTGCTGACAGTTGCTTCCCTAGATTCAGAACCTGGGCTTCCAGGGAAACAATGTGCTTACATTTTGCACAGCAGTAATTGCCCTCGATCAGATGATCAAGGAACGCATATATGCTGCAAGATGTACACCGAGTCGCCTCGCCACACCCGCCGGGCATCGTACCTATTAATTTAATGAGGATTAGAGATTATACCCTGTCCAAATTACCTAACACTAGCTTCCTGACACAACTACTCAACAAGACAATACACAGGTACTCAACAAGACAATACACAGGTACCACGCAGACCTACGTGCACCCGCAGACCAACGGACCTGCGCGCACACGCAGACCAACGTGCACTCGCAGACCAACGGACCTGCGTGCACTCGCAGACCAACGTGCACTCGCAGACCAACGGACCTGCGTGCACTCGCAGACCAACGTGCACTCGCAGACCAACGGACCTGCGTGCACTCGCAGACCAGCGTGCACTCGCAGACCAACGGACCTGCGTGCACTCGCAGACCAGCGTGCACTCGCAGACCAACGGACCCGCGTGCACTCGCAGACCAACGGACCCGCGTGCACTTGCAGACCAGCGTGCCCCTACAATACACAAGTACTAACGATCCACACACACTACTCAGACAACACTCAGGTACTCACACTACACATCTACTATGACCCCTGTTTTAAACTCTTGATTTTAACTCACCACTTAGTCCAGTTCCACTTGGACAGAGTTCCAGCTACTCAAAATGAGCAGGCTCTAAATGAGCTCTACAGAAATTTATATAGGCCTCAAGCACCTGTGACCAATTAAGCACTCCCCTTAATTAGTAGGCTGAAGGAAAAAAAAAGTTAAAAAACAAAACAAAAAAGGCTGTTTAAAATGTGCCAGAAAAAGGTGTTAAAAAGCTGCAAGGAAAAAGAGCCAAAAATAACCAAAAATGCAACCCAGCAGTCAAAAGCAGAAACTTCTTCACTCTCCACGCAATGTTGCTGCTTTAGGTAAAAATGACATTTCTCCTCCTGCTCAGCAGAGGAAAGACTCATCAGGTGTACAATTGTCATCTGCCAGAGTTGTGTCAGACGTTTCTAAACGGCCAACTGGATCCTCTGCAGGGAGGTCTGCGAGCACTGGCAGCTATGCGACAATTTTGGGGAGTCGCACCATGGAGGCTGGGGGGAATGCTGCAAATGTTAGTGGTCACAATTTGGGGAGGTTTGGGGGTGGGATGGTTAGTGGGTACAGGAGAAGAAATGTGGTCCAATTGAAGTGGGAGGGGGAGGGGATCCCACCAGTAAAGGGGTAGGGTGGCAGAGTTGGTTCTGGAAATGGGGTTTAAAGTTTGATTTTTTGCTTTGATTTGCCCCGTGGGGAGTTATGAGTTTGATTTGTCCTTTGTAAAGCCTGAGGGTTTGGATTTGTTTTGGGAACGATTTAGGAGGTGTGGGGGCCTTCCGCAGTGGAACGGTTGGGTGCCAAAGGTGATTTCCAGGCAGCCTCTGATAAAATCTGTGACGATCCTGGTGCATAATGAATCTATACCAGAGGCTGATTTAATAGTATGGCTACGCCGATATGGTGAGGTCCTCGCTCCACTGCGGAAGGTCCTTGATCTGCATGGGATTTGGACAGGGGCCTGGACAGTGTCATTGAAATTAGGGGTGCTGGAAAATGTAGTCCAACATCTGCCCTGTTCAGCCTTTCTGGGGAGGGATAGGCTGACCATTTTTTACCAAGGTCAGCCCAAAGTCTGTAACAAATGTGGTGAAAAGGGCCATTTTGCATCTACCTGCACCCGTAAAAAGTGTTCACTGTGCCGGGATATGGACCATTTGGCTAAGGATTGTACCGATATTCGGTGCAATTTGTGCCAAAAGCTCGGTCATACTTATAGTCAATGCCCAGAGGCATTACATAACTTGCCGGGATTGGAGGCTAAGCTGCAGAGGCTGGATAAAGAGGATGAGGCTGCTGAAACTGTTGTTGTCCCTCCTGTGTCTGTGACAGCTGATGTTTCTGTTCCCCCTAGTAATGTGGTCCCTTTAATCTGTCCCTCCTGTGTCTGTTACATCTGTTTCTGTTTCCCCTAGTAATGTGGTCCCTGAGTCTGTCCCTCCTGTGGTACGTAGATCCTCCAGACTGGTGGAAGCTGCTGGGGGGGGCAGGTTTAGCGGATCTTCCCACTCAGCCTCCAGTCCTTGCCCCTCGGCAGCGCAAGCGTGGTCAAGGGAATGTGGGGGTGCTGGATGGGGGTGGGGCTGATGGAAGGGTATCCATACCCCATGTCTCACGCTCTGTTGATGGGGATTCAGATGATGAGGGGTGGGAGAAGATTAGGAGGAAGAAAAAAAAGAAGAGGAAGACAAGAAAAGCGGTCATTTCTTCCTCAGAGTCGGACCCAGGAGGTGTTCCTCTTGGCAACACCTTTTCTGTTCTGTCGGGTGATGAAATGTCAGATGTGTCTTTCTCTTTATCATCTATGGATGAGGGGGAGTCACACAGTCTGAAGAGAGCTGTTTCTGGGGATGATAGTGTGGTAAGGGTTAAGAAACGACTCCCCCAATCATCCTGATGGCATATCAGACCTGCCTTTGGTGAACTGCCCATCTCTGGGTGAGGAGCTC
Source organism: Rana muscosa (assembly GCA_029206835.1). Lineage (NCBI taxonomy): Eukaryota > Metazoa > Chordata > Amphibia > Anura > Ranidae > Rana > Rana muscosa. The sequence goes on along the minus strand of CM055125.1, from coordinate 344,547,249 downwards.
TTTTCTTTTTCTGTGTTGGTGTGAGTTGTAGTAAGATTTATTTTCCAGTAATGACATGATTTTTGCTTTTGCTGTAAAGTCTTTTTTTTTTTAGAGCAGATTTGCTATATTTATTTTCATTTTTATGTAAATATGTGTATATATTGTTTTTATGATTATTGATTGCAAGTCCTTTAATAAAGAAAAATTGGGAAGAATGTTCCTTACATTGGTGATCAGTGAGAAGAAATGTTCCTTACATTGGTGATCAGTGAGAAGAATGCTCCTTACATTGGTGATCAGTGAGAAGAATGTTCCTTACATTGGTGATCAGTGAGAAGAATGTCCCTTACATTGGTGATCAGTGGGAAGAATGTCCCTTACATTGGTGATCAGTGAGAAGAATGTTCCTTACATTGGTGATCAGTGGGAAGAATGTTCCTTACATTGGTGATCAGTGGGAAGAATGTTCCTTACATTGGTGATCAGTGGGAAGAATGCTCCTTACATTGGTGATCAGTGGGAAGAATGCTCCTTACATTGGTGATCAGTGGGAAGAATGTTCCTTACATTGGTGATCAGTGAGAAGAATGTCCCTTACATTGGTGATCAGTGAGAAGAATGTTCCTTACATTGGTGATCAGTGGGAAGAATGTTCCTTACATTGGTGATCAGTGGGAAGAATGTTCCTTACATTGGTGATCAGTGGGAAGAATGTCCCTTACATTGGTGATCAGTGAGAAGAATGTCCCTTACATTGGTGAACAGTGGGAAGAATGTTCCTTACATTGGTGGTCAGTGGGAAGAATGTTCCTTACATTGGTGATCAGTGAGAAGAATGTTCCTTACATTGGTGATCAGTGAGAAGAATGTTCCTTACATTGGTGATCAGTGGGAAGAATGTCCCTTACATTGGTGATCAGTGAGAAGAATGTTCCTTACATTGGTGATCAGTGAGAAGAATGCTCCTTACATTGGTGATCAGTGGGAAGAATGTCCCTTACATTGGTGATCAGTGGGAAGAATGTCCCTTACATTGGTGGTCAGTGAGAAGAATGTTCCTTACATTGGTGATCAGTGAGAAGAATGCTCCTTACATTGGTGATCGGTGGGAAGAATGCTCCTTACATTGGTGGTCAGTGGGAAGAAGGAGGAGGACACACCCAAAGAGCTCTCTCTGAGAGAACCAGCCTTTTTCCAAGCCTCGGCCTTGCCTGCTAGCTTGGCCCAGGAATAATGCCTGATCCTGGGGGAGGTCCTGGGAGGGATCCCCCTGATGATACAGGGCCTAGTGAGGAGGAGGAGGTGGATGATCTGACTGAGGGTCCAGGCCCTGGTCAGAATGTGGATGTCTACAGAAAGAAGATCATCGATCGTTTCCGGGCGATCAGAAGAGCTGAGGAGAAACTTAAATGTTTAAAAGCTGAGCATAAAAACTTCAGGGCCAAGTATTTCCAGGCCTGGAGTAAGAATCGTTCGGCCATGAAGCCTGAGTTACAGCAGATGGAAGAAAAGGTAAAGAAGCAATCTTTATTGTTGGAGAAATTAAAAGATAAAAGTGTAGCTTTTGCAGAAAAGTTTAAAAATAAGAGAAGATTTGCCTCCCAGACATCGGTGAGTTCCGTGGATCAGCAGCCGCAGGTAACAGACAACCCGGCTTCATCAGCCTCTGCACCTCTCCCCCCATGTCAGGCTTGGGAATCACCAGCGGCAACCAGCCAGGGGGTTGAGAGTGAACATGGCACCCTAAAGTTCATCCAGCAGATGGAGTCACCCCTAAGGGCAGACAGGTCTGCTGGTGATCCATCAGAAGTCCCTGTGGAGGAGCAGAGGGGTTACAGACCGGCAGAGCCAGCACTGGTGGAGAAATCCCAGTGCATTGTGCAGCCTCTTTCCACCATGTCTGCCCCTCCAGCTGTAGTGGATGGTGTCCCGGCTGTAGTAGATGGTGTCCCGGCTGTAGTGGATGGTGTCCCGGCTGTAGTGGATGGTGTCCCCGCTGTAGTGGATGGTGTCCCCGCTGTAGTGGATGGTGTCCCGGCTGTAGTGGATGGTGACCCCGCTGTAGTGAATGGTGTCCCCGCTGTAGTGAATGGTGTCCCCGCTGTAGTGAATGGTGTCCCAACTGAGGAGCAGAGAGAGAGGAGCTCTGCAAACAGCTGCCTGTTGGAGTTTCTGCTGTAGAGAAATCCTCTGCAGACATGGAGGGAAAATCCCTGGCAGAGGTGTCATCAGCCCACCAGAGCAATGTGGATGGATCTGCATCATGCCCCCCGCATATGGATTTTGCTGCTACTGCTGGGACCTGTAGTTCCACAAGCAAGATGGCTGCCAGCTCCAAAGAGCCTGTTTCAGCCTCACCTGGGCTGGTTGATGCAGGTGGGGGAGGGGAGCAGCACAGTGCAGCATGTGCAGTGGAAGCAGCCATGGAAGTCTCCTGCAATGAATCACCTGTTGCTGTATTAGAACAGCCTTCACTCTGCTTAGCTGACAATCCTGTCCTGATGGAGGAGAGTCTGCCTGGAGGTGAAGAATCTCCTGTTGCTGTACAATCTTGCTTAGCTGACAATCCTGTCCTGATGGAGAAGAGTCTGCCTGGAGGTGAAGTATCTATGGGTACAGCAGTGAGTATGGACACGGCAGGAACTATGAATGTGCCAGAAAATAATGACAGCAATAACATTAATAAAGCAATGGATGTGGTGGTGAGTGGTGGTGAAGGGGTTAATGTTGCTGCTTTAGGTAAAAATTACATTTCTCCTCCTGCTCAGCAGAGGAAAGACTCCTCAGGTGTGCAATTGTCATCGGCCAGAGTTGTGTCAGACGTTTCTAAACGCACAACTGGATCCTCCTCAGACAGGGAGGTCTGTGAGCACTGGCAGCTATGCGACAGCTTTGGGGAGTCGCACCACGGAGGGTGGGGGGAATGCTGCAAATGTTAGTGGTCACAATTTGGGAAGGTTTGGTGGTGGGATGGTTAGTGGCTACCAGAGGAGAAATGTGGTCCAATTGAAGTGGGAGGGGGAGGGGACCCCACCAGGAAGGGGGAGGGTGGCAGAGTTGGTTCTGGAAATGGGGTTTAATGTTTCAGATATTTTTGCTTTGATTTGCCCCGTGGGGAGTTATGAGTTTTATTTGTCCTTTGTAAAGCCTGAGGGTCTGGATTTGTTTTGGGAACGATTTAGGAGGTGCGGGGGCCTTCCGCAGTGGAACAGTTGGGTGCCAAAGGTGATTTCCAGGCAGCCTCTGATAAAATCTGTGACGATCCTGGTGCGCAATGAATCTATACCAGAGGCTGATTTAATAGTATGGCTACGTCGATATGGTGAGGTCCTCGCTCCACTGCAGAAGGTCCTTGATCTGCATGGATTTGGACAGGGGCCTGGACAGTGTCATTAAAATTAGGGGTGCTGGAAAATGTAGTCCAACATCTGCCCTGTTCAGCCTTTCTGGGGAGGGATAGGCTGACCATGTTTTACCAAGGTCAGCCTAAAGTCTGTAACAAATGTGGTGAGAAGGGCCATTTTGCATCTACCTGCACCCATAAAAAGTGTTCAATGTGTCAGGAGCTGGGCAATTTGGCTAAAGATTGTACCGAAATTCGGTGCAATTTGTGCCAAAAGCTCGGTCATCCTTATAGTCAATGCCCAGAGGCATTACATAACTTGCCGGGATTGGAGGCTGAGCTGCAGAGGCTGGATAAGGAGGATGAGGCCACTGAAACTGTTGTTGTCCCTCCTGTGTCTGTGACATCTGTTGTTTCTGGTTCTGGTTCTGTCTTTCCTAGTGATGTGGTCCCTGAGTCTGTCCCTCCTGTGTCTGTTACATCTGTTTCAGTTTCCCCTAGTAATGTGGTCCCTGAGTCTGTCCCTCCTGTGGTACGTAGATCCTCCTGGCGGAGGCTGCTGGGGGGGCAGGTTTAGCGGATCTTCCCACTCAGCCTCCAGTCCCTGCCCCTCGGACGCGCAAGCGTGGTCAGGGGAATGTAGGGGTGCTGGATGGGGGTGGGGCTGATGGAAGGGTGTCCATACCCCATGTCTCACGCTCTGTTGATGGGGATTCGGATGATGAGGGGTGGGAGAAGATTAGGAGGAAGAGAAAAAAGAAGAGGAAGACGAGAAAAGATGTAATTTCTTCCTCAGAGTCGGACCCAGGAGGGGTTCCTCTTGGAAACACCTTTTCTGTTTTGTCGGGTGATGAGATGTCTGATGTGTCTTTCTCTTTATCATCTATGGATGAGGGGGAGTCACGTAGTTTGAAGAGAGCTGTTTCTGGTGATGAGAGTGTGGTAAAGGTTAAGAAACGACTACCCCAATCATCCTGATGGCAGTTCCCACTCCGATAAAGGTGGCGACCATTAATGTCGCCAGCATTAAATCTGCAAGAGCTCGTGATATTGCCTTATTTTTGCTCAGCGAGTTTGATGCCAAGATTTTATTTTTGCAAGAGACCTGGCTCCATACTTTGGCCGATGTCCATCTGACAAAAAGGGAGTGGAGATGCGGTCCCTCCTTTTGGTCTCTTGCGGCTGAGCCCTGCAGCGGAATTGCGGTCCTTTTTAAATCCGATATGGTAACTTGCCGGCGGATAATTGAGGTAGAAAGGGGTAGATGCATGGTCTTGGACGTTTCTGTTAGGGGGCAGGACCTGCGCCTGATTAATATCTATGGGCTGCAGTCAAAATGGGGCAGGAAATGCCTCCTCACAGAGATCAAGCCCTTCCTTTTTACGTCCCAGCAGGTTGTCTTTGGAGGTGACTTTAACACCATAATTAGGCCTGAAGACAGGGCGGTGGAGTTCTCCGACCACTGTATGCTGTCTGTGACTCTGAATGCCTCGGACACTCCACCCAGGGGAAGGGGTGCCTGGAAACTGAATTCGACTCTCCTGGAAGATGTAGAGGTAAGACAATCCTTTGAGGATTTTTTTCAGGCACAGGTTTCTATTCTGGACTTTTGCAGCAGTAAGTCAGAGTGGTGGGAGCTTGTGAAACAAAGGGCAATTGGACTTTTCAAGGCCATAAGTAAGAAGAAGCAGCTTGGTATGTATATTGCCTACCTGCATTTGCGGAGGAAGCTTGATTGTCTTGTCTCGTATGGAGGAGATCCAGGGGAGATCTCTGAGGTGAAGCTTCTTCTTAGGAAGTGTCAAAACGACTGGCATGCCTCCTTGGTTCTGGAGAGGGATTATGGAAAATATCACTCGCCTGATCCTTACCAGAACTGTAAGCAAGGCATAGCAGTTAAGACGGTCATAGGCCTGAGGGATGGTACGGGTTCCCTGGTGAAGTCCAGATCTGGGATCCTGGAGATCTTCAGATCATATTACGCAGACCTTCTGGGAAGAAAGGACCTTTGTCGGGACAGGATGGAAAGCTTTCTGGATTCTGCTCCAGGATTGGGAAATGGTACATTGCCTTTGATGGATTTGACAGAACCAATTTCAGCAGATGAGGTAGTTCATGCTATAGAGAAGCTGGCTACCAAAAAATCACCTGGGCAAAGATTCTTTTTTAGCGCTTGTCGTCAGTGGCAGGCGATTTGTTGTCCAGTCATCAGTACTGCCCGGCCCAAGGTAGAAGTACCTTTCCAGCGGTTTTAGCTGTCCGGGAGGCTTTGGAGCGATGCAGGGCTGCTGGATGGAGAAAGTACTTGCTGCCATTGGATCAGGCGAAGGCTTTTGATAGAGTCAATCATGAGTACCTGTATTTGCTACTTGGTAGATACGGCCTGCAGGGGAGGTTTATAGATTGGCTAAAAACATTATATAGAGGGGCTGAGAGCTTCCCACTGGTTAATGATTGGGTTGGACGGCCTTTTGAGGTTGGATCTGGTGTGCGCCAGGGATGTCCTCTAAGCCCCCTGCTATATGTATTAGCAATCGACCCCTTCATAAGAAGGCTAGAGATTGGATCTTTGTGCGGGGTGCCTTTGGGCATTGCTGGTGTGCCGCCTTTGAAGGTCGTGGCCTATGCCGATGATGTGTCTGTTATTGTCTCTGGGACGGAGGAGGCGCTGGAGGTGGTCTCTATGATAGAGCAGTACACGGAGGCTTCTGGTTCTAAAGTCAACCATGAAAAGAGTGAAGTTTTCTGGATGGGTGAGGAGGGTGAAAGCTTTGAACTTCCGGATGCCTTCCCAGAGCCCCAACAGGAAATTAAAGTGTTGAGCATCAAATTTGGTCCTGGTGACTATGGTCATCGAAATTGGGAAAGCAGGTTGGTTGGTGCCAATGCCAAAGTAGCAAGCTGGAAGAAATGGAAGCTTTCCTTGAGGGAGAGGGTTGACTTGATCAAAACGTACCTCGTCCCAATCTTTTTATATGTCAGCTTTGTCTGTATCTTGCCGGCATCTCTCTATGCAAGGGTGTACAGCTGTTTTTTCCAACTGTTATGGGGAAATAGGCTGAACCTGATCAAACGCAATGTGACTTACCTGTCTAGGCAGGAGGGTGGCTTAGGAATGGTCAACCCTTTTCTCTGCTCTTTTTAAAGTACAATCTTGGTAGCATGCTAGCAGAGAACCCGCCGGGATGGGTGGGTATTTTTCAATCTTGTTTTAGGCCTTTTCTGCGATGCTGGGAAGAAGGCGGGCCAGTGAAAAGTCTGAGAGTCCAACATGGCAAGCTCCCGGCTTATGTTGCCCCGTGTCTGAAAATACTTTGACAGTGGCAGGTGACAGCGGAGGATATCAAGTCCCTCCCCAGGAAGCTTCTGGAGAAGAGGATTTTGAGCTCTGCTTTCAGTGTGTCACTGGCCTTAAGGGCCCTGTAATGAGGGAGGGGTTATGTTTAATCAATATAGAAAGAATCCCTTTGAAGTTTAGGGATCAAGCCTGGCTCGCTTTCCATGGAAGGCTCTATGTGAGAGGGAACTTGAAGCATCGCCCTGTGGATGATCGGGATTGTCCTAGAGTGGAGTGTGTTGGTAAAGTGGAGTCTATGGACCACTTTTTGCTGCAGTGTCCCTTTAACATAGAGGTATATAAAAGGGTGGGGAGGGCTCTAGGTATCCCCTTTTTCTATCGCATCAGTTATGCGGAGTGGGTGTACGGGGCATTTCCGACTTGCTGGGATTTTGATTTCAATACACTTTTTCTAGTTAGTATAGTTGTCCGTTACTTCACATGGAATGCACGGTGTCAGATTTCCCTGCGGAAGAAAGTCCTCTCTGTTGAGGTGGTGGTGTACGATATTCTGGGTGAGGTTGGGAAAATTTGGGGTCTTGAGAAGGGCAGGGAGCCTTGGGCGGTCTGGAAAAGGGCATGGAGGAATATCAGACCGCTTCTGGTGAACTGCCCATCTCTGGGTGAGGAGTTATTTTCTTTTTCTGTGTCTTTCACTCCCTTAGCTTTTGTTGGTTAGTATTTTCTTTTTGAAGAAAGGCTGCATGCATAATGGTGCGGGTTTGTTTCTTGACCTTGCAGGTTTGTCTGGTGTAGTGGTGTGAGTGTTGTAGTAAGATTATGCCCAATAATAACATGTTCATGATGAGTTTTGTTTTTGCTGTACAGTCACTCTTTGTTTGAGAGCAAATTTGCTATATTTATTTTCATTTATGTAAATATGTATATATTTATGTATATCTTATATGTATAGTGATTTTATGATTATTGATTGCAAGACTTTTAATAAAGAAAAATTGGGAAGAATGTTCCTTACATTGGTGGTCAGTGGGAAGAATGTTCCTTACATTGGTGATCAGTGAGAAGAATGTTCCTTACATTGGTGATCAGTGAGAAGAATGTTCCTTACATTGGTGATCAGTGGGAAGAATGCTCCTTACATTGGTGATCAGTGAGAAGAATGTCCCTTACATTGGTGATCAGTGAGAAGAATGTCCCTTACATTGGTGATCAGTGAGAAGAATGTTCCTTACATTGGTGATCAGTGGGAAGAATGTTCCTTACATTGGTGATCAGTGGGAAGAATGTTCCTTACATTGGTGATCAGTGGGAAGAATGCTCCTTACATTGGTGATTAGTGGGAAGAAATGTTCCTTACATTGGTGATCAGTGAGAAGAATGTTCCTTACATTGGTGATCAGTGGGAAGAATGCTCCTTACATTGGTGATCAGTGAGAAGAATGTCCCTTACATTGGTGATCAGTGGGAAGAATGTTCCTTACATTGGTGATCAGTGGGAAGAATGCTCCTTACATTGGTGATTAGTGGGAAGAAATGTTCCTTACATTGGTGATCAGTGAGAAGAATGTTCCTTACATTGGTGATCAGTGGGAAGAATGCTCCTTACATTGGTGATCAGTGAGAAGAATGTCCCTTATATTGGTGATCAGTCAGAAGAATGTTCCTTACATTGGTGATCAGTGGGAAGAATGTCCCTTACATTGGTGATTAGTGGGAAGAAATGTTCCTTACATTGGTGATCAGTGAGAAGAATGCTCCTTACATTGGTGATCAGTGAGAAGAATGTTCCTTACATTGGTGATCAGTGGGAAGAATGTCCCTTACATTGGTGATCAGTGGGAAGAATGTTCCTTACATTGGTGATCAGTGAGAAGAATGTTCCTTACATTGGTGATCAGTGGGAAGAATGTTCCTTACATTGGTGATCAGTGGGAAGAATGTCCCTTACATTGGTGATCAGTGGGAAGAATGTTCCTTACATTGGTGATCAGTGGGAAGAATGTTCCTTACATTGGTGATCAGTGGGAAGAATGTTCCTTACATTGGTGATCAGTGAGAAGAATGTTCCTTACATTGGTGATCAGTGGGAAGAATGTTCCTTACATTGGTGATCAGGGGGAAGAATGTTCCTTACATTGGTGATCAGTGGGAAGAATGTTCCTTACATTGGTGATCAGTGGGAAGAATGTTCCTTACATTGGTGGTCAGTGGGAAGAATGCTCTTTACATTGGTGATCAGTGAGAAGAATGTTCCTTACATTGGTGATCAGTGGGAAGAATGCTGCTTAAATTGGTGATCCGTGAGAAGAATGTTCCTTACATTGGTGATCAGTGGGAAGAATGTTCCTTACATTGGTGATCAGTGGGAAGAATGTCCCTTACATTGGTGATCAGTGAGAAGAATGTCCCTTACATTGGTGATCAGTGGGAAGAATGTCCCTTACATTGGTGATCAGTGGGAAGAATGTTCCTTACATTGGTGATCAGTGGGAAGAATGTTCCTTACATTGGTGATCAGTGGGAAGAATGTTCCTTACATTGGTGATCAGTGAGAAGAATGTTCCTTACATTGGTGATCAGTGGGAAGAATGTTCCTTACATTGGTGATCAGGGGGAAGAATGTTCCTTACATTGGTGATCAGTGGGAAGAATGTTCCTTACATTGGTGATCAGTGGGAAGAATGTTCCTTACATTGGTGGTCAGTGGGAAGAATGCTCTTTACATTGGTGATCAGTGAGAAGAATGTTCCTTACATTGGTGATCAGTGGGAAGAATGCTGCTTAAATTGGTGATCCGTGAGAAGAATGTTCCTTACATTGGTGATCAGTGGGAAGAATGTTCCTTACATTGGGGGTCAGTGGGAAGAATGTTCCTTACATTGGTGATCAGTGGGAAGAATGTTCCTTACATTGGTGATCAGTGGGAAGAATGTTCCTTACATTGGTGATCAGTGGGAAGAATGTTCCTTACATTGGTGATCAGTGAGAAGAATGTTCCTTACATTGGGGGTCAGTGGGAAGAATGTTCCTTACATTGGTGATCAGTGAGAAGAATGTTCCTTACATTGGGGGTCAGTGAGAAGAATGTTCCTTACATTGGGGGTCAGTGGGAAGAATGTTCCTTACATTGGTGATCAGTGAGAAGAATGTTCCTTACATTGGGGGTCAGTGAGAAGAATGTTCCTTACATTGGGGGTCAGTGGGAAGAATGTTCCTTACATTGGTAATCAGTGGGAAGAATGTTCCTTACATTGGTGATCAGTGAGAAGAATGTTCCTTACATTGGTGATCAGTGAGAAGAATGTTCCTTACATTGGGGGTCAGTGGGAAGAATGTTCCTTACATTGGTGATCAGTGGGGAAGAATGTCCCTTACATTGGTGATCAGTGGGAAGAATGTTCTTTACATTGGTGATCAGTGAGAAGAATGTTCCTTACATTGGTGATCAGTGGGAAGAATGTTCTTTACATTGGTGATCAGTGGGAAGAATGTTCCTTACATTGGTGATCAGTGGGAAGAATGTTCCTTACATTGGTGATCAGTGGGAAGAATGTCCCTTACATTGGTGATCAGTGAGAAGAATGTTCCTTACATTGGTGATCAGTGGGAAGAATGTTCCTTACATTGGTGATCAGTGGGAAGAATGTCCCTTACATTGGTGATCAGTGGGAAGAATGTTCCTTACATTGGTGATCAGTGGGAAGAATGTTCCTTACATTGGTGATCAGTGGGAAGAATGTCCCTTACATTGGTGATCAGTGGGAAGAATGTTCCTTACATTGGTGATCAGTGGGAAGAATGTTCCTTACATTGGTGATCAGTGGGAAGAATGTTCCTTACATTGGTGATCAGTGGGAAGAATGTTCCTTACATTGGTGATCAGTGGGAAGAATGCCCCTTACATTGGTGATCAGTTGGAAGAATGCTCCTTACATTGGTGATCAGTGAGAAGAATGTTCCTTACATTGGTGATCAGTAGGAAGAATGTCCCTTACATTGGTGATCAGTGGGAAGAATGTTCCTTACATTGGTGATCAGTGGGAAGAATGTTCCTTACATTGGTGATCAGTGGGAAGAATGTTCCTTACATTGGTGATCAGTGAGAAGAATGCTCCTTACATTGGTGATCAGTGAGAAGAATGTTCCTTACATTGGTGATCAGTAAGAAGAATGCTCCTTACATTGGTGATCAGTGAGAAGAATGTCCCTTACATTGGTGATCAGTGGGAAGAATGTTCCTTACATTGGTGATCAGTGAGAAGAATGCTCCTTACATTGGTGATCAGTGGGAAGAATGTCCCTTACATTGGTGATCAGTGGGAAGAATGTTCCTTACATTGGTGATCAGTGAGAAGAATGTCCCTTACATTGGTGATCAGTGAGAAGAATGCTCCTTACATTGGTGATCAGTGAGAAGAATGTTCCTTACATTGGTGATCAGTGGGAAGAATGTCCCTTACATTGGTGATCAGTGGGAAGAATGTTCCTTACATTGGTGATCAGTGAGAAGAATGTCCCTTACATTGGTGATCAGTGGGAAGAATGCCCCTTACATTGGTGATCAGTGAGAAGAATGTCCCTTACATTGGTGGTCAGTGAGAAGAATGTTCCTTACATTGGTGATCAGTGGGAAGAATGCTCCTTACATTGGTGATCAGTGGGAAGAATGTTCCTTACATTGGTGATCAGTGGGAAGAATGCCCCTTACATTGGTGATCAGTGGGAAGAATGTTCCTTACATTGGTGATCAGTGGGAAGAATGTTCCTTACATTGGTGATCAGTGGGAAGAATGTTCCTTACATTGGTGGTCAGTGAGAAGAATGTTCCTTACATTGGTGATCAGTGAGAAGAATGTTCCTTACATTGGTGATCAGTGAGAAGAATGTTCCTTACATTGGTGATCAGTGGGAAGAATGTTCCTTACATTGGTGATCAGTGAGAAGAATGTCCCTTACATTGGTGATCAGTGAGAAGAATGTTCCTTACATTGGTGGTCAGTGGGAAGAATGTTCCTTACATTGGTGATCAGTGAGAAGAATGTTCCTTACATTGGTGATCAGTGAGAAGAATGTTCCTTACATTGGTGGTCAGTGGGAAGAATGTTCCTTACATTGGTGGTCAGTGAGAAGAATGTTCCTTACATTGGTGATCAGTGAGAAGAATGTTCCTTACATTGGTGATCAGTGAGAAGAATGTTCCTTACATTGGTGATCAGTGAGAAGAATGTTCCTTACATTGGTGATCAGTGAGAAGAATTCTCCTTACATTGGTGGTCAGTGGAAAGAATGCTCCTTACATTGGTGATCAGTGGGAAGAATGTTCCTTACATTGGTGATCAGAGAGAAGAATGTTCCTTACATTGGTGATCAGTGAGAAGAATGCTCCTTACATTGGTGATCAGTGGGAAGAATGCTCCTTACATTGGTGATCAGTGAGAAGAATGCCCCTTACATTGGTGGTCAGTGGGAAGAATGCTCCTTACATTGGTGATCAGTGAGAAGAATGTTCCTTACATTGGTGGTCAGTGGGAAGAATGTTCCTTACATTGGTGATCAGTGGGAAGAATGCTCCTTACATTGGTGATCAGTGGGAAGAATGTTCCTTACATTGGTGATCAGTGAGAAGAATGTTCCTTACATTGGTGATCAGTGAGAAGAATGTTCCTTACATTGGTGGTCAGTGGGAAGAATGTTCCTTACATTGGTGGTCAGTGAGAAGAATGTTCCTTACATTGGTGATCAGTGAGAAGAATGTTCCTTACATTGGTGATCAGTGAGAAGAATGTTCCTTACATTGGTGATCAGTGAGAAGAATGTTCCTTACATTGGTGATCAGTGAGAAGAATGCCCCTTACATTGGTGATCAGTGAGAAGAATTCTCCTTACATTGGTGGTCAGTGAGAAGAATGTTCCTTACATTGGTGATCAGTGGGAAGAATGTTCCTTACATTGGTGATCAGTGGGAAGAATGTCCCTTACATTGGTGATCAGTGAGAAGAATTCTCCTTACATTGGTGGTCAGTGGAAAGAATGCTCCTTACATTGGTGATCAGTGGGAAGAATGTCCCTTACATTGGTGATCAGTGGGAAGAATGTTCCTTACATTGGTGATCAGTGAGAAGAATGTCCCTTACATTGGTGATCAGTGAGAAGAATGCTCCTTACATTGGTGGTCAGTGGGAAGAATGTTCCTTACATTGGTGATCAGTGGGAAGAATGCTCCTTACATTGGTGATCAGTGGGAAGAATGCTCCTTACATTGGTGATCAGTGAGAAGAATGCTCCTTACATTGGTGGTCAGTGGGAAGAATGTTCCTTACATTGGTGATCAGTGGGAAGAATGCTCCTTACATTGGTGATCAGTGGGAAGAATGCTCCTTACATTGGTGATCAGTGAGAAGAATGCCCCTTACATTGGTGGTCAGTGGGAAGAATGCTCCTTACATTGGTGATCAGTGAGAAGAATGTTCCTTACATTGGTGGTCAGTGGGAAGAATGTTCCTTACATTGGTGATCAGTGGGAAGAATGCTCCTTACATTGGTGATCAGTGGGAAGAATGTTCCTTACATTGGTGATCAGTGGGAAGAATGTTCCTTACATTGGTGGTCAGTGAGAAGAATGTTCCTTACATTGGTGATCAGTGAGAAGAATGTTCCTTACATTGGTGGTCAGTGGGAAGAATGTCCCTTACATTGGTGATCAGTGAGAAGAATGTCCCTTACATTGGTGATCAGTGGGAAGAATGTCCCTTACATTGGTGATCAGTGAGAAGAATGTTCCTTACATTGGTGATCAGTGAGAAGAATGTTCCTTACATTGGTGATCAGTGGGAAGAATGTTCCTTACATTGGTGATCAGTGAGAAGAATGCTCCTTACATTGGTGGTCAGTGGGAAGAATGTTCCTTACATTGGTGATCAGTGAGAAGAATGTTCCTTACATTGGTGATCAGTGGGAAGAATGTTCCTTACATTGGTGGTCAGTGGGAAGAATGTCCCTTACATTGGTGATCAGTGAGAAGAATGTCCCTTACATTGGTGATCAGTGGGAAGAATGTTCCTTACATTGGTGATCAGTGAGAAGAATGTTCCTTACATTGGTGATCAGTGAGAAGAATGCTCCTTACATTGGTGATCAGTGAGAAGAATGTTCCTTACATTGGTGATCAGTGAGAAGAATTCTCCTTACATTGGTGATCAGTGAGAAGAATGTCCCTTACATTGGTGATCAGTGGGAAGAATGTCCCTTACATTGGTGATCAGTGGGAAGAATGTTCCTTACATTGGTGATCAGTGGGAAGAATGTTCCTTACATTGGTGATCAGTGAAAAGAATGTTCCTTACATTGGTGATCAGTGAGAAGAATGTTCCTTACATTGGTGATCAGTGGGAAGAATATTCCTTACATTGGTGATCAGTGGGAAGAATGTTCCTTACATTGGTGATCAGTGGGAAGAATGTTCCTTACATTGGTGATCAGTGGGAAGAATGCTCCTTACATTGGTGATCAGTGGGAAGAATGTTCCTTACATTGGTGGTCAGTGGGAAGAATGTTCCTTACATTGGTGATCAGTGAGAAGAATGTTCCTTACATTGGTGATCAGTGGGAAGAATGTCCCTTACATTGGTGATCAGTGAGAAGAATGTTCCTTACATTGGTGATCAGTGAGAAGAATGTTCCTTACATTGGTGATCAGTGGGAAGAATATTCCTTACATTGGTGATCAGTGGGAAGAATGTTCCTTACATTGGTGATCAGTGGGAAGAATGTTCCTTACATTGGTGATCAGTGGGAAGAATGCTCCTTACATTGGTGATCAGTGGGAAGAATGTTCCTTACATTGGTGGTCAGTGGGAAGAATGTTCCTTACATTGGTGATCAGTGAGAAGAATGTTCCTTACATTGGTGATCAGTGGGAAGAATGTCCCTTACATTGGTGATCAGTGGGAAGAATATTCCTTACATTGGTGATCAGTGGGAAGAATGTTCCTTACATTGGTGATCAGTGGGAAGAATGTTCCTTACATTGGTGATCAGTGGGAAGAATGTTCCTTACATTGGTGATCAGTGGGAAGAATGTTCCTTACATTGGTGGTCAGTGGGAAGAATGTTCCTTACATTGGTGATCAGTGAGAAGAATGTTCCTTACATTGGTGATCAGTGGGAAGAATGTCCCTTACATTGGTGATCAGTGAGAAGAATGTTCCTTACATTGGTGATCAGTGGGAAGAATGCTCCTTACATTGGTGATCAGTGATGAGAATGTTCCTTACATTGGTGATCAGTGAGAAGAATGTTCCTTACATTGGTGATCAGTGGGAAGAATGTTCCTTACATTGGTGATCAGTGAGAAGAATGTTCCTTACATTGGTGGTCAGTGGGAAGAATGTTCCTTACATTGGTGATCAGTGGGAAGAATGCTCCTTACATTGGTGATCAGTGAGAAGAATGTTCCTTACATTGGTGATCAGTGAGAAGAATGTTCCTTACATTGGTGATCAGTGAGAAGAATGTTCCTTACATTGGTGATCAGTGTGAAGAATGTTCCTTACATTGGTGATCAGTGAGAAGAATGTTCCTTACATTGGTGATCAGTGGGAAGAATGTCCCTTACATTGGTGATCAGTGAGAAGAATGTTCCTTACATTGGTGATCAGTGGGAAGAATGCTCCTTACATTGGTGATCAGTGATGAGAATGTTCCTTACATTGGTGATCAGTGAGAAGAATGTTCCTTACATTGGTGATCAGTGAGAAGAATGTTCCTTACATTGGTGATCAGTGGGAAGAATGTCCCTTACATTGGTGATCAGTGAGAAGAATGTTCCTTACATTGGTGATCAGTGGGAAGAATGCTCCTTACATTGGTGATCAGTGAGAAGAATGTTCCTTACATTGGTGATCAGTGAGAAGAATGTTCCTTACATTGGTGGTCAGTGGGAAGAATGTTCCTTACATTGGTGATCAGTGGGAAGAATGCTCCTTACATTGGTGATCAGTGAGAAGAATGTTCCTTACATTGGTGATCAGTGAGAAGAATGTTCCTTACATTGGTGATCAGTGAGAAGAATGTTCCTTACATTGGTGATCAGTGTGAAGAATATTCCTTACATTGGTGATCAGTGAGAAGAATGTTCCTTACATTGGTGATCAGTGGGAAGAATGCTCCTTACATTGGTGATCAGTGATGAGAATGTTCCTTACATTGGTGATCAGTGAGAAGAATGTTCCTTACATTGGTGGTCAGTGGGAAGAATGTTCCTTACATTGGTGATCAGTAGGAAGAATGTCCCTTACATTGGTGATCAGTGAGAAGAATGCTCCTTACATTTGGTGATCAGTGGGAAGAATGCTCCTTACATTGGTGATCAGTGAGAAGAATTCTCCTTACATTGGTGGTCAGTGGGAAGAATGCTCCTTACATTGGTGATCAGTGAGAAGAATGTTCCTTACATTGGTGATCAGTGAGAAGAATGTTCCTTACATTGGTGATCAGTGAGAAGAATGTTCCTTACATTGGTGATCAGTGTGAAGAATGTTCCTTACATTGGTGATCAGTGAGAAGAATGTCCCTTACATTGGTGATCAGTGGGAAGAATGTTCCTTACATTGGTGATCAGTGGGAAGAATGTTCCTTACATTGGTGATCAGTGAGAAGAATGTTCCTTACATTGGTGATCAGTGGGAAGAATGTTCCTTACATTGGTGATCAGTGAGAAGAATGTTCCTTACATTGGTGATCAGTGGGAAGAATGTTCCTTACATTGGTGATCAGTGGGAAGAATGTTCCTTACATTGGTGATCAGTGGGAAGAATTCTCCTTACATTGGTGATCAGTGGGAAGAATGTTCCTTACATTGGTGATCAGTGAGAAGAATGTTCCTTACATTGGTGATCAGTGGGAAGAATGTTCCTTACATTGGTGATCAGTGAGAAGAATGTTCCTTACATTGGTGATCAGTGGGAAGAATGCTCCTTACATTGGTGATCAGTGATGAGAATGTTCCTTACATTGGTGATCAGTGAGAAGAATGTTCCTTACATTGGTGATCAGTGAGAAGAATGTTCCTTACATTGGTGATCAGTGGGAAGAATGTCCCTTACATTGGTGATCAGTGAGAAGAATGTTCCTTACATTGGTGATCAGTGGGAAGAATGCTCCTTACATTGGTGATCAGTGAGAAGAATGTTCCTTACATTGGTGATCAGTGAGAAGAATGTTCCTTACATTGGTGGTCAGTGGGAAGAATGTTCCTTACATTGGTGATCAGTGGGAAGAATGCTCCTTACATTGGTGATCAGTGAGAAGAATGTTCCTTACATTGGTGATCAGTGAGAAGAATGTTCCTTACATTGGTGATCAGTGAGAAGAATGTTCCTTACATTGGTGATCAGTGTGAAGAATATTCCTTACATTGGTGATCAGTGAGAAGAATGTTCCTTACATTGGTGATCAGTGGGAAGAATGCTCCTTACATTGGTGATCAGTGATGAGAATGTTCCTTACATTGGTGATCAGTGAGAAGAATGTTCCTTACATTGGTGGTCAGTGGGAAGAATGTTCCTTACATTGGTGATCAGTAGGAAGAATGTCCCTTACATTGGTGATCAGTGAGAAGAATGCTCCTTACATTTGGTGATCAGTGGGAAGAATGCTCCTTACATTGGTGATCAGTGAGAAGAATTCTCCTTACATTGGTGGTCAGTGGGAAGAATGCTCCTTACATTGGTGATCAGTGAGAAGAATGTTCCTTACATTGGTGATCAGTGAGAAGAATGTTCCTTACATTGGTGATCAGTGAGAAGAATGTTCCTTACATTGGTGATCAGTGTGAAGAATGTTCCTTACATTGGTGATCAGTGAGAAGAATGTCCCTTACATTGGTGATCAGTGGGAAGAATGTTCCTTACATTGGTGATCAGTGGGAAGAATGTTCCTTACATTGGTGATCAGTGAGAAGAATGTTCCTTACATTGGTGATCAGTGGGAAGAATGTTCCTTACATTGGTGATCAGTGAGAAGAATGTTCCTTACATTGGTGATCAGTGGGAAGAATGTTCCTTACATTGGTGATCAGTGGGAAGAATGTTCCTTACATTGGTGATCAGTGGGAAGAATTCTCCTTACATTGGTGATCAGTGGGAAGAATGTTCCTTACATTGGTGATCAGTGAGAAGAATGTTCCTTACATTGGTGATCAGTGGGAAGAATGTTCCTTACATTGGTGATCAGTGAGAAGAATGTTCCTTACATTGGTGATCAGTGGGAAGAATGTTCCTTACATTGGTGATCAGTGAGAAGAATGTTCCTTACATTGGTGATCAGTAGGAAGAATGTCCCTTACATTGGTGATCAGTGGGAAGAATGTTCCTTACATTGGTGATCAGTGGGAAGAATGTCCCTTACATTGGTGATCAGTGAGAAGAATGCTCCTTACATTGGTGATCAGTGGGAAGAATGCCCCTTACATTGGTGATCAGTGAGAAGAATTCTCCTTACATTGGTGGTCAGTGAGAAGAATGTTCCTTACATTGGTGATCAGTGGGAAGAATGTTCCTTACATTGGTGGTCAGTGGGAAGAATGCTCTTTACATTGGTGGTCAAATGTATAAAAAAAAAAAAAAAAAAGATATATTTTCCACAAAACTAATAATTCTGTGGTGTGTGTTATAACTTTCCAGGTCTCGTCTTGGCTGCCAGGTCTGTATGACAAAGGCCATTGATGGGCTGACGGTTCGTGTGCCTAGAGACGTGGCTGATGCAAGAGGAGAGGTGGTGGGGCAACAGAGCAAACAATGACAAGACTCATCACCTGTTATATTATTGTGAATGTAGAAATATTTTATAATATAAACCACTAATTTGGACGTATTTTAAATACAGAAGACAAGCTACAAATCTCACATGATACATGGAGACACTTCATCCGGTCAGAACAAATACTTTGATGGGATAAGAGACTCAAACTAAATATATCCTCAGTGATCTGTAATGGATATTTTATTTTTTAAATAGCTGATTTATGATTTATGATAACATGTTAAATATAAAGCATGGCAACTGTAAATGTATTGCTGCTATGTTACATTGTGTTCTTAAAGTGGACCTAGCATACTTTTTCGTGTTAAATGCATCGAAAGTAATATGTAAATGTACATTTTGCGGTATTTATTACCGCTCACAGATCACAGTAGCCCCCTTGACAATGTTTTTATCTGTTTTTCTTCCCGGAAGGACGGCACTATTTCTGTTCAGGCATCATTCAGGGTTACCATCTAGTTCCTGGACTGAAATATATCAACTAAATTTACTGGTTTCTGTTTTTGATTCATTGAACGCTTTTTGAAATTAAAATAATGTTATATACATTTTGGAGGAGCTGCAGCAGGAGGTCTCAGTGTGAGATATGTCATGTAGCCTGGTCTGGTACAGGAAAGGGGTGCACATTACAGGAAAGGGGCTGTATGCTACAGGAAGGAGGGGTACATGTTACAGGAGTGTGGCTGCACACTATAGGAAGGGGGGTACAATGCTACAAAAAGGGGGCAGCACACTACAGGAATGAGGGGTGCACACTACAGAAAGGAGGGCTACTCACTACAGGAATGAGGGGTGCACACTACATTGAAGGGGGTGTACGCTACAGGAAGGAGGCTGCAGGTTACAAGAAGGGGGGCGTCAGGCTGCAGAAGGGTGTGCACACTACAGAATGGGGGGCTGCACTGTACAGAAATGGGGGATGCATTTGGGGGCACTATTCCACCACACTGACACCTACAATGGGGCACAATTCCTTTCACCAACACCAACAGGGGGGCACTATTCCTTCCACCGACACTAGGGATGCAACGGATCAAAAAACTCACGGTTCGGATCGTTCCTCGGATCAGAGTAACGAATCGGATCATTTTTCGGATCAGCAAAAAAAAAAAAAAAAAAAAAGACAACACAAAGTCCCCACTGTAATGTCCACATCTCCCCCCACTGTAATGTCCACATCTCTCCCCCTGTAATGTCCACATCTCCCCCACTGTAATGTCCACATCTCCCCCACTGTAATGTCCACATCTCCCCCCCTGTAATGTCCACATCTCCCCCACTGTAATGTCCACATCTCCCCCACTGTAATGTCCACATCTCCTCCACTGTAATATCCACATCTCCAACCCTGTAATGTCCACATCTCCCCCACTGTAATGTCCACATCTCCCCCCCTGTAATGTCCACATCTCCCCCACTGTAATGTCCACATCTCCCCCACTGTAATATCCACATCTCCTCCACTGTAATATCCACATCTCCAACCCTGTAATGTCCACATCTCCCCCACTGTAATGTCCACATCTCTCCCCCTGTAATGTCCACATCTCCCCCACTGTAATGTCCACATCTCCCCCACTGTAATGTCCACATCTCCCCCCCTGTAATGTCCACATCTCCCCCACTGTAATGTCCACATCTCCCCCACTGTAATATCCACATCTCCTCCACTGTAATATCCACATCTCCAACCCTGTAATGTCCACATCTCCCCCACTGTAATGTCCACATCTCCCCCACTGTAATATCCACATCTCCTCCACTGTAATGTCCACATCACCCCCACTGTAATGTCCACATCACCCCCACTGTAATATCCACATCTCCCCCACTGTAATATCCACATCTCCCCCACTGTAATGCTCACATCTCCTCCACTGTAATGTCCACATCTCCCCCCACTGTAATATCCACATCTCCTCCACTGTAATGTCCACATCTCCCCCCTGTAATGTCCACATCTCCCCCCCTGTAATGTCCACATCTCCCCCACTGTAATGTCCACATCTCCCCCACTGTAATGTCCACATCTCCCCCACTGTAATGTCCACATCTCCCCCACTGTAATGTCCACATCTCCCCCCACTGTAATATCCACATCTCCCACAGTGTAATATTCACAACTCCCCCCCCTGTAATGTCCACATCTCCCCCCCTGTAATGTCCACATCTCTCCCCCTGTAATGTCCACATCTCCCCCACTGTAATGTCCACATCTCCCCCACTGTAATGTCCACATCTCCCCCCCTGTAATGTCCACATCTCCCCCACTGTAATGTCCACATCTCCCCACTGTAATGTCCACATCTCCCCCACTGTAATGTCCACATCTCCCCCACTGTAATGTCCACATCTCCCCCACTGTAATGTCCACATCTCCCCCACTGTAATGCTCACATCTCCTCCACTGTAATGTCCACATCTCCCCCCCTGTAATGTCCACATCTCCCCCACTGTAATGTCCACATCTCCCCCACTGTAATATCCACATCTCCTCCACTGTAATGTCCACATCACCCCCACTGTAATGTCCACATCACCCCCACTGTAATATCCACATCTCCCCCACTGTAATATCCACATCTCCCCCACTGTAATGCTCACATCTCCTCCACTGTAATGTCCACATCTCCTCCACTGTAATATCCACATCTCCTCCACTGTAATGTCCACATCTCCCCCCTGTAATGTCCACATCTCCCCCCCTGTAATGTCCACATCTCCCCCACTGTAATGTCCACATCTCCCCCACTGTAATGTCCACATCTCCCCCACTGTAATGTCCACATCTCCCCCCACTGTAATATCCACATCTCCCACAGTGTAATATTCACAACTCCCCCCCCCTGTAATGTCCACATCTCCCCCCCTGTAATGTCCACATCTCTCCCCCTGTAATGTCCACATCTCCCCCACTGTAATGTCCACATCTCCCCCCCTGTAATGTCCACATCTCCCCCCCTGTAATGTCCACATCTCCCCCTCTGTAATGTCCACATCTCCCCCACTGTAATGTCCACATCTCCCCCACTGTAATGTCCACATCTCCCCCACTGTAATGTCCACATCTCCCCCACTGTAATGTCCACATCTCCCCCACTGTAATGCTCACATCTCCTCCACTGTAATGTCCACATCTCCCCCCCTGTAATGTCCACATCTCCCCCCACTGTAATATCCACATCTCCCACAGTGTAATATCCACATCTCCCCCACTGTAATGTCCACATCTCCCCCTCTGTAATATCAACATCTCCCCCACTGTAATATTCACATCTCCCCCCACTGTAA
The DNA here is from genome assembly GCA_029206835.1 of Rana muscosa. Lineage (NCBI taxonomy): Eukaryota > Metazoa > Chordata > Amphibia > Anura > Ranidae > Rana > Rana muscosa. Next base: position 344,525,515 of record CM055125.1, on the reverse strand, counting down.
TATTCACATCTCCCCCCCCCCACTGTAATGTCCACATCTCCCCCACTGTAATATCCACATCTCCCCCACTGTAATGTCCACATCTCCCCTCTGTAATGTCCACATCTCCCCCACTGTAAAGTCCACATCTCCCCCACTGTAATGTTCACATCTCCCCCCACTGTAATGTCCACATCTCCCCACTGTAATGTCCACATCTCCCCCACTGTAAAGTCCACATCTCCCCCACTGTAATGTTCACATCTCCCCCACTGTAATATCCACATCTCCCCCACTGTAATGTTCACATCTCCTCCACTGTAATGTCCACATCTCCCCCACTGTAATATCCACATCTCCCCCACTGTAATGTTCACATCTCCTCCACGGTAATGTCCACATCTCCCCCACTGTAATGTCCACATCTCCCCCACTGTAATATCAACATCTCCCCCACTGTAATATTCACATCTCCCCCCACTGTAATATTCACATCTCCCCCCCCCCACTGTAATGTCCACATCTCCCCCACTGTAATATCCACATCTCCCCCACTGTAATATCCACATCTCCCCCACTGTAATGTCCACATCTCCCCCACTGTAAAGTCCACATCTCCCCCACTGTAATGTTCACATCTCCCCCCACTGTAATGTCCACATCTCCCCACTGTAATGTCCACATCTCCCCCACTGTAAAGTCCACATCTCCCCCACTGTAATGTTCACATCTCCCCCACTGTAATATCCACATCTCCCCCACTGTAATGTTCACATCTCCTCCACTGTAATGTCCACATCTCCCCCACTGTAATATCCACATCTCCCCCACTGTAATGTTCACATCTCCTCCACGGTAATGTCCACATCTCCCCCACTGTAATGTCCACATCTCCCCCACTGTAATGTCCACATCTCCCCCACTGTAATGTCCACATCTCCCCCACTGTAATGTCCACATCTCCCCCACGGTAATATCCACATCTCCTCCACGGTAATATCCACATCTCCTCCACTGTAATGTCCACATCACCCCCACTGTAATATCCACATCTCCCCCACTGTAATATCCACATCTCCTCCACTGTAATATCCACATCTCCTCCACTGTAATGCTCACATCTCCTCCACTGTAATGTCCACATCCCCCCCCCCCTGTAATGTCCACATCTCCCCCACTGTAATATCCACATCTCCTCCACTGTAATGTCCACATCTCCTCCACTGTAATGTCCACATCTCCCCCACTGTAATATCCACATCTCCCCACTGTAATATCCACATCTCCCCCACTGTAATATCCACATCTCCCCCACTGTAATGTCCACATCTCCGCCACTGTAATATCCACAATCTCCCCCCTGTAATGTCCACATCTCCCCCACTGTAATATCCACATCTCCCCAACTGTAATATCCACATCTCCCCCACTGTAATATCCACATCTCCCCCACTGTAATGTCCACATCTCCGCCACTGTAATATCCACAATCTCCCCCCTGTAATGTCCACATCTCCCCCACTGTAATGTCCACATCTCCCCCACTGTAATATCCACATCTCCCCCACTGTAATGTCCACATCTTCCCCACTGTAATGTCCACATCTCCTCCACTGTAATATCCACATCTCCCCCACTGTAATATCCACATCTCCTCCACTGTAATGTCCACATCTCCCCCACTGTAATGTCCACATCTCCCCCACTGTAATATCCACATCTCCTCCACTGTAATATCCACATCTCCTCCACTGTAATATCCACATCTCCTCCACTGTAATATCCACATCTCCCCCACTGTAATGTTCACATCTCCCCCACTGTAATGTTCACATCTCCTCCACGGTAATGTCCACATCTCCCCCACTGTAATGTCCACATCTCCCCCACTGTAATATCCACATCTCCTCCACTGTAATGTCCACATCACCCCCACTGTAATATCCACATCTCCCCCACTGTAATATCCACATCTCCCCCACTGTAATATCCACATCTCCTCCACTGTAATGTCCACATCTCCCCCCCCTGTAATGTCCACATCTCCCCGACTATAATATCCACATCTCCTCCACTGTAATGTCCACATCTCCTCCACTGTAATGTCCACATCTCCCCCACTGTAATATCCACATCTCCCCACTGTAATATCCACATCTCCCTCACTGTAATATCCACATCTCCCCCACTGTAATGTCCACATCTCCACCACTGTAATATCCACAATCTCCCCCCTGTAATGTCCACATCTCCCCCACTGTAATATCCACATCTCCCCCACTGTAATATCCACATCTCCCCCACTGTAATGTCCACATCTCCGCCACTGTAATATCCACAATCTCCCCCCTGTAATGTCCACATCTCCCCCACTGTAATGTCCACATCTCCCCCACTGTAATATCCACATCTCCCCCACTGTAATATCCACATTTCCCCCACTGTAATGTCCACATCTCCCCCACTGTAATGTCCACATCTCCCCCACTGTAATATCCACATCTCCTCCACTGTAATATCCACATCTCCTCCACTGTAATATCCACATCTCCTCCACTGTAATATCCACATCTCCCCCACTGTAATATCCACATCTCCCCCACTGTAATATCCACATCTCCCCCACTGTAATGTCCACATCTCCCCCACTGTAATATCCACATCTCCCCCACTGTAATATCCACATCTCCCCCACTGTAATGTCCACATCTCCCCCACTGTAATGTCCACATCTCCCCCACTTTAATGTCCACATCTCCCCCACTGTAATATCCACATCTCCCCCACTGTAATGTCCACATCTCCCCCACTGTAATATCCACATCTCCCCCACTGTAATGTCCACATCTCCTCCACTGTAATATCCACATCTCCCCCAGTGTAATATTCACAACTCCCCCACTGTATTGTCGACATCTCCCCCTCTGTAATATCCACATCTCCCCCACTGTAATTTTCACATCTCCCCCCCACTGTAATATTCACATCTCCCCCCCACTGTAATGTCCACATCTCCCCCACTGTAATGTCCACATCTCCCCACTGTAATGTCCACATCTCCCCACTGTAATGTCCACATCTCCCCCACTGTAAAGTCCACATCTCCCCGACTGTAATGTTCACATCTCCTCCACTGTAATGTCCACATCTCCCCCACTGTAATATCCACATCTCCCCCACTTTAATGTTCACATCTCCTCCACTGTAATGTCCACATCTCCCCCACTGTAATATCCACATCTCCCCCACTGTAATGTTCACATCTCCTCCACGGTAATGTCCACATCTCCCCCCCACTGTAATGTCCACATCTCCCCCACTGTAATATCCACATCTCCTCCACTGTAATGTCCACATCTCCCCCACTGTAATATCCACATCTCCCCCACTGTAATGCTCACATCTCCTCCACTGTAATGTCCACATCTCCCCCCTGTAATGTCCACATCTCCCCCACTGTAATATCCACATCTCCTCCACTGTAATATCCACATCTCCCCCACTGTAATATCCACATTTCCCCCACTGTAATATCCACATTTCCCCCACTGTAATATCCACATCTCCCCCACTGTAATATCCACATCTCCCCCACTGTAATATCCACATCTCCCCCACTGTAATGTCCACATCTCCCCCACTGTAATATCCACATCTCCTCCACTGTAATGTCCACATCTCCCCCACTGTAATGTCCACATCTCCCCCACTGTAATATCCACATCTCCTCCACTGTAATATCCACATCTCCCCCACTGTAATATCCACATCTCCCCCACTGTAATATCCACATCTCCTCCACTGTAATGTCCACATCTCCCCCACTGTAATATCCACATCTCCCCCACTGTAATGTCCACATCTCCCCCCACTGTAATATCCACATCTCCCCCAGTGTAATATTCACAACTCCCCCACTGTAATGTCGACATCTCCCCCTCTGTAATATCCACATCTCCCCCACTGTAATATTCACATCTCCCCCCACTGTAATATTCACATCTCCCCCCCACTGTAATGTCCACATCTCCCCCACTGTAATGTCCACATCTCCCCACTGTAATGTCCACATCTCCCCACTGTAATGTCCACATCTCCCCCACTGTAAAGTCCACATCTCCCCGACTGTAATGTTCACATCTCCTCCACTGTAATGTCCACATCTCCCCCACTGTAATATCCACATCTCCCCCACTGTAATGTTCACATCTCCTCCATGGTAATGTCCACATCTCCCCCCCCACTGTAATGTCCACATCTCCCCCACTGTAATATCCACATCTCCTCCACTGTAATGTCCACATCTCCCCCACTGTAATATCCACATCTCCCCCACTGTAATGCTCACATCTCCTCCACTGTAATGTCCACATCTCCCCCCCTGTAATGTCCACATTTCCCCCACTGTAATATCCACATCTCCTCCACTGTAATATCCACATCTCCTCCACTGTAATGTCCACATCTCCCCCACTGTAATGTCCACATCTCCCCCACTGTAATATCCACATCTCCCCCACTGTAATGTCCACATCTCCTCCACTGTAATGTCCACATCTCCCCCACTGTAATATCCACATCTCCCCCACTGTAATGCTCACATCTCCTCCACTGTAATGTCCACATCTCCAACCCTGTAATGTCCACATCTCCCCCCACTGTAATATCCACATCTCCCACAGTGTAATATTCACAACTCCCCCACTGTAATGTCCACATCTCCCCCTCTGTAATATCAACATCTCCCCCACTGTAATATTCACATCTCCCCCCCACTGTAATATTTACATCTCCCCCCCACTGTAATGTCCACATCTCCCCCACTGTAATATCCACATCTCCCCCACTGTAATGTCCACATCTCCCCACTGTAATGTCCACATCTCCCCCACTGTAAAGTCCACATCTCCCCCACTGTAATGTTCACATCTCCTCCACTGTAATGTCCACATCTCCCCCACTGTAATGTCCACATCTCCCCCACTGTAATGTTCACATCTCCTCCACTGTAATGTCCACATCTCCCCCACTGTAATATCCACATCTCCCCCACTGTAATGTTCACATCTCCTCCACGGTAATGTCCACATCTCCCCCACTGTAATGTCCACATCTCCCCCACTGTAATGTCCACATCTCCCCCACTGTAATATCCACATCTCCTCCACTGTAATGTCCACATCTCCCCCACTGTAATATCCACATCTCCCCCACTGTAATGCTCACATCTCCTCCACTGTAATGTCCACATCTCCCCCCCTGTAATGTCCACATCTCCCCCCCTGTAATATCCACATCTCCTCCACTGTAATATCCACATCTCCTCCACTGTAATGTCCATATCTCCTCCACTGTAATATCCACATCTCCCCCACTGTAATATCCACATCTCCCCCACTGTAATATCCACATCTCCCCCACTGTAATATCCACATCTCCCTCACTGTAATATCCACATCTCCCCCATTGTAATGTCCACATCTCTGCCACTGTAATATCCACAATCTCCCCCCTGTAATGTCCACATCTCCCCCACTGTAATATCCACATCTCCCCCACTGTAATATCCACATCTCCCCCACTGTAATATCCACATCTCCTCCACTGTAATATCCACATCTCCTCCACTGTAATATCTACATCTCCTCCACTGTAATATCCACATTTCCCCCACTGTAATATCCACATCTCCCCCACTGTAATATCCACATCTCCCCCACTGTAATGTTCACATCTCCCCCACTGTAATGTTCACATCTCCTCCACGGTAATGTCCACATCTCCCCCACTGTAATGTCCACATCTCCCCCACTGTAATGTCCACATCTCCCCCACTGTAATGTCCACATCACCCCCACTGTAATATCCACATCTCCCCCACTGTAATATCCACATCTCCCCCACTGTAATATCCACATCTCCTCCACTGTAATGCTCACATCTCCTCCACTGTAATGTCCACATCTCCCCCCCTGTAATGTCCAGATCTCCCCCACTGTAATGTCCACATCTCCTCCACTGTAATGTCCACATCTCCCCCACTGTAATATCCACATCTCCCCACTGTAATATCCACATCTCCCCCACTGTAATATCCACATCTCCCCCACTGTAATATCCACATCTCCCCCACTGTAATATCCACATCTCCCCCACTGTAATGTCCACATCTCCGCCACTGTAATATCCACAATCTCCCCCCTGTAATGTCCACATCTCCCCCACTGTAATGTCCACATCTCCCCCACTGTAATATCCACATCTCCCCCACTGTAATATCCACATCTCCCCCACTGTAATGTCCACATCTCCCCCACTGTAATGTCCACATCTCCCCCACTGTAATATCCACATCTCCCCCACTGTAATATCCACATCTCCTCCACTGTAATGTCCACATCTCCCCCACTGTAATGTCCACATCTCCCCCACTGTAATATCCACATCTCCTCCACTGTAATATCCACATCTCCTCCACTGTAATATCCACATCTCCTCCACTGTAATATCCACATCTCCCCCACTGTAATATCCACATTTCCCCCACTGTAATATCCACATCTCCCCCACTGTAATATCCACATCTCCCCCACTGTAATATCCACATCTCCTCCACTGTAATGTCCACATCTCCCCCACTGTAATGTCCACATCTCCCCCACTGTAATATCCACATCTCCTCCACTGTAATATCCACATCTCCTCCACTGTAATGTCCACATCTCCCCCACTGTAATGTCCACATCTCCCCCACTGTAATATCCACATCTCCCCCACTGTAATATCCACATCTCCCCCACTGTAATATCCACATCTCCTCCACTGTAATGTCCACATCTCCCCCACTGTAATATCCACATCTCCCCCACTGTAATGTCCACATCTCCCCCCACTGTAATATCCACATCTCCCCCAGTGTAATATTCACAACTCCCCCACTGTATTGTCGACATCTCCCCCTCTGTAATATCCACATCTCCCCCACTGTAATTTTCACATCTCCCCCCCACTGTAATATTCACATCTCCCCCCCACTGTAATGTCCACATCTCCCCACTGTAATGTCCACATCTCCCCACTGTAATGTCCACATCTCCCCCACTGTAAAGTCCACATCTCCCCGACTGTAATGTTCACATCTCCTCCACTGTAATGCCCACATCTCCCCCACTGTAATATCCACATCTCCCCCACTGTAATATCCACATCTCCCCCACTGTAATGTCCACATCTCCCCCACTGTAATATCCACATCTCCCCCACTGTAATGTTCACATCTCCTCCACGGTAATGTCCACATCTCCCCCCCACTGTAATGTCCACATCTCCCCCACTGTAATATCCACATCTCCTCCACTGTAATGTCCACATCTCCCCCACTGTAAAGTCCACATCTCCCCGACTGTAATGTTCACATCTCCTCCACTGTAATGCCCACATCTCCCCCACTGTAATATCCACATCTCCCCCACTGTAATATCCACATCTCCCCCACTGTAATGTCCACATCTCCCCCACTGTAATATCCACATCTCCCCCACTGTAATGTTCACATCTCCTCCACGGTAATGTCCACATCTCCCCCCCACTGTAATGTCCACATCTCCCCCACTGTAATATCCACATCTCCTCCACTGTAATGTCCACATCTCCCCCACTGTAATATCCACATCTCCCCCACTGTAATGCTCACATCTCCTCCACTGTAATGTGCACATCTCCCCCCTGTAATGCCCACATCTCCCCCACTGTAATATCCACATCTCCCCCACTGTAATATCCACATCTCCCCCACTGTAATGTCCACATCTCCCCCACTGTAATATCCACATCTCCCCCACTGTAATGTTCACATCTCCTCCACGGTAATGTCCACATCTCCCCCCCACTGTAATGTCCACATCTCCCCCACTGTAATATCCACATCTCCTCCACTGTAATGTCCACATCTCCCCCACTGTAATATCCACATCTCCCCCACTGTAATGCTCACATCTCCTCCACTGTAATGTGCACATCTCCCCCCTGTAATGTCCACATCTCCCCCACTGTAATATCCACATCTCCTCCACTGTAATATCCACATCTCCCCCACTGTAATGTCCACATCTCCCCCACTGTAATATCCACATTTCCCCCACTGTAATATCCACATCTCCCCCACTGTAATATCCACATCTCCCCCACTGTAATATCCACATCTCCCCCACTGTAATGTCCACATCTCCCCCACTGTAATATCCACATCTCCTCCACTGTAATGTCCACATCTCCCCCACTGTAATGTCCACATCTCCCCCACTGTAATATCCACATCTCCTCCACTGTAATATCCACATCTCCTCCACTGTAATGTCCACATCTCCCCCACTGTAATATCCACATCTCCCCCACTGTAATATCCACATCTCCCCCACTGTAATATCCACATCTCCTCCACTGTAATGTCCACATCTCCTCCACTGTAATGTCCACATCTCCCCCACTGTAATATCCACATCTCCCCCACTGTAATGTCCACATCTCCCCCCACTGTAATATCCACATCTCCCCCAGTGTAATATTCACAACTCCCCCACTGTAATGTCGACATCTCCCCCTCTGTAATATCCACATCTCCCCCACTGTAATATTCGCATCTCCCCCCCACTGTAATATTCACATCTCCCCCCCCCACTGTAATGTCCACATCTCCCCCTCTGTAATGTCCACATCTCCCCACTGTAATGTCCACATCTCCCCACTGTAATGTCCACATCTCCCCCACTGTAAAGTCCACATCTCCCCGACTGTAATGTTCACATCTCCTCCACTGTAATGTCCACATCTCCCCCACTGTAATATCCACATCTCCCCCACTGTAATGTTCACATCTCCTCCACGGTAATGTCCACATCTCCCCCCCACTGTAATGTCCACATCTCCCCCACTGTAATGTCCACATCTCCCCCACTTTAATATCCACATCTCCTCCACTGTAATGTCCACATCTCCCCCACTGTAATATCCACATCTCCCCCACTGTAATGCTCACATCTCCTCCACTGTAATGTCCACATCTCCTCCACTGTAATATCCACATCTCCTCCACTGTAATGTCCACATCTCCCCCACTGTAATGTCCACATCTCCCCCACTGTAATGTCCACATCTCCCCCACTGTAATGTCCACATCTCCTCCACTGTAATGTCCACATCTCCCCCACTGTAATATCCACATCTCCCCCACTGTAATGCTCACATCTCCTCCACTGTAATGTCCACATCTCCAACCCTGTAATGTCCACATCTCCCCCCACTGTAATATCCACATCTCCCACAGTGTAATATTCACAACTCCCCCACTGTAAAGTCCACTTCTCCCCGACTGTAATGTTCACATCTCCTCCACTGTAATGTCCACATCTCCCCCACTGTAATATCCACATCTCCTCCACTGTAATATCCACATCTCCCCCACTGTAATATCCACATCATCTCCCCCACTGTAATATCCACATCATCTCCCCCACTGTAATGTCCACATCTCCCCACTGTAATGTCCACATCTCCCCCACTGTAAAGTCCACATCTCCCCCACTGTAATGTTCACATCTCCTCCACTGTAATGTCCACATCTCCCCCACTGTAATGTCCACATTAGTGATGAGCCGAACACCCCCGGGTTCGGTTCGCACCAGAACCCGCGAACGGACCGAAAGTTCGTACGAACATTAGAACCCTATTAAATACAATGGATGCGAACGTTCGAATTCTAAAGTGCTAATTATAACAACTATTATCCATGTTATTGTCCTAAAAAGGGTTTGGGAACCCGGGTTGTGCACCAGGGGACATGTATCAATGCAAAAAGAAGTTTTAAAAACGGTCGTTTTTCGGGAGCAGTCATTTTAATGATGCATAAAGTGAAAAAAAAAAAGTCAAATATTCCTTTAAATATTGTACCTGGGGGGTGTCTAAAGTATGCCTGTGAAGTGCCACGTGTTTCCCGTGTTTAGAACTGTCCCTGCACAAAATGACACTTCTAAAGGAAAAAAAAGCCATTTAAAACTGCTTGCGGCTTTAATGTAATGTCTGGTCCCGGTAATATGGATGAAAATCTTTAAGAAAAATTGCATAGCTACCCCATGACCCCCCCCCCCCTACCCAAGCCCATTACCAGCCCCTTTGGGTCTTGTATGGATATTAAGGGGAACCCCGCACATAAAATAAAAAAGGCCCTATATACTCTGAACAGCCGTATACAGGCGGTGCATACAAGACAGGGACTGTAGGTTTGTTCTTATGTAGAATCTGTTTGTAATTTTGAACAGGTACATTGTTTAAGTGTAGCTCCAGCCCAAAAATCTATTTTTAAACTTTTTGGAAAACATAGGTAAGGGTTATCACCCCTGTAACATTTGTTTTGCTGTCTGTGCCCCTGTTCAGAACATTTCACCTCACTTTCTGTCCCAATGACAACTGTTTTTGAAATGTGGTGTTTTTCTTGAAACAAGGATTGGTGATAAAGCATCAGTACAGATGAGACCCCTTTCTCCCATATTTATTCTTACAGGAGAGAATTTTCCTTTCTAGGGGTAGATTTCCTCTCACTTCCTGTTGTCTTCTTGCATTTGCAAGTAGGAGTCGTTTGTAATTTGGATGTTTGAAAGTAGGGGCCTGCCGTATATACTCTGCAGAAATAGGCCCCTTAGTTGTTGGTGTTGGCACAACACTGTAAGCACTCACAGTTACTCTTGGTTGGTGCTGGAACGCCCTGCTGTCAACTATTATATCAGGAATTGTAATTACATATAATTGTTGAACAGTGGTAGTAAAAATTGGGCCTTTGATGGTGGTGCTGGTGCCACAACACTGTAAGCCCTGACAGTTACTCTTGGTGGGTGCAGCAATGGGCCCTGCTGTGAATTATTAGATCAAGAATTGTAATTGCATGCCCCTGTTGAACAGGGGCTGAAAAATTGGGCCTTTCGTGGTGGTGGTGGTGGTGGTGGTGTTGCCACAACACTGTAAGCCCTCAGAGTTACTCTTGGTGGGTGCAGGAATGGGCCCTGCTGTGAATTATTAGATCAAGAATTGTAATTACATGCCCCTTTTGAACAGGGGCTGAAAAATTGGGCCTTTTGTGGTGGTGGTGGTGGTGGCGTTGCCACAACACTGTAAGCCCTCAGAGTTACTCTTGGTGGGTGCAGCAATGGGCCCTGCTGTGAATTATTAGATCAAGAATTGTAATTACATGCCCCTGTTGAACAGGGGCTGAAAAATTGGGCCTTAGGCACTGGTGGCACAACACTACAACCCCTCACAGATACTGTACTTGGAGCACAGCAATGAGCCCTGTTGCAAAGTATTGCTTCAAAAATTGTAATGACACGCCCCTGTTAAACAGGGGCTGAAAAATTGGGCCTTAGGCACTGGTGGCACACCACTCCAACCCCTCACAGATACTGTACTTGGAGCACAGCAATGAGCCCTGTTGCAAAGTATTGCTTCAAAAATTGTAATGACACGCCCCTGTTAAACAGGGGCTGAAAAATTGGGCCTTAGGCACTGGTGGCACAACACTCCAACCCCTCACAGATACTGTACTTGGAGCACAGCATTGAGCCCTGTTGCAAAGTATTGCTTCAAAAATTGTAATTACACGCCCCTGTTAAACAGGGGCTGAAAAATTGGGCCTTAGCCACTGGTGGCGGCACCCATAAACAAAAATGATCTTCCAAGCTATCATCATCAATCGTATCATTGAGGACTCGGAGGAGGAGGATAGCCAGTCAACATAACAGCACAGGCACTCAGCATCAGCATCAGTCTTGAAGGGATGTGACATGTTAAAATCAATTAGTCTGTTATATCAGCATCAGGTGTGTGGTAGCTGGTGGTGATCCAAGACTGGTTCATCTTGATGAAAGTCAGTCGATCAACCGAGTCGGTGGACAGGCGCACCCTGTGATCCGTGACAAATCCTCCAGCAGCACTGAATGTGCGTTCCGAAAGAACGCTGGATGCAGGACAGGCCAGTAGCTCAATTGCATACTGTGCAAGCTCTGGCCAGTGATCCATCCTCAAGACCCAGTAAGCCAGAGGATTTTCGGTGGGGAAGGTGTCCAAGTCTGACCTTGCCCCTAGATATTCCTGCACCATGTTTATCAGACGCTGGCGATGGTTGCTGGAACCGATCATACTTTGGGGCTGCGGACTAAAGAATTGAATGAACGCATCGGTCAGACGGCCACCTTCCCCACCGCTCCTTCTTTGACTGGCTGAAGCCTCAGCAACTCGTTGTCCAGGAGCAGGAGTTTGTAACCTCCCAGTCTCTGGGAACGCGTTGCACAGACCTTTCTGCAAGGCCTCCCGGAGTTGTCTCATCCTCTGCTCCCTCTGCGACGGTAACATAAGGTCCGCAACCTTACCCTTGTACCGTGGATCAAGGAGAGTGGCCAGCCAGTAATGGTCCCTCTCCTTGATCCGAAGAATACGAGGATCCTTCCGCAGACTTTGCAGGATCAGGGAGGCCATGCAGCGTAGGTTTGCTGAGGCATTCGGTCCGGAGTCCTCTGGGTCACTAAGGACGACATGATCCGCAGCCACCTCCTCCCAGCCACGTACAAGTCCACTGGTTTCTTGGGACTGTAAATCATCCCTAAAAGACTGCTGCTGATGATGCTGAGTGCCAGCCTCCACCTCCATGCTGACACAATCCTCCTCCTCCTCCTCCTCCTCTTCCTGTGCGATGGGTGGGACAGAAGGAACACTGTCTGAGTAAAGGGGGCCTTGAGAGGCAAGGAAGTCCTCCTCTTCCTGCCTCTGTTCTGCCTCAAGTGCCCTGTCCATTATTCCACGCAGCGTGTGCTCCAACAGGTGGACAAGAGGTACAGTGTCACTGATGCATGCACTGTCACTGCTCACCATCCTCGTGGCCTCCTCAAATGGTGCCAGGACAGTGCATGCATCCCTGATCATGCCCCACTGGCGTGGAGAAAAAAAACCAAGCTCCCCTGACCCTGTCCTGGTGCCGTAGTCGCACAGGTACTCATTGATGGCCCTCTGCTGCGTGTGCAGCCGCTGCAGCATGGCCAACGTTGAGTTCCACCTGGTGGGCATGTCACATATAAGGCGGTTCTTGGGCAGGTTCAACTCCTTTTGCAGCTCAGCCAGGCGAGCACTGGCATTATAAGATCTGCGGAAATGCACACAGACTTTCCTGGCCTGCCTCAGGACATCCTGTAAGCCCGGGTACCTGCCCAAGAACCGCTGCACCACCAGGTTAAGGACGTGAGCCACACAGGGCACATGGGTCAGTTGTCCCTGTCGGAGGGCGGAGAGGAGGTTGGTGCCATTGTCGCAAACCACCATTCCTGGCTTAAGCTGGCGTGGCGTCAACCACCTCTCGGCCTGGCCCTGCAGAGCAGACAGGACCTCTGCCCCAGTGTGGCTTCTGTCCCCCAAACACACCAGCGCAAGCACGGCATGGCATCTTTTTGCCTGCGTACTTGCGTAGCCCCTTGAACGGCTACGGAGCACCGCTGGTTCAGAGGACAAAGCACAGGAAGAGGCCATGGAGGAAGAAGAAGAGGAGGGGGTGGAGGAGAGAGGTGTGTCACAACCAGTAGTAGCATTTTGGAGGCGTGGCGGTGGAACAACCTCCAACACTACTGCACCTTGTCCTGCATCCTTCCCAGCTGCCAAAAGAGTGACCCAATGGGCCGTGAAAGAAAGGTAACGTCCCTGTCCATGCCTGCTGGACCATGAGTCAGCGGTAATATGCACCTTACCGCTGACCGCCCTGTCCAGCGAGGCCAAGACATTGCCTTCCACATGCCGGTAGAGAGCCGAAATAGCCTTCCGTGAGAAAAAGTGGCGTTTGGGAACCTGCCACTGAGGAACCGCACATTGCACAAACTCACAGAAGGGGGCCGAGTCTACCAACTGAAAAGGCAGCAGTTGAAGCGCTAGCAATTTAGCCAAGCTAGCATTCAACTGCTGGGCATGTGGATGGCTGGGAGTGAACTTCTTTCGACGGTCCAGCAGCTGGGGCAGGGAAATTTGCCTGCTAGAATCGGACGTCGGTGTACTGCTAGCAGAGTGGCCGCAACTACTTGGCTGTGACACACCTAATTCTACACCTTCATTCCTCTCAGTGCATGTTTCAGAGAGGACTGAAGTTATAGTGGGGTTGGAGATCCCAGCTGATGCGGTGCAAGGAGAGGTCCGCTTTGTTCTTTGGTGTGGGTCTTTGAGGTAGGCTTGCCAACGAGCTGCATGGCAGGTCAACATATGTCTGGTCAGGCATGTGGTACCCAAGCGGCTGATGTTTTGGCCACGCGATATACGCTTGAGACATATGTTGCAAACAGCAGCTGTGCGATCTGATGCACTAGCCTCAAAAAAGGCCCACACCAAAGAACTTTTTGAATGACGGGCAGAGGCAGCGCCCTGCACAGGCGGAGCTCTGCGGTGTGATTCCGTCGGTGTACTGCCCTTACGCTGGCCACCAAAGGGCATCCTGCCTCGTTGGAGATGTGCCTCCTCCTCATCCTCCTCCTCCTCCTCTCTCCTATTAGGCACCCACGTGGAGTCAGTGACCTCATCATCCCCTCCCTCCTCATCACTGGAGCCAATCTGGCAGTATGCTGCAGCTGCTGGAACATGACTGCCAGATTGGTGTCCTTCTTGAGCATCCCCTCTGTCTGCTCTCACGCTACTGCCTTCCTGTAGCTGGGTTTCATCATCAGACCCTTCGAAACGCTGGGCATCCTCCTGGAGCATGTACCCAACACTGTGCTCAAACAGTTCGGGGGACTCCTCAGGAGGAGGACATGGTGGGTCTAGGGAAGGAGTGACTGATGATGAGTCTGACATTGATACCAGGGAAGAGGACGCTTTGGCAGCTGCTTTGCCAGTACCCTGAGCCTGGGTGAGAGAGGATGAGGAGGAGGAGGAGGGCTTGGTCATCCACTCTACCAAGTCTTCGGCATGATGTGGCTCAACATGTCCAGCTGCCGAAAAGAAGGACAAGCGTGTCCCATGGCCATGTGCTGATGACAATGCACCGCGTCCACGACCAGCACTGTTGCCCCCAGACACAGAGCCTGCTTGCCCTCTTTTATTGCCTCCTGACTGTCTGCCTCTACTTGTTTGCCTTCCAGACATTCTAATAGATGGCCTGCAGGGAGATGGGAAAAAGCAAAGAGGGCTACCTTCAGGTGTCCTTCTCTGTCCCTTTACTTAAGGATTTCTAAATATGGTTGAGGATGATTGCTTTCGCACAGAATAGCACAATGACAATTTCCCTGACTGTCCAAAAAACAAGGATTTCAAAGATGGTTGATGAGGAATGCTTTAGCACAGTATAGCACAAGGAGAATTTCCCTCACTGTCCTTCCCTGTCCCTAGAAACAAGGATTAGCACAGTGAAAGAAACTGACACTCTCCCTACCTATAGTTTTCTGTCCCTAGAAAAATTTTTTTTTAAAGATGGTTGATGATCAATGCTTTAGCACAGTATAGCACAAGGAGAATTTCCCTCACTGTCCTTCCCTGTCCCTAGAAACACGGATTATGACAGTGAAAGAAACTGACACTCTCCCTACTGTGACAGCAGGAAGGTAAAGTCACCTGGTTGCATCCAGGGGGGTAGATATATTTCGCCCAGATTCAGGCTTTACGCCGACTTATACAACTAGGTGGAGAGTTGTATAAGCCCAGCTGAGGCTAGTGGGCTCATGGATGACTCATACCTCTAGGGAGAGTGTGGGGCGTCGTGCAGACAGGGAGTTGATGAGACCAGCTGAAGCTTGTCAGCTCATTTAGGCCTCTATAAGAACTCCCAGATTCATTAGGTGTTTGCTCATGCCTGGACCCAGACCTGTGTGGACTGTCTAGGGAGAGTGAACCCCTGTGCGGTGAGACAAAGCCTGTGTGGCTATTTGCTTGGACATTTAAAACCAGGGACTTAGGGACTAGGACAGCACTAGGCTGATCCCAGTTGTTAGTTAGGAAACCTGTATGTTTAGTCAGAGGTCAAGTTGACCAGGATTTATTTTGTTTATGTTTCTTTTGCTTTGCTGTGTTTTGTCACTGTAAATAAAAAATAAACCGCACCTTTTTGATTTTGAAAACCACAACCTCCGTTTGCTGGGCCTGTTTTTGTGTGGGGAGCCCATCCCACACACCCGCTGCCGAGCTAACCCCCTCACACTACCTATAGTTTTCTGTCCCTAGAAAAAATGTTTTTTTTAAAGATGGTTGATGATCAATGCTTTAGCACAGTATAGCACAAGGAGAATTTCCCTCACTGTCCTTCCCTGTCCCTAGAAACAAGGATTATCACAGTGAAAGAAACTGACACTCTCCCTACCTATAGTTTTCTGTCACTAGAAAAAATGTTTTTTTAAAGATGATTGATGATCAATGCTTTAGCACAGTATAGCACAAGGAGAATTTCCCTCACTGTCCTTCCCTGTCCCTAGAAACAAGGATTAGCACAGTGAAAGAAACTGACACTCTCCCTACCTATAGTTTTCTGTCCCTAGAAAAAAATGTTTTTTTAAAGATGGTTGATGATCAATGCTTTAGCACAGTATAGCACAAGGAGAATTTCCCTCACTGTCCTTCCCTGTCCCTAGAAACAAGGATTAGCACAGTGAAAGAAACTGACACTCTCCCTACCTATAGTTTTCTGTCCCTAGAAAAAATGTTTTTTTAAAGATGGTTGATGATCAATGCTTTAGCACAGTATAGCACAAGGAGAATTTCCCTCACTGTCCTTCCCTGCCCCTAGAAACAAGGATTAGCACAGTGAAAGAAACTGACACTCTCCCTACCTATAGTTTTCTGTCCCTAGAAAAAATGTTTTTTTAAAGATGGTTGATGAGGAATGCTTTAGCACAGTATAGCACAAGGAGAATTTCCCTCACTGTCCTTCCCTGTCCCTAGAAACAAGCATTAGCACAGTGAAAGAAACTGACACTCTCCCTACCTATAGTTTTCTGTCCCTAGAATTTTTTTTTTTTTAAAGATGGTTGATGATCAATGCTTTAGCACAGTATAGTACAAGAAGAATTTCCCTCACTGTCCTTCCCTGTCCCTAGAAACAAGGATTAGCACAGTGAAAGAAACTGACACTCTCCCTACCTATAGTTTTCTGTCCCTAGAAAAAATGTTTTTTTAAAGATGGTTGATGATCAATGCTTTAGCACAGTATAGCACAAGGAGAATTTCCCTCACTGTCCTTCCCTGTCCCTAGAAACAAGGATTAGCACAGTGAAAGAAACTGACACTCTCCCTACCTATAATTTTCTGTCCCTAGAAAAAATGTTTTTTTAAAGATGGTTGATGATCAATGCTTTAGCACACTATAGCACAAGGAGAATTTCCCTCACTGTCCTTCCCTGTCCCTAGAAACAAGGATTAGCACAGTGAAAGAAACTGACACTCTCCCTACCTATAGTTTTCTGTCCCTAGAATTTTTTTTTTTTAAAGATGGTTGATGATCAATGCTTTAGCACAGTATAGCACAAGGAGAATTTCCCTCACTGTCCTTCCCTGTCCCTAGAAACAAGGATTAGCACAGTGAAAGAAACTGACACTCTCCCTACTGTGAGGGGGTTAGCTCGGCAGCGGGTGTGTGTGATCCCCTGGATGGGCTCCCCACACAAAAACAGGCCCAGCAGACGGAGGTTGTGGTTTTCAAGATCAAAAAGGTGCGGTTTATTTCTCTATTTACAGTGACAAAAAACACAGCAAAGCAAAAAGAAACATAAACAAAATAAACCCTGGTCAGCTTGACCTCTGACTAAACATGCAGGTTTCCTAACTAACAACTGGGATCAGCCTGGTGCTGTCCTAGTCCCTAAGTCCCTGGTTTAGTAAATGTCCAAACAAATAGCCACACAGGCTTTGTCTCACCGCACAGGGGTTCACTCTCCCTAGACAGTCCACACAGGTCTGGTTCCAGGCATGAGCAAACACCTAATGAAGCTGGGAGTTTTTATAGAGGCCTTAAACGAGCTGACAAGCTTCAGCTGGTCTCCTCAACTCCCTGCCTGCACGACGCCCAGCACTCTCCCTAGAGGTATGAATCATCCATGAGCCCACTAGCCTCAGCTGGGCTTCATCAACTCTCTCCCTAGTTGTATAAGTCGGCATAAAGCCTGAATCTGGGAGAAATATACCTACCCCCCTGAATGCAACCAGGTGACTTTACCTTCCTGCTGTCACATACCCCCCCCCTCTTGTTTTAACCTTGGGGTTGGAACACCAGCAATCAGGCATTCATGTACTCGAGACAAAGCATCCACATTCCCCATTTGAACGCCAGGGCGATGCTTTACTGTGAAGTTGAATTCCTGTAGGGCCAGGAACCACCTATTTACTCTTCTATTTGTCTCCTTGTTTTGAGCCATCCACTTTAATGGAGCGTGATCCGTAACCATGTCAAAGTGCCTACCTAGCAGATAGTACCGAAGGGAATCTAGAGCCCACTTCACCGCTAAACACTCCTTTTCAACCGTGGCGTAATTTACCTCATGGGACTTCAACTTCCTGCTGAGGTAAATGACTGGGTGCTCTTCCCCGTTCCAGACCTGGGACAATACTGCTCCTAACCCCACATCTGACGCATCACTTTGTACGACAAAGTCTTTAGAGAAGTCGGGTGAGTACAACACTGGCTGGCTACATAAGGCTTGTTTCAAGAATTGGAACGCTGCCTCAGCCTCGGGGGTCCATTTAATCATGACCGACCCTTTCCCTTTCGTCAGGTTGGTTAGGGGCACAGCCTTAGAAGCAAAGTGGGGAATGAAGCGCCGATAATAACCCGCGATTTCCAGAAAGGCTCGTACCTGCTTCTTGCTGTTGGGACGTGGCCAACTCTGGATGGCCTCGACTTTGTTGAGTTGGGGTTTTATTACTCCCCTGCCAATGGTGTACCCAAGATATTTGGCCTCCTCCTGCCCAATGGTACACTTCTTGGGGTTAGCCGTAAACCCCGCTTCCCGGATAGAGTCTAGGACTGCGTGCACTTTTGGCAGATGTGAGGCCCAATCTGTGCTATGGACAATTACGTCATCCAGGTAAGCCGCAGCATACTTCCGATGGGGCCTCAGTATCTGGTCCATTTTCCGCTGGAATGTGGCCGGCGCATTCTGTAACCCGAACGGCATTCTCTTATATTGGAACGCCCCGTCTGGGGTTACAAATGCGGTTTTCTCTTTGGCCGACTTGGCCAGGGGAATTTGCCAATACCCTTTTGTGAGGTCCAGAGTCGTCATGTATCGGGCTGTTCCCAGCCGGTCGATCAACTCATCTATACGTGGCATGGGGTAGGTGTCAAATTTTGTAACTTTGTTCAACTGACGAAAATCGTTACAAAATCGCCAGCTCCCATCCGGTTTAGGCACCAACACAATGGGACTAGACCAATCACTTTGGGACTCCTCTATCACCCCTAAGTTCAGCATTTTCTGTACTTCCTCCCGTATTGCCTCCCGTCGGGCCTCTGGGATCCGATAGGGTTTTAACTTCACCCTTTCACCGGGCGGGGTAATAATATCATGCTCTACCCCAGATGTTTGTCCCGGCAGCTCAGAGAACACCTCCTTGTTGCGAAGCACAAACTCCTTAACCTCCTGTTGTTGGGGTTGTGACAAGGTGGCTGCTATTCCAACCTCCGGAATCACGCAACCAGTTTGAGCTGGTGACCAAGTTTCTGCGACTAGGGACTCTCTATCCCTCCAGGCTTTCAACAGATTAACGTGATAGATCTGTTCGGGCTTTCGCCTTCCTGGTTGTCTGACCTTGTAATTCACTTCGCTCACTTTTTCCATTATCTCGTAGGGGCCTTGCCATTTGGCAAGGAATTTACTTTCAACCGTAGGGACAAGTACCAATATCCTATCCCCCGGGGAAAAGGTACGGGTCTTGGCTCCACGGTTGTACACTCTCTGCTGTGCCAACTGCGCTTGGGCCAAATGTTCCTTCACGATGGGCATTACCTGTGCAATTCGATCTTGCATCAGGGCGACATGCTCAATCACACTCCTGTGGGGAGAACTCTCACTTTCCCAAGTTTCCTTGGCAATATCCAACAGCCCTCTTGGGTGTCTCCCATACAGTAACTCAAAGGGGGAGAATCCCGTAGAGGATTGGGGCACCTCCCTAATAGCAAACATCAAATAAGGAAGTAGACAGTCCCAATCCTTTCCATCTCTATCCACCACTTTCTTCAACATTTGTTTTAGGGTTTTGTTGAATCTTTCAACCAGCCCATCGGTTTGGGGGTGATACACAGACGTACGCAATTGCGTCACTTTGAACAATTTACACAGCTCTTTCATAACCCGGGACATAAAGGGTGTACCTTGGTCCGTAAGCAGTTCTTTACAAATACCCACCCGGCTAAAAACAAGAGATAGCTCTTTGGCTATGGTTTTGGCCGAGGTATTTCGGAGAGGGATCGCTTCTGGATAACGGGTGGCATAGTCCATTATAACTAATATGTACTGGTGCCCCCTAGCGGACTTGATTATAGGACCTACCAAATCCATTGCGATCCTCTCAAACGGGACCTCAATGATGGGTAGAGGGACCAGCGGGCTACGGAAATGTGGCATCGGGGCCGACCTCTGACACACAGGGCAGGAGGAACAATAATTTTCTATGTCCTTCATCACCCCAGGCCAATAGAATCTCTGTAATACCCTCTCTCGGGTTTTCTCTGTCCCCAGATGACCTCCAAGAATGTGCCCATGGGCCAACTCCAACACCAACTTCCTGTAAGGTTTGGGCACCACAAGCTGCTCAACGGTTTCTTCTGCCCTTTTTGCCACCCGATACAGTAGGTCCTTCTCTATGCTGAAGTATGGGTAAGTGCAGGTATTATCTGGGTTCACTAACTCGCCATCTATTTCCACTACGTTTTCTCGTGCCTTTATTAGGGCGGGGTCTTTTAACTGTTCTGTGGCAAAATTTTCCCTGTGAACCTCAAGATCAGAAAACTCCACAGACGGTAGGTTTTCGTCTGAGGAGGTGGGCTCCTCTCCAGTTTCTTGAGTCTCGCCTGCCAATACTGACAAGGGAAATTCTGGAGAGTCCTCACCACTCTCAGAGGAGTTCTGGCTATCACCTTCCTGGTACATAGGGGCACCAGTGGGGGGCTCAGGATCATCCCACAGTTCCCAGAACTTCGGAAAATCCCTTCCCACAATGGCATCATGCGGTAATTGAGATACTAACCCCACTGGATGAGAGAGGGTACCTTTGGGGGTCTTGAAACACACTGTAGTCACTGGATACTCTCGGGTGTCCCCATGCACACAAATAACAGCTACCTTGCTATTCCCAGAGACCTCTGTTTTAACTAATTCAGCCTTTATCAGGGTCACAAGGCTACCTGAATCCAGTAATACCACAACATTTCTACCATTAATACACATTTTGCATAAATGTTTCTCAGTTCCCCGAATGGCAGTGCATGCGACTGTCGCACACAGCGACTGACGTCTGTCCGTCAGAAAGTCACATTGCATGGGTTCCTCCACAACCGGGCAATTTGCTGCAA
This sequence comes from Rana muscosa, assembly GCA_029206835.1. Lineage (NCBI taxonomy): Eukaryota > Metazoa > Chordata > Amphibia > Anura > Ranidae > Rana > Rana muscosa. The sequence continues at coordinate 344,503,974 of CM055125.1, read as the reverse complement.
TATGTCCCGCTTGCCGGCAGCGGTAGCAAACAATCCATTTGGCTGCCTCTTGAGCCCCTGACTTCCCAGGCTGTTCTCGCCAAACTTTGGGTAGAGCTCCCACCCTCTCACTCTCTCCACCCTCACCCCTTGGAATCCTCTTATCCGCCCCTGGGGATGGTCTGGTCTTAGGGTGGAAAGTCCGAGAGTCTCTGGAAGAGGCCGTCAGGTTCTCTGTAGCCAAGTATTTCTCTACATGATCCACAAGACCACCGGCCGTCTCTGGGTCTCCATGGCTTACCCACTTTTGGATGGAAGTAGGAAGAGCTCTCAAAAACCGATCCATTACAACACGTTCCACAATCTCTGGTGCGGACAAAGTCTCTGGCTGTAGCCACTTCCTGCTCAGGTGAATGAGATCATACATTTGAGACCTGGGGGGTTTTCCAAGCTGGAAAGTCCAGTTATGCACACGCTGAGCCCGGACAGCCAGGGTGACACCCAGCCTTGCCAATATTTCAGCTTTTAGCATCACATAGTCTTTTGCTTGGTCAGGCTCTAGGTCATAGTAAGCCTTCTGCGATTCACCAGTTAACAGAGGAGCCACCAGTCCAGCCCACTGCTCCTCAGGCCACTTTTATCTTTCAGCAGTCCTTTCAAATGTGGTCAAAAATACCTCTGGATCATCCTCTCCAGTCATTTTTGTCAATAAACAACTCACCCCAAAGGACGCGGGATTAGTGGGACGGCTTTCCTCACTGGTCTGCGGACGTTGCTGCATTACTGCTTCCATTTGTTGTAGTCTCTGCTCTTGCTTCTGTAACAGGTCTATGAAGCGGGCCTCAGATTGCTGCTGGGCTGCAAGGCTCTGTTGATGAGCTTGCTGCTGGGCTGCGAAGCTCTGTAGTTGAGCTGCAAGGCTCTTTTGCAAACCTGCATTTGTCTGCTGTTGATTGGCATTTGCTAGAGCCAGCTGTTTCAGTATCTCCTCCATGCTGGCTTAAAAAAAAACTGCCACTGGTTCTCCACCAACTGTGAGGGGGTTAGCTCGGCAGCGGGTGTGTGTGATCCCCTGGATGGGCTCCCCACACAAAAACAGGCCCAGCAGACGGAGGTTGTGGTTTTCAAGATCAAAAAGGTGCGGTTTATTTCTCTATTTACAGTGACAAAAAACACAGCAAAGCAAAAGAAACATAAACAAAATAAACCCTGGTCAGCTTGACCTCTGACTAAACATGCAGGTTTCCTAACTAACAACTGGGATCAGCCTGGTGCTGTCCTAGTCCCTAAGTCCCTGGTTTAGTAAATGTCCAAACAAATAGCCACACAGGCTTTGTCTCACCGCACAGGGGTTCACTCTCCCTAGACAGTCCACACAGGTCTGGTTCCAGGCATGAGCAAACACCTAATGAAGCTGGGAGTTTTTATAGAGGCCTAAATGAGCTGACAAGCTTCAGCTGGTCTCCTCAACTCCCTGCCTGCACGACGCCCAGCACTCTCCCTAGAGGTATGAATCATCCATGAGCCCACTAGCCTCAGCTGGGCTTCATCAACTCTCTCCCTAGTTGTATAAGTCGGCATAAAGCCTGAATCTGGGAGAAATATACCTACCCCCCTGGATGCAACCAGGTGACTTTACCTTCCTGCTGTCACACTACCTATAGTTTTCTGTCCCTAGAAAAAATGTTTTTTTAAAGATGGTTGATGATCAATGCTTTAGCACAGTATAGCACAAGGAGAATTTCCCTCACTGTCCTTCCCTGTCCCTAGAAACAAGGATTAGCACAGTGAAAGAAACTGACACTCTCCCTACCTATAGTTTTCTGTCCCTAGAAAAAATGTTTTTTTAAAGATGGTTGATGATCAATGCTTTAGCACAGTATAGCACAAGGAGAATTTCCCTCACTGTCCTTCCCTGTCCCTAGAAACAAGGATTAGCACAGTGAAAGAAACTGACACTCTCCCTACCTATAGTTTTCTGTCCCTAGAAAAAATGTTTTTTTAAAGATGGTTGATGATCAATGCTTTAGCACAGTATAGCACAAGGAGAATTTCCCTCACTGTCCTTCCCTGTCCCTAGAAACAAGGATTAGCACAGTGAAAGAAACTGACACTCTCCCTACCTATAGTTTTCTGTCCCTATAAAAAATGTTTTTTTAAAGATGGTTGATGATCAATGCTTTAGCACAGTATAGCACAAGGAGAATTTCCCTCACTGTCCTTCCCTGTCCCTAGAAACAAGGATTAGCACAGTGAAAGAAACTGACACTCTCCCTACCTATAGTTTTCTGTCCCTAGAAAAAATGTTTTTTTAAAGATGGTTGATGATCAATGCTTTAGCACAGTATAGCACAAGGAGAATTTCCCTCACTGTCCTTCCCTGTCCCTAGAAACAAGGATTAGCACAGTGAAAGAAACTGACACTCTCCCTACCTATAGTTTTCTGTCCCTAGAAAAAATGTTTTTTTAAAGATGGTTGATGATCAATGCTTTAGCACAGTATAGCACAAGGAGAATTTCCCTCACTGTCCTTCCCTGTCCCTAGAAACAAGGATTAGCACAGTGAAAGAAACTGACACTCTCCCTACCTATAGTTTTCTGTCCCTAGAAAAAATGTTTTTTTAAAGATGGTTGATGATCAATGCTTTAGCACAGTATAGCACAAGGAGAATTTCCCTCACTGTCCTTCCCTGTCCCTAGAAACACGGATTATCACAGTGAAAGAAACTGACACTCTCCCTACCTATAGTTTTCTGTCCCTAGAAAAAATGTTTTTTTAAAGATGGTTGATGATCAATGCTTTAGCACAGTATAGCACAAGGAGAATTTCCCTCACTGTCCTTCCCTGTCCCTAGAAACAAGGATTATCACAGTGAAAGAAACTGACACTCTCCCTACCTATAGTTTTCTGTCCCTAGAAAAAATGTTTTTTTAAAGATGGTTGATGATCAATGCTTTAGCACAGTATAGCACAAGGAGAATTTCCCTCACTGTCCTTCCCTGTCCCTAGAAACAAGGATTAGCACAGTGAAAGAAACTGACACTCTCCCTACCTATAGTTTTCTGTCCCTATAAAAAATGTTTTTTTAAAGATGGTTGATGATCAATGCTTTAGCACAGTATAGCACAAGGAGAATTTCCCTCACTGTCCTTCCCTGTCCCTAGAAACAAGGATTAGCACAGTGAAAGAAACTGACACTCTCCCTACCTATAGTTTTCTGTCCCTAGAAAAAATGTTTTTTTAAAGATGGTTGATGATCAATGCTTTAGCACAGTATAGCACAAGGAGAATTTCCCTCACTGTCCTTCCCTGTCCCTAGAAACAAGGATTAGCACAGTGAAAGAAACTGACACTCTCCCTACCTATAGTTTTCTGCCCCTAGAAAAAATGTTTTTTTAAAGATGGTTGATGAGGAATGCTTTAGCACAGTATAGCACAAGGAGAATTTCCCTCACTGTCCTTCCCTGTCCCTAGAAACAAGCATTAGCACAGTGAAAGAAACTGACACTCTCCCTACCTATAGTTTTCTGTCCCTAGAAAAAATGTTTTTTTAAAGATGGTTGATGATCAATGCTTTAGCACAGTATAGCACAAGGAGAATTTCCCTCACTGTCCTTCCCTGTCCCTAGAAACAAGGATTAGCACAGTGAAAGAAACTGACACTCTCCCTACCTATAGTTTTCTGTCCCTAGAAAAAATGTTTTTTTAAAGATGGTTGATGATCAATGCTTTAGCACAGTATAGCACAAGGAGAATTTCCCTCACTGTCCTTCCCTGTCCCTAGAAACAAGGATTAGCACAGTGAAAGAAACTGACACTCTCCCTACCTATAGTTTTCTGTCCCTAGAAAAAATGTTTTTTTAAAGATGGTTGATGATCAATGCTTTAGCACAGTATAGCACAAGGAGAATTTCCCTCACTGTCCTTCCCTGTCCCTAGAAACAAGGATTAGCACAGTGAAAGAAACTGACACTCTCCCTACCTATAGTTTTCTGTCCCTAGAAAAAATGTTTTTTTAAAGATGGTTGATGATCAATGCTTTAGCACACTATAGCACAAGGAGAATTTCCCTCACTGTCCTTCCCTGTCCCTAGAAACAAGGATTAGCACAGTAAAACACACTGACACTCTCCCTACCTATAGTTTTCTGTCCCTAGAAAAAATGTTTTTTTAAAGATGGTTGATGATCAATGCTTTAGCACACTATAGCACAAGGAGAATTTCCCTCACTGTCCTTCCCTGTCCCTAGAAACAAGGATTAGCACAGTAAAACACACTGACACTCTCCCTACCTATAGTTTTCTGTCCCTAGAAAAAATGTTTTTTTAAAGATGGTTGATGATCAATGCTTTAGCACAGTATAGCACAAGGAGAATTTCCCTCACTGTCCTTCCCTGTCCCTAGAAACAAGGATTAGCACAGTGAAAGAAACTGACACTCTCCCTACCTATAGTTTTCTGTCCCTAGAAAAAATGTTTTTTTAAAGATGGTTGATGATCAATGCTTTAGCACAGTATAGCACAAGGAGAATTTCCCTCACTGTCCTTCCCTGTCCCTAGAAACAAGGATTAGCACAGTGAAAGAAACTGACACTCTCCCTACCTATAGTTTTCTGTCCCTAGAAAAAATATTTTTTAAAGATGGTTGATGATCAATGCTTTAGCACAGTATAGCACAAGGAGAATTTCCCTCACTGTCCTTCCCTGTCCCTAGAAACAAGGATTAGCACAGTGAAAGAAACTGACACTCTCCCTACCTATAGTTTTCTGTCCCTAGAAAAAATGTTTTTTTAAAGATGGTTGATGATCAATGCTTTAGCACAGTATAGCACAAGGAGAATTTCCCTCACTGTCCTCCCCTGTCCCTAGAAACAAGGATTAGCACAGTGAAAGAAACTGACACTCTCCCTACCTATAGTTTTCTGTCCCTAGAAAAAATGTTTTTTTAAAGATGGTTGATGATCAATGCTTTAGCACAGTATAGCACAAGGAGAATTTCCCTCACTGTCCTTCCCTGTCCCTAGAAACAAGGATTAGCACAGTGAAATAAACTGACACTCTCCCTACCTATAGTTTTCTGTCCCTAGAAAAAATGTTTTTTTAAAGATGGTTGATGATCAATGCTTTAGCACAGTATAGCACAAGGAGAATTTCCCTCACTGTCCTTCCCTGTCCCTAGAAACAAGGATTAGCACAGTGAAAGAAACTGACACTCTCCCTACCTATAGTTTTCTTTCCCTAGAAAAAATGTTTTTTTAAAGATGGTTGATGATCAATGCTTTAGCACAGTATAGCACAAGGAGAATTTCCCTCACTGTCCTTCCCTGTCCCTAGAAACAAGGATTAGCACAGTGAAAGAAACTGACACTTTCCCTACCTATAGTTTTCTGTCCCTAGAAAAAATGTTTTTTTAAAGATGGTTGATGATCAATGCTTTAGCACACTATAGCACAAGGAGAATTTCCCTCACTGTCCTTCCCTGTCCCTAGAAACAAGGATTAGCACAGTAAAACACACTGACACTCTCCCTACCTATAGTTTTCTGTCCCTAGAAAAAATGTTTTTTTAAAGATGGTTGATGATCAATGCTTTAGCACACTATAGCACAAGGAGAATTTCCCTCACTGTCCTTCCCTGTCCCTAGAAACTAGGATTAGCACAGTAAAACACACTGACACTCTCCCTACCTATAGTTTTCTGTCCCTAGAAAAAATGTTTTTTTAAAGATGGTTGATGATCAATGCTTTAGCACAGTATAGCACAAGGAGAATTTCCCTCACTGTCCTTCCCTGTCCCTAGAAACAAGGATTAGCACAGTAAAACACACTGACACTCTCCCTACCTATAGTTTTCTGCCCCTAGAAAAAATGTTTTTTTAAAGATGGTTGATGATCAATGCTTTAGCACACTATAGCACAAGGAGAATTTCCCTCACTGTCCTTCCCTGTCCCTAGAAACAAGGATTAGCACAGTAAAACACACTGACACTCTCCCTACTGTGAGGGGGTTAGCTCGGCAGCGGGTGTGTGTGACCCCCGAGATGGGCTCCCCACACAAAAACAGGCCCAGCAAACGGAGGTTGTGGTTTTCAAAATCAAAAAGGTGCGGTTTATTTTCTATTTACAGTGACAAAACACAGCAAAGCAAAAGAAACATAAACAAAATAAATCCTGGTCAACTTGACCTCTGACTAAACATACAGGTTTCCTAACTAACAACTGGGATCAGCCTAGTGCTGTCCTAGTCCCTAAGTCCCTGGTTTTAAATGTCCAAGCAAATAGCCACACAGGCTTTGTCTCACCGCACAGGGGTTCACTCTCCCTAGACAGTCCACACAGGTCTGGTTCCAGGCATGAGCTAACATCTAATGAAGCTGGGAGTTCTTATAGAGGCCTAAATGAGCTGACAAGCTTCAGCTGGTCTCATCAACTCCCTGTCTGCACGACGCCCAGCCCTCTCCCTAGAGGTATGAGTCATCCATGAGCCCACTAGCCTTATACAACTCTCCACCTAGTTGTATAAGTCGGCGTAAAGCCTGAATCTGGGCGAAATATATCTACCCCCCTGGATGCAACCAGGTGACTTTACCTTCCTGCTGTCACATACCCCCCCTCTTGTTTTAACCTCGGGGTTGGAACACCAGCAATCAGGCATTCATGTACTCGAGACAAAGCATCCACATTCCCCATTTGAACGCCAGGGCGATGCTTTACTGTGAAGTTGAATTCCTGGAGGGCCAGGAACCACCTATTCACTCTTCTATTTGTTTCCTTGTTTTGAGCCATCCACTTTAACGGAGCGTGATCCGTAACCATGTCAAATTGCCTACCTAGCAGGTAGTACCGAAGGGAATCTAGAGCCCACTTCACCGCTAAACACTCCTTTTCAACGGTGGCGTAATTTACCTCATGGGACTTCAACTTCCTGCTGAGGTAAATGACTGGGTGCTCTTCCCCGTTCCAGACCTGGGACAATACTGCTCCTAACCCCACATCTGACGCATCACTTTGTACGACAAAGTCTTTAGAGAAGTCGGGTGAGTACAACACTGGCTGGCTACATAAGGCTTGTTTCAAGAATTGGAATGCTGCCTCAGCCTCGGGGGTCCATTTAATCATGACCGACCCTTTCCCCTTCGTCAGGTTGGTTAGGGGCACAGCCTTAGAAGCAAAGTGGGGAATGAATCGCCGATAATACCCAGCGATTCCCAGAAAGGCTCGTACCTGCTTCTTGCTGTTGGGACGTGGCCAACTCTGGATGGCCTCGACTTTGTTGAGTTGGGGTTTTATTACTCCCCTCCCAATGGTGTACCCAAGATATTTGGCCTCCTCCTGCCCAATGGTACACTTCTTGGGGTTAGCCGTAAACCCCGCTTCCCGAACAGAGTCCAGGACTGCTTGCACTTTTGGCAGATGTGAGGCCCAATCTGTGCTATGGACAATTATGTCATCCAGGTAAGCCGCAGCATACTTCCGATGGGGCCTCAGCATCTGGTCCATTTTCCGCTGGAATGTGGCCGGCGCATTCTGTAACCCGAACGGCATTCTTTTATATTGGAACGCCCCGTCTGGGGTTACAAATGCGGTTTTCTCTTTGGCCGACTTGGCCAGGGGGATTTGCCAATACCCTTTTGTGAGGTCAAGAGTCGTCATGTATCGGGCTGTTCCCAGCCGGTCGATCAACTCATCTATACGTGGCATGGGGTAGGTGTCAAATTTTGTAACTTTGTTCAACTGTCGAAAATCGTTACAAAATCGCCAGCTCCCATCCGGTTTAGGCACCAACACAATGGGACTAGACCAATCACTTTGGGACTCCTCTATCACCCCTAAGTTCAGCATTTTCTGTACTTCCTCCCGTATTGCCTCCCGTCGGGCCTCTGGGATCCGATAGGGTTTTAACTTCACCCTTTCACCGGGCGGGGTAATGATGTCATGCTCTACCCCAGATGTTTGTCCCGGCAGCTCAGAGAATACCTCCTTGTTGCGAAGCACAAACTCCTTAACCTCCTGTTGTTGGGGTTGTGACAAGGTGGCTGCTATTCCAACCTCCGGAATCACGCAACCAGTTTGAGCTGGTGACCAAGTGTCTGCGACTAGGGACTCTCTATCCCTCCAGGCTTTCAACAGATTAACGTGATAGATCTGTTCGGGCTTTCGCCTTCCTGGTTGTCTGACCTTGTAATTCACTTCGCTCACTTTTTCCATTATCTCGTAGGGGCCTTGCCATTTGGCAAGGAATTTACTTTCAACCGTAGGGACAAGTACCAGTATCCTATCCCCCGGGGAAAAGGTACGGGTCTTGGCTGCACGGTTGTACACTCTCTGCTGTGCTAACTGCGCTTGGGCCAAATGTTCCTTCACGATGGGCATTACCTGTGCAATTCGGTCTTGCATCAGGGCGACATGCTCAATCACACTCCTGTGGGGAGAACTCTCACTTTCCCAAGTTTCCTTGGCAATATCCAACAGCCCTCTTGGGTGTCTCCCATACAGTAACTCAAAGGGGGAGAATCCCGTAGAGGATTGGGGCACCTCCCTAATAGCAAACATCAGATAAGGAAGTAGACAGTCCCAATCCTTTCCATCTCTATCCACCACTTTCTTCAACATTTGTTTTAGGGTTTTGTTGAACCTTTCAACCAGCCCATCGGTTTGGGGGTGATACACAGATGTACGTAATTGCGTCACTTTGAACAATTTACACAGCTCCTTCATAACCCGGGACATAAAGGGTGTACCTTGGTCCGTAAGCAGTTCTTTACAAATACCCACCCGGCTAAACACAAGAGATAGCTCTTTGGCTATGGTTTTGGCCGAGGTATTTCGGAGAGGGATCGCTTCTGGATAACGGGTGGCATAGTCCATTATAACTAATATGTACTGGTGCCCCCTAGCGGACTTGATTATAGGACCTACCAAATCCATGGCGATCCTCTCAAACGGGACCTCAATGATGGGTAGAGGGACCAGCGGGCTACGGAAATGTGGCATCGGGGCCGACCTCTGACACACAGGGCAGGAGGAACAATAATTTTCTATGTCCTTCATCACCCCCGGCCAATAGAATCTCTGTAATACCCTCTCTCGGGTTTTCTCTGTCCCCAGATGACCTCCAAGAATGTGCCCATGGGCCAACTCCAACACCAACTTCCTGTAAGGTTTGGGCACCACAAGCTGCTCAACGGTTTCTTCTGCCCTTTTTGCCACCCGATACAGTAGGTCCTTCTCTACGCTGAAGTATGGGTAAGTGCAGGTATTATTTGGGTTCACTAACTCGCCATCTATTTTCACTACGTTTTCCCGTGCCTTTATTAGGGCGGGGTCTTTCAACTGTTCTGTGGCAAAGTTTTCCCTGTGAACCTCAAGATCAGAAAACTCCACAGACGGTAGGTTTTCGTCTGAGGAGGTGGGCTCCTCTCCAGTTTCTTGAGTCTCCCCTGCCAATACTGATAAGGGAAATTCCGGAGAGTCCTCACCACTCTCAGGGGAGTTCTGGCTATCACATTCCTGGTACATAGGGGCACCAGTGGGGGGCTCAGGATCATCCCACAGTTCCCAGAACTTCGGAAAATCCCTTCCCACAATGGCGTCATGCGGTAACTGAGATACTAAGCCCACTGGATGAGAGAGGGTACCTTTGGGGGTCTCGAAACACACTGTAGTCACTGGATACTCTCGGGTGTCCCCATGCACACAAATAACAGCTACCTTGCTATTCCCAGAGACCTCTGTTTTAACTAACTCAGCCTTTATCAGGGTCACAAGGCTACCTGAATCCAGCAATACCACAACATTTCTACCATTAACACACATTTTGCATAAATGTTTCTCAGTTCCTCGAATGGCAGTGCATGCGACTGTCGCACACAGCGACTGACGTCTGCCCGTCAGAAAGTCACACTGCATGGGTTCCTCCACAACCGGGCAATTGGCTGCAAAATGTCCCGCTTGCCGGCAGCGGTAGCAAACGATCCTTCTTGCGGCCTCTTGAGCCGCTGATTTCCCAGGCTGTTCTCGCCAAACTTGGGGTAGAGCTCCCACCCTCTCACTCTCTCCACCCTCACCCCTTGGAATCCTCTTATCTGCCCCTGGGGATGGTCTGGTCTTAGGGTGGAAAGTCCGAGTGTCTCTGGAAGAGGCCGTCAGGTTCTCTGTAGCCAAGTATTTCTCCACACGATCCACAAGACCATCGGCCGTCTCTGGGTCTCCATGGCTTACCCACTTTTGGATGGCAGTAGGAAGAGCTCTCAAAAACCGATCCATTACAACACGTTCCACAATCTTTGGTGCGGACAAAGTCTCTGGCTGTAGCCACTTTCTGCTCAGGTGAATGAGATCATACATTTGAGACCTGGGGGGTTTTCCAAGCTGGAAAGTCCAGTTATGCACACGCTGAGCCCGGACAGCCTGGGTGACACCCAGCCTTGCCAATATTTCAGCTTTTAGCATCGCATAGTCTTTTGCTTGGTTAGGCTCTAGGTCATAGTAAGCTTTCTGCGATTCACCAGTTAACAGAGGAGCCACCAGTCCAGCCCACTGCTCCTCAGGCCACTTTTCTCTTTCAGCGGTCCTTTCAAATGTGGTCAAAAATACCTCTGGATCATCCTCTCCAGTCATTTTTGTCAATAAACGACTCACCCCAAAGGACGCGGTATTAGTGGGACGGCTTTCCTCACTGGTCTGCGGACGTTGCTGCATTGCTGCTTCCATCTGTTGTTGTAGTCTCTGCTCTTGCTTCTGTAACAGGTCTATGAAGCGGGCCTCAGATTGCTGCTGGGCTTGTTGCTGAGCCTCCAGACTCTGTTGCAAAGTTGCGTTTGTCTGCTGCTGGGCTGCAAGGCTCTGTTGATGAGCTTGCTGCTGGGCTGCAAGGCTCTGTTGATGAGCTTGCTGCTGGGCTGCGAAGTTCTGTTGTTGAGCTGCAAGGCTCTTTTGCAAACCTGCATTTGTCTGCTGTTGATTGGCATTTGCTAGAGCCAGCTGCTTCAGTATCTCCTCCATGCTGGCTTAAAAAAAAACTGCCACTGGTTCTCCACCAACTGTGAGGGGGTTAGCTCGGCAGCGGGTGTGTGTGACCCCCGAGATGGGCTCCCCACACAAAAACAGGCCCAGCAAACGGAGGTTGTGGTTTTCAAAATCAAAAAGGTGCGGTTTATTTTCTATTTACAGTGACAAAACACAGCAAAGCAAAAGAAACATAAACAAAATAAATCCTGGTCAACTTGACCTCTGACTAAACATACAGGTTTCCTAACTAACAACTGGGATCAGCCTAGTGCTGTCCTAGTCCCTAAGTCCCTGGTTTTAAATGTCCAAGCAAATAGCCACACAGGCTTTGTCTCACCGCACAGGGGTTCACTCTCCCTAGACAGTCCACACAGGTCTGGTTCCAGGCATGAGCTAACATCTAATGAAGCTGGGAGTTCTTATAGAGGCCTAAATGAGCTGACAAGCTTCAGCTGGTCTCATCAACTCCCTGTCTGCACGACGCCCAGCCCTCTCCCTAGAGGTATGAGTCATCCATGAGCCCACTAGCCTTATACAACTCTCCACCTAGTTGTATAAGTCGGCGTAAAGCCTGAATCTGGGCGAAATATATCTACCCCCCTGGATGCAACCAGGTGACTTTACCTTCCTGCTGTCACACTACCTATAGTTTTCTGTCCCTAGAAAAAATGTTTTTTATAAGATGGTTGATGATCAATGCTTTAGCACACTATAGCACAAGGAGAATTTCCCTCACTGTCCTTCCCTGTCCCTAGAAACAAGGATTAGCACAGTAAAACACACTGACACTCTCCCTACCTATAGTTTTCTGTCCCTAGAAAAAATGTTTTTTTAAAGATGGTTGATGATCAATGCTTTAGCACACTATAGCACAAGGAGAATTTCCCTCACTGTCCTTCCCTGTCCCTAGAAACAAGGATTATCACAGTGAAAGAAACTGACACTCTCCCTACCTATAGTTTTCTGTCCCTAGAAAAAATGTTTTTTTAAAGATGGTTGATGATCAATGCTTTAGCACAGTATAGCACAAGGAGAATTTCCCTCACTGTCCTTCCCTGTCCCTAGAAACAAGGATTAGCATAGTGAAAGAAACTGACACTCTCCCTACCTATAGTTTTCTGTCCCTAGAAAAAATGTTTTTTTAAAGATGGTTGATGATCAATGCTTTAGCACACTATAGCACAAGGAGAATTTCCCTCACTGTCCTTCCCTGTCCCTAGAAACTAGGATTAGCACAGTAAAACACACTGACACTCTCCCTACCTATAGTTTTCTGTCCCTAGAAAAAATGTTTTTTTAAAGATGGTTGATGATCAATGCTTTAGCACACTATAGCACAAGGAGAATTTCCCTCACTGTCCTTCCCTGTCCCTAGAAACAAGGATTAGCACAGTAAAACACACTGACACTCTCCCTACCTATAGTTTTCTGTCCCTAGAAAAAATGTTTTTTTAAAGATGGTTGATGATCAATGCTTTAGCACACTATAGCACAAGGAGAATTTCCCTCACTGTCCTTCCCTGTCCCTAGAAACAAGGATTAGCACAGTAAAACACACTGACACTCTCCCTACCTATAGTTTTCTGTCCCTAGAAAAAATGTTTTTTTAAAGATGGTTGATGATCAATGCTTTAGCACACTATAGCACAAGGAGAATTTCCCTCACTGTCCTTCCCTGTCCCTAGAAACAAGGATTAGCACAGTAAAACACACTGACACTCTCCCTACCTATAGTTTTCTGTCCCTAGAAAAAATGTTTTTTTAAAGATGGTTGATGATCAATGCTTTAGCACACTATAGCACAAGGAGAATTTCCCTCACTGTCCTTCCCTGTACCTAGAAACAAGGATTATCACAGTGAAAGAAACTGACACTCTCCCTACCTATAGTTTTCTGTCCCTAGAAAAAATGTTTTTTTAAAGATGGTTGATGATCAATGCTTTAGCACAGTATAGCACAAGGAGAATTTCCCTCACTGTCCTTCCCTGTCCCTAGAAACAAGGATTAGCACAGTGAAAGAAACTGACACTCTCCCTACCTATAGTTTTCTGTCCCTAGAAAAAATGTTTTTTTAAAGATGGTTGATGATCAATGCTTTAGCACACTATAGCACAAGGAGAATTTCCCTCACTGTCCTTCCCTGTCCCTAAAAACTAGGATTAGCACAGTAAAACACACTGACACTCTCCCTACCTATAGTTTTCTGTCCCTAGAAAAAATGTTTTTTTAAAGATGGTTGATGATCAATGCTTTAGCACACTATAGCACAAGGAGAATTTCCCTCACTGTCCTTCCCTGTCCCTAGAAACAAGGATTAGCACAGTAAAACACACTGACACTCTCCCTACCTATAGTTTTCTGTCCCTAGAAAAAATGTTTTTTTAAAGATGGTTGATGATCAATGCTTTAGCACACTATAGCACAAGGAGAATTTCCCTCACTGTCCTTCCCTGTCCCTACAAACAAGGATTAGCACAGTAAAACACACTGACACTCTCCCTACCTATAGTTTTCTGTCCCTAGAAAAAATGTTTTTTTAAAGATGGTTGATGATCAATGCTTTAGCACACTATAGCACAAGGAGAATTTCCCTCACTGTCCTTCCCTGTCCCTAGAAACAAGGATTAGCACAGTAAAACACACTGACACTCTCCCTACCTATAGTTTTCTGTCCCTAGAAAAAATGTTTTTTTAAAGATGGTTGATGATCAATGCTTTAGCACACTATAGCACAAGGAGAATTTCCCTCACTGTCCTTCCCTGTCCCTAGAAACAAGGATTATCACAGTAAAACACACTGACACTCTCCCTACCTATAGTTTTCTGTCCCTAGAAAAAATGATTTTTTAAAGATGGTTGATGATCAATGCTTTAGCACAGTATAGCACAAGGAGAATTTCCCTCACTGTCCTTCCCTGTCCCTAGAAACAAGGATTAGCACAGTAAAACACACTGACACTCTCCCTACCTATCCTTCTCTTTCCCTAAACTAAAGGAATCCAGGTTAAGCAAGAAAAAAAAATGTCACTGTCCCTGCCTATGCTTCTCTTTCCCTGCTCCGGAACACACTACACTAGGCCACCGTGCTGGCGGCCTTTTATAGTGTGGGGCGTGTACTAAACACCCTCAGCAATAATTGGCCACAGGCATCCTGCCTGTGGCCAATCATTGCTCTCCTCGCTGCCGGCGCTGTGATTGGCCAAGCATGCGGGGTCACAGTGCATGCTTGGCCAATCACAGCGCCTGGATGACACTGCGATGGCGTAGTGCATTGTGGGGCGTTCGCGTCACTCGAATTAGGCGCGAACGGCCCAAATCGTTCGATCTTCGTCGAACGATCGAACAGCCGATGTTCGAGTCGAACGTATGTTCGACTCGAACACCGAGCTCATCCCTAGTCCACATCTCCCCCACTGTAATGTTCACATCTCCTCCACTGTAATGTCCACATCTCCCCCACTGTAATATCCACATCTCCCCCACTGTAATGTTCACATCTCCTCCACGGTAATGTCCACATCTCCCCCACTGTAATGTCCACATCTCCCCCACTGTAATGTCCACATCTCCCCCACTGTAATATCCACATCTCCTCCACTGTAATGTCCACATCTCCCCCACTGTAATATCCACATCTCCCCCACTGTAATGCTCACATCTCCTCCACTGTAATGTCCACATCTCCCCCCCTGTAATGTCCACATCTCCCCCCTGTAATATCCACATCTCCTCCACTGTAATATCCACATCTCCTCCACTGTAATGTCCACATCTCCTCCACTGTAATATCCACATCTCCCCCACTGTAATATCCACATCTCCCCCACTGTAATATCCACATCTCCCCCACTGTAATATCCACATCTCCCCCACTGTAATATCCACATCTCCCTCACTGTAATATCCACATCTCCCCCATTGTAATGTCCACATCTCTGCCACTGTAATATCCACAATCTCCCCCCTGTAATGTCCACATCTCCCCCACTGTAATATCCACATCTCCTCCACTGTAATATCCACATCTCCTCCACTGTAATATCCACATCTCCCCCACTGTAATGTCCACATCTCCCCCACTGTAATATCCACATCTCCCCCACTGTAATATCCACATCTCCCCCACTGTAATAGCCACATCTCCCCCACTGTAATATCCACATCTCCTCCACTGTAATGTCCACATCTCTGCCACTGTAATATCCACAATCTCCCCCCTGTAATGTCCACATCTCCCCCACTGTAATGTCCACATCTCCCCCACTGTAATATCCACATCTCCCCCACTGTAATGTCCACATCTCCTCCACTGTAATGTACACATCTCCCCCACTGTAATATCCACATCTCCCCCACTGTAATATCCACATCTCCTCCACTGTAATATCCACATCTCCTCCACTGTAATGCCCACATCTCCCCCACTGTAATATCCACATCTCCCCCACTGTAATATCCACATCTCCTCCACTGTAATATCCACATCTCCCCCACTGTAATATCCACAACTCCCCCACTGTAATATCCACATCTCCTCCATTGTAATGTCCACATCTCCCCCACTGTAATATCCACATCTCCCCCACTGTAATATCCACATCTCCTCCACTGTAATGTCCACATCTCCCCCACTGTAATATCCACATCTCCCCCACTGTAATATCCACATCTCCCCCACTGTAATATCCACATCTCCTCCACTGTAAATGTCCACATCTCCCCCACTGTAATGCTCACATCTCCTCCACTGTAATGTCCACATCTCCCCCACTGTAATGTCCACATCTCCCCCACTGTAATGTCCACATCTCCTCCACTGTAATGTCCACATCTCCCCCACTGTAATGTCCACATCTCCCCCCCCCCACTGTAATGTCCACATCTCCTCCCCTGTAATATTCACATCTCCTCCACTGTAATATCCACATCTCCTCCACTGTAATGTCCACATCTCCCCCACTGTAATATCCACATCTCCCCCACTGTAATATCCACATCTCCTCCACTGTAATGTCCACATCTCCCCCACTGTAATGTCCACATCTCCCCCACTGTAATGTCCACATCTCCCCCACTGTAATGTCCACATCTCCTCCACGGTAATGTCCACATCTCCCCCACTGTAATGTCCACATCTCCCCCACTGTAATGTCCACATCTCCCCCACTGTAATATCCACATCTCCTCCACTGTAATGTCCACATCTCCCCCACTGTAATGTCCACATCTCCCCCACTGTAATATCCACATCTCCTCCACTGTAATATCCACATCTCCCCCACTGTAATGCTCACATCTCCCCCACTGTAATGCTCACATCTCCCCCACTGTAATGTCCACATCTCCCCCCCACTGTAATGTCCACATCTCCCCCACTGTAATGTCCACATCTCCCCAACTGTAATATCCACATCTCCCCCACTGTAATATCCACATCTCCCCCACTGTAATATCCACATCTCCTCCACTGTAATGTCCACATCTCCCCCTCTGTAATGTTCACATCTCCCCCACTGTAATATCCACATCTCCCCCACTGTAATGCTCTCATCTCCCCCACTGTAATGTCCACATCTCCCCCCCACTGTAATGTCCACATCTCCCCCACTGTAATATCCACATCTCCTCCACTGTAATGTCCACATCTCCCCCACTGTAATATCCACATCTCCCCCACTGTAATATCCACATCTCCTCCACTGTAATATCCACATCTCCCCCACTGTAATGTCCACATCTCCCCCACTGTAATATCCACATCTCCTCCACTGTAATGTCCACATCTCCCCCACTGTAATATCCACATCTCCTCCACTGTAATATCCACATCTCCCCCACTGTCACTGTAATGTCCACATCTCCCCCACTGTAATATCCACATCTCCCCCACTGTAATATCCACATCTCCCCCACTGTAATGTCCACATCTCCCCCACTGTAATATCCACATCTCCCCCACTGTAATGTCCACATCTCCCCCACTGTAATGTCCACATCTCCCCCACTGTAATATCCACATCTCCCCCACTGTAATGTCCACATCTCCCCCACTGTAATGTCCACATCTCCCCCACTGTAATATTCACATCTCCCCCACTGTAATGTCCACATCTCCCCCACTGTAATGTCCACATCTCCCCCACTGTAATGTTCACATCTCCTCCACTGTAATGTCCACATCTCCCCCACTGTAATATTCACATCTCCCCCACTGTAATGTTCACATCTCCTCCACTGTAATGTCCACATCTCCCCCACTGTAATGTCCACATCTCCCCCACTGTAATATCCACATCTCCTCCACTGTAATGTCCACATCTCCTCCACTGTAATGTCCACATCTCCCCCACTGTAATATCCACATCTCCTCCACTGTATTGTCCACATCTCCCCCACTGTAATATCCACATCTCCCCCACTGTAATGTCCACATCTCCCCCACTGTAATGTTCACATCTCCTCCACTGTAATGTCCACATCTCCCCCACTGTAATATCCACATCTCCCCCACTGTAATGTTCACATCTCCTCCACTGTAATGTCCACATCTCCCCCACTGTAATGCTCACATCTCCTCCACTGTAATGTCCACATCTCCCCCACTGTAATGTCCACATCTCCCCCACTGTAATATCCACATCTCCTCCACTGTAATGTCCACATCTCCTCCACTGTAATGTCCACATCTCCCCCACTGTAATATCCACATCTCCTCCACTGTATTGTCCACATCTCCCCCACTGTAATATCCACATCTCCCCCACTGTAATGTCCACATCTCCCCCACTGTAATGTTCACATCTCCTCCACTGTAATGTCCACATCTCCCCCACTGTAATATCCACATCTCCCCCACTGTAATGTTCACATCTCCTCCACTGTAATGTCCACATCTCCCCCACTGTAATGCTCACATCTCCTCCACTGTAATGTCCACATCTCCCCCACTGTAATGTCCACATCTCCCCCACTGTAATGTCCACCTCTGCCCCACTGTAATATCCACATCTACCCCACTGTAATGTCCACATCTCCCCCACTGTAATATTCACATCTCCCCCACTGTAATGTCCACATCTCCTCCACTGTATTGCTCACATCTCATCCACTGTAATGTCCACATCTCCCCCACTGTAATGTCCACATCTCCCCCACTGTAATGTCCACATCTCCCCCACTGTAATATCCACATCTCCCCCACTGTAATGTCCACATCTCCCCCACTGTAATGTCCACATCTCCCCCACTGTAATATCCACATCTCCTCCACTGTAATGTCCACATCTCCCCCACTGTAATGTCCACATCTCCCCCCCACTGTAATGTCCACATCTCCCCCACTGTAATATCCACATCTCCCCTCCACTGTAATATCCACATCTCCCCCCCACTGTAATGTCCACATCTCCCCCCACTGTAATATCCACATCTCCCCCACTGTAATATCCACATCTCCCCCCCCCACTGTAATATCCACATCTCCCCCACTGTAATATCCACATCTCCCCCACTGTAATATCCACATCTCTCCCCACTGTAATGTCCACATCTCCCTCACTGTAATATCCACATCTCCTCACTGTAATGTCCACATCTCCCCCACTGTAATGTCCACATCTCCCCCACTGTAATGTCCACATCTCCCCCACTGTAATATCCACATCTCCTCCACTGTAATGTCCACATCTCCCCCACTGTAATGTCCACATCTCCCCCCCCACTGTAATATCCACATCTCCCCCCCCACTGTAATGTCCACATCTCCCCCCCCCCACTGTAATGTCCACATCTCCCCCCCACTGTAATGTCCACATCTCCCCCCCCCACTGTAATGTCCACATCTCCCCCACTGTAATATCAACATCTCCTCCACTGTAATGTCCACATCCCCCCACTGTAATGTCCACATCTCCCCCCCACTGTAATATCCACATCTCCCCCCCACTGTAATATCCACATCTCCCCCCCCCCCACTGTAATATCCACATCTCCCCCACTGTAATGTTCATATCTCCCCCCCACTGTAAGGTCCACATCTCCCCCCCACTGTAAGGTCCACATCTCCCCCCACTGTAATATCCACATCTCCCCCCCACTGTAATGTCCACATCTCCCCCCCATTGTAATGTCCACATCTCCCCCACTGTAATATGATATTACAGTGGGGAGATGTGGATATTACAGTGCGGAGATGTGGAGCTCACCTAGGCTGCCGCCGGGTGTACCAAGATGGCCGCCGCTTCGGAGCTAGGCTGAAGCCACAGCCTTTCCTATGGCCGAGGCCGCGGAGCTCAATCCGCGGATCGCGTTGTGCCGATCCGAACATGGTGACCCGTTTGGATCACGGATCAATGACGATCCGTCGCACCACTAACCGACACCAACAGTGGGGCACTATTCCTCCAACCGACACCAACAGGGGGAATCTATTCCTTACACTGACACCAACAGGGGGGCACTATTCCTTCCACCGACACCAACAGGGGGACACTATTCCTTCCACTGACACCAACAGGGGGGCGCTATTCCTTCCACCGACACCAACAGGGGGGCACTATTCTTCCACACTGACACCAACAGGGGGGCACTATTCTTCCACACTGACACCAACAGGGGGGCACTATTCTTCCACACTGACACCAACAGTGGGGCGCTATTTCTCTCACTGACAAAAACGATGAAGCATTATTCCTGTTTACTGGGCACCCGCTGGCCCCCCTAAAGTCTGAAGGACAGTAAACTGGTCCTTTCTTTAGAAAGTTTGGAGTCCCCTGCCCTAGGCTGTTCATTGAGCCAGAAGAGTGATTATTGCTGTGTGCCTTGCTGCTATTGCACTTATCTGGGAAAGGAAGCTGGGACAAATCAGCGGGCCCTTTTGGGGGTGAGCACTACAGTAACATGCAGGCTGAGAGGGCAAGAATGACAGCTTCCATCAGTGCCTTCCCACAAAGGTTTTTTTTTTTTTTAATGTAGCAGTACCCCTGTGGGGGCTGCTGATAGACTCTATACTCCACTGGCCACCCCGACTCTGCAAATCCTCTCTTACCGCTGACACCTTGGCTTCCATTCTGAAATGCTGCGTTAGTAATGAGAAACTCACAAAGTATCACTGAACCACTCAAATATGTTTACCGAGATAAAGAATGAACACAAGAAATTATATAAATAAAACACCACCAGTGCGTTTCAGTTCCAGAAAAAAAAAGTAGAACACACTGTAAAACGCATCAAAAACGCACTGGAACGCACCAGAATGCACCTAAATGCACCAAAAACGCACTGGAACACACTTGTCCTTATCTAAGGCTAATAAAAAAGAGGGGTGAAAAAAAGCACTGGACTGCATTAAAAACGTACTAAAAACGCACTGGAACGCATCAAAAACGCGTCAAAAAACGCGCATGCAAAAAAGCACCTGGAACGCACCTGGATTGCGTTTCTATGGTGTGAACTGGCCCTAAGGGTTTACAACCACTTTAAGTATTAGACTGCAGTAAAGCAAAACAAAGAGGAAAATGGTAAATTTTTACTATTTTTTTTAACTTTTTTTTTACTTTTAATTCCAGATATCTTCAGCTAGCCTGTTTGTTTATACTGCAGTGCAGGCCCGGACTGGCCATAGGGCATACCGGGCAAATGCCCGATGGGCCGCGGCGGCCCGCGGGTCGCCGGACAGCATGTCACGTCTTCCCCATCATCTACAATGTCTCCGGAGGCAGCCGGAGTTGGTGGGCGGAGCTGGGGGTGTGGCTGCCACCTCCACTCCTCCCACAGACTCGTTCACTCTGACTGATCCCATAGCTGAAGGAGAAAGAAACAAGGACACAGCAGCCAGAGTGTCTTCATCTCCAGGCATGCTGTAATTTACTGCACTGCTGCACATGTCACTACATAGAGTCCTAAACTGGCACCATACCACCCCAGCCTGCCCTATGCCACTGCACCCTGCACTATGCGTGCCACCGCACCCTGCCCTATGCCACCGCAACCTGCCTTATGCCACCGCAGCCTGCCCTATGCCACCGCAACCTGCCCTATGCCACTGCACCCTGCCCTATGCGTGCCACCCCAACCTGCCCTATGCCACCCCAGCCCGCCCTATGCCACCGCAACCTGCCCTATGCCACCGCAAACTGCTCTATACCACCGCAAACTGCTCTATACCACCCCAACCTGCCCTATGCCACCGCAACCTGGATTATGCCACCGCAACCTGCCCTATACCACCCCAGCCTGCCCTATGCCACCGCAGCCTGCCCTATGCCACCGCAAACTGCACTATACCACCCCAACCTGCTCTATGCCACCGCAACCTGCCCTATGCCACCTCAACCTGCTCAATGCCACCGCAACCTGCTCTATGCCACCACATCCTGCCCTATATCACTGCAACCTGCCCTATACCACCGCAAACTGCCCTATACCACCCAAACCTGCTCTATACCACCCCAGCCTGCCCTATACAACCCCAACCTGCCTTATGCCACCCCAGCCTGCCCTATATCACCCCAACCTGCACTATATTACCCCAACCTGCCATATATCGCCCCAGCCGGCCCAATACCACCCTATACTTTAATTTACAGGGGTCATTTGGGGGTGCGCCTCATGACCGTGCGCTGCCTGCAGGGCACTGGGCAGGATAGACAGGAGGGGGGTGACACCATGTTTTGCCGCACCAGGTGACACCAACCCTAGTGACGCCACTGCCCCAGTGCACTCTCAGCTGCGAGTCAGAGCCGCACACGAGTGACAGTGACACCCGTCGACACATCAGGGGGCCGGGACCCGCAACGATCCCCTTCTCACTGGCAAGGTGGCTGCGGCACTGATGATCTGATCAGTCTCGGCTCGGCTGTCTCTCACAGCCGAGCAGAGTGAAGCTGCCTTCCCTCCTCCTTTATGTCCACACAGGGGGAGGGGGCCCAACATGCAGTCCCACGCTGATCTGAGGTATATTATGGGTCTGAAGTGGGGGTCTGTATTGTAGGGGTGGTCTGAAATGTAGGGGGGGTTCTATATTGTACGGGGGTCTGTAATGTAGGGGGGTTCTGTATTGTAGGGGGGGTCTGAAATGTAGGGGGGTTCTGTATTGTAGGGGGGTCTGTAATGTAGGGGGGTTCTGTATTGTAGGGGGGTCTGAAATGTAGGGGGTTCTGTATTGTAGGGGGGTCTGAAATGTAGGGGGGTTCTGTATTGTAGGGGGGTCTGAAATGTAGGGGGGGGGTCTGAAATGTAGGCCGGTTCTGTATTGTAGGGGGATCTGAAATGTAGGGGGTTCGGTATTGTAGGGGGGTCTGAAATGTAGGGGGGTTCTGTATTGTAGGGGGGTCTGAAATGTAGGGGGGTTCTGTATTGTAGGGGGGTCTGAAATGTAGGGGGGGGTCTGAAATGTAGGCCGGTTCTGTATTGTAGGGGGATCTGAAATGTAGGGGGGGTTCTGTATTGAAGGGGGTCTGAAATGTAGGGGGGTTCTGTATTGTAGGGGGGTCGGTATTGTAGAGGGGGGTCTGTAATGTAGGGGGGTCTGTAATGTAAGGGGGGTCTGTATTGTAGAGGGGGGCTGTAATGTAGAGGGGTCTGTACTGTAGGGAGGGGGTCTGTACTGTAGAGAGGTCTGTGAAACATGCAGGGGGTCCAGAACTGTTAGGAGGTGTCTGTGTAACAAACTGTGGGGGGCTGTGTAATGTAAAGGAGTCCAGAGGTGCGGTGCTATGTAATGTAAAGGGTCCAGAGGTGCGGTGCTGTGTAATGTAAAGGGGTCCAGTGGTGCAGGGTGCTATGTAATGTAAAGGGGTCTAGAGGTGCAGGGTGCTGTGTAATGTAAAGGGGTCCAGAGGTACAAGGTGCTGGAACGCCACATCCCATCATTAACCGCCGCGCCCAACCCTCGGCCTGCTCAGTCTAAAATGCCTGGGCCTATATTTTGTCCCAGTCCGGGCCTGCTGCAGTGTAATTTATAGACAAAAGAACTGAAGAATAAAGATGAACTGACGAATGCTTAAACTGAAGAAGTATCACCACTTGTATGTTCCTCTTTAATTATGTTAATGAGATGAACACAGTACTGACTTTACAGCACAGTGGGGAAGAGTAGGCTCCAAGCGCCTGCTGTATAAGGCCTGCGAAGAAGTAGATTCACATCCGTGGAACTACAAGTCTCACCAGACTGTCTGTAGAATAATCACTCAGCAATACTGTAATCTCTATCTGGATGGGCAAATGCCCACTCACCACTGTGGACCCAGTCAGATGAAGGACTCCAGTCAGAATCCCTTCTGGTGTCTCCGTCCGGTGAAATGGCTCTACCACACTCTGGAGCTTGACTGGAATAGCGGTGCTGTCCTCTGAGGTCCCTCTGAGGCTGGCGATCCGGCTCTCCGCTGTGTAGGCTGCAGATTCTCACTCCCTGTGGTTCAGAGCTCGCCCGGCCAACAGTGTCACTCCCTCATCCAGACTACATGTCCCACAATGCATTGCTCTGTTTACTCTCAAGGAGGAAAAAAGCCCTGACAGAGCACTAGGGGGAGCCAAACCCATACATGAAACAATAAACCATTCCTTAATAATAACTATAGTAGCACCCCTTGGCTACATTAACAAAGCAACCCTGTCACTTGGATGATTGCCCAATGTGTAGAGTGCTTGTCTTGTAGCTTGAAGCTGGGTTCACACTAGTGCAATGCGGGAACCCTGAGAATCCACTGCGGGTTCCTGCATCCCACCTGACTCGCAAGCAGTTTGCATATAAGCAGGGCAAACTGTCAGTTCGGACATTCATCAGATCGCATGCGATCCGATTCTGTTGCGGACCAAAAACAGGGTCCTGTGCGAGATTGGTCCGAATGTGATGCAAATTCAGCCATACAATCTGCATGGCTGAAATCACATCACACAGACATTGCATGTGATTTGCAATTTGTTCTCATCATGTCCTATTTAGTTCTACAGAGAAGGAAGCTTGCTGGCTAGAGCCTGTGGTGCATGATGTGGGTGTGCTGCTGTTGAATGCTGGAAGCTCTAGATTTCTTAGTTCGAATCTGATGTGTTACTAGTAAAGTGTTTTGTGGGCAAGTAATTGTTTCCAATTGTTCCCATATCTTCAGTATATAGTTCTACAGAGAAGATGGGCTGCTGGTTAGAGCTTGTGGTGCATGGTGTTGGTGTACTGCTGTGTTGAATGCTGCAAGTCCTAGATTTCATGGTTCAAATCTCTGATAAGTGTTTTATGTTTCAATGACTTATGCCGCGTACACACGATCGATTTTTTCGACGGTGAAAACACCGTCGAAAAAATCGACGTTAAAAACGAGGAACAGCTTGTTCCCCTCACACACGGCCGTTTTAAATGTCATTTTTTTTGGGGTCGAAAAAAACGACCGTGTGTGGGCTCCACGGCAGTGTTTCCCTATGGGAAACACTGCCGCGGAAAACATGTCGAAAAAAACGACGAGAAAAATTAGAACATGTTCTAATTTTTCTCATCGTTTTTAATGCCGTTTTTCTCGTCAAAAAAAACGACAGAAAGCCCACAGACTACCGTTTTTCTCGTCGAATGGGAAAAATGTTGTTTTTTCCGACGGGAAAAACGGCCGTGTGTACGCGGCATGAGAGAGTCTAGATATAGGTTCACTAGCAACTACTTCTTATGTCTTCTAGTTCTGTGGCACAGTCTGTAAGCTCCTGAAGGTTCAATTCCCACGTGAGCAAAGATGCTTCCTTTGGAGGTAGTGTAAAGGGCGGTTGAAATTGTAAAGACTGTGATTGGTGGTGAGGAGGACCACCATCAGTGAGGCTTGAGTGAACCTGTGAAAAATAAGAGATAAAATATAAATAATAAAATAAAATTATTAAATACTACAATAAAATACAATATAAGAAACTTTTGTATAAAAGTGAGTATACAAACAAAATCCAACTGACAAAAGACCATAAACACAATGCACGGACATGCAAAGAACACGGGGTTCTGTATATACTGGGTTCTGTATGTGTTTTATATTGTATATGTTATGTAGCACACTGACCTCTTTTCCGCAAATTTCAAAGTTCAGCAGACAGGAAAGGTGAATGAAAGAAAAGGGCAGTAATGTTTGGGAGATAGGTAGCACCCTATCCAGTGCACCCTGGGATTCCTCTTTTGGAGGTAGGCCCCAGCTAAAGGTGCTGGGCCTACTAGTGGAGTTGCAGCCCCAGGCTAAAGGAGCCTGAGACTAATACACACACACACCCCTGGCCTGGAGGGCCGGGTGGTGCGAAAGAACTGCTCCCAAAAGATGGTGTCTGCCTCTTATGTATCCTCTCCCAGCATGCACAGCAGGCTAACCACGCCCACCGTACCACTGCCGAGAGAAGACACCCTAAGGCATAGCAATGTCACCCACGGTTCAACCCTGACCTGATATGGCAGTGCCACCTACAGGCCACAGGGAACTGTACATCAGGTTGCATTAGCGAGTACTAATAATCAAAGTGGTCTGAGCCTAGCTACTAGTTTAGACCAACCCCCTAAATTTAAGTACACAGCACCCCTGAAAAGTAAAGGAGCGCTACAGTTATATACTGGTGTAGTGCCCTGCTCCTGGGATGTCTGAACTGTAGTTAGTTCAGATTTCATGTTTTGGCTAAATTGGCCTATGTTCCAGCTTTGGCTGAGTTGGGTGTATTTCCTGCGGTTACCAGCAGGTGTCGCTGCCACCTCTGTCTTGTTGGAAGGTACAACAAGCCGAGGCGTATTGGGTGCTCTTTCCCAGAAGCCACCTAGTGGGAGGTTGATACCGCTGGGCATGCTGGGAGAGGGTACTTAAGGGGCGGAGGCCATTTTGGGAGTCTCGCTCTCACCTCATGGCCACCCTGGCCGGAGGTATGTGACAACTCCTCTTCTGCCTCGGGGGCCTGCTGGGGCCTACTGGTTCGAGGGTGATCCTGTGCTGTCTGTCCTGCAATTAGAGGAACCAGGGGAGGACTCATCTTGGAGAATACGCAGCGGAAGGCTGGTATCTCGAGAGGAGCCTGGGGCTTTAATTGGAGGATGCATCCCAACAAATCTGCCGCACAGTATTGCCGGGTCGGCTTAAAGAACTTTCTTATACTGTGCAGTTGTGCTTGAACTTTGGAAATTCTGATTACCAAGTCTGGCAGAGACTTTCATTTTGTCCGTGCGTCATCACAGCTGCTAGGCCGGGGAGAGGGGCCTATCCGGGGTGAGCAAGATCCAGTGACAGCGAGTGTACCTGTCTTCAGGATCTCAAGTGTCTCAGTGATCTACACCAGGTACCTGAACTTCCCCTAATCCTGCATCCCTCATTCTGCTAACGTTGTGGTTATTAAAAAAGCATTGGAAAAGACTCAGTGACTGGCGACCGTGTTTTATGAAACTTTTCAACCCTAGACTTTGCACCAACATGGAGAACAGTGGGGTAACGGCAGACCAAAACTAACCAGCAGCTCTTACGGGGATAGTGCTACACTGGGTTCTGTATTATATACTGGCTTCCGTATGTACTGGCTTCTGTATAATATACTGGGTTCTGTATATACTTGGTTCTGTATATACCGGAGAACAGCACAGGAGGGGACCGGAGAATAGCACCGGAGAATAGCACAAGGGGGACTGGAGAACAGCACAGGGGGGACTGGAGAACAGCACAAAGGGGGGGGGGGGACCGGAGAACAGCACAAAGGTGTGGGGACCGGAGAACAGCACAAAGGTGTGGGGACCGGAGAACAACACAGGGGGGGCGACCGGAGAACAGCACAGGGTGGGACGGGAAGACAGCACAGGGGGGACCTGAGAACAGCAGGGGGGACCGGAGAACAGCACGGGGTGGGGGGGACCAGAGAACAGCTCGGGGGGGGGGGGGGGAACCGGAGAACAGCACAGGGGGGGACTGGAGAACAGCACAGGGGGGGACTGGAGAACAGCACAGGGGGGGACCGGAGAACAACACAGGGGGGCGACTGGGAGAACAGCACAGGGTGGGACGGGAAGACAGCACAGGGGGGACCTGAGAACAGCAGGGGGGGCCGGAGACAGCACGGGGTGGGGGGGGACCAGAGAACAGCTCGGGGGGGGGAACCGGAGAACAGCACAGGGGGGACTGGAGAACAGCACAGGAGGGGACTGGAGAACAGCACAGGGGGGGGACCGGAGAACAGCACAGGGGGGCGACTGGAGAACAGCACAGGGGGGATGGGAAGACAGCACAGGGGGGGGACCTGAGAACAGCAGGAGGGACCGGAGAACAGCACGGGGTGGGGGGGACCAGAGAACAGCTCGGGGGGGGGGGGAACCGGAGAACAGCACAGGGGGGGACTGGAGAACAGCACAGGGGGGGACTGGAGAACAGCACAGGGGGGGACCGGAGAACAACACAGGGGGGCGACTGGAGAACAGCACAGGGTGGGACGGGAAGACAGCACAGGGGGGACCTGAGAACAGCAGGGGGGGGCCGGAGAACAGCACGGGGTGGGGGGGGACCAGAGAACAGCTCGGGGGGGGGAACCGGAGAACAGCACAGGGGGGGACTGGAGAACAGCACAGGAGGGGACTGGAGAACAGCACAGGGGGGGACCGGAGAACAGCACAGGGGGGCGACTGGAGAACAGCACAGGGTGGGATGGGAAGACAGCACAGGGGGGGACCTGAGAACAGCAGGAGGGACCGGAGAACAGCACGGGGTGGGGGACTGAGGAACAGCACAGGAAGGGACTGGAGAACAGCACAGGGGGAGACTGGAGAACAGCACAAGGGGGGGACCGGAGAACAGCACAGGGGGGCAACTGGAGAACAGCACAGGGTGGGACGGGAAGACAGCACAGGGGGGGGACCGGAGAACAGCACGGGGTGGGGGACTGAAGAACAGCACAGGGGGAGACTGGAGAACAGCATGGGGGGGGACTGGAGAACCGCACAGGGTGGGACCTGAAAACAGCACGGGGGGGACCAGAGAACAGCTCGGGGGGGGGGGGGGGGGGGAACCGGAGAAAAGCACAGGGTCGGACTGGAGAACAGCACAGGGGGGGGACCGGAGAACAGCACAGGAGAAGAGCATGAGGACCGGAGAAGAGCACAGGGGGGGACTGGAGAACAGCACAAAGGGGGGGACCGGAGAACAACACAGGGGGGGGACCGGAGAACAGCACGGGGGGGGGCGGAGACGAGCACGGGGTGGGGGACTGAAGAAGAGCACAGGTGGGACCAGAGGAGAGCAGGGGGTTGAAGAACAGGGATGGGGTGGGAGAGAGCAGAGAAGTTGCTGGGGAAGATCACAGAGGGGCCAGGAGAGAGTTGAGGGACCTGCGGGCAGCAGAAGGAAACTGGATAGGAGGGGCGGCATATAGAGGAACTGATGCCCTCCATGTTTTTCTTGCAGCTGCTGAATGCCTGATTTTCCTCCTTTACACCCTGCAGCATTCAGTGGCTGCAAGAAGAACACGGAGGGCATCAGTTGCTCTATATGCCGCCCCTCCTATCCAGGTTTAGAGGGAAGCTGCATGGGCCCACCTGGAGTATGAGGCTGAGTTGCAATGGTGACCCCTGTAGTTACACAGCTGCAGTAAATGAAAAAAAAAAAGTTCTGGCCGGATGAAAGAGCAATGAATGGAATGCTGGCAGGATTCTGAGGCTGTGATAGTTGCAGATGAGAGATGGGCCACTGCTGAGAGGATTGCTTAGCATACAGAGGGGTTAAGAAGACTATTGGGGAAAAGGTGGCAGAACATGAAAGGCTGAGGATGAAGGATGGGGGGGGGCTGCTTCAGGTGTAGTGAGTTTGTGCACTGCAGTCTATCTCAGATGTTTCATCTGTATTCCGCTGCCTGGCTGGACTCGAGAACATACAGGGAGGAGGTGGGTGAAACTAAACAGTAGGCACGGAGGAGGAAGTTAAATCTCCTCCACTGTGATGGGTCTCTGCCTCTCTCCTGCTCGTGACGTCACTGGTTGCTAGACGCCAAGCGGGCGGGCAGGTAGCAACCAGTTTGGGCACTGAGGCCAGCGGTGGTGATGAATAAAGTAAAAAGAGTCTTTGCCAGCTAGGGGTCCACCACAGGCTGAACGTGAGAGACAGAGACGATGCAAAGGCTATTTTGGGGGGCATTAGATCGTCCCAGGGCCGGGGGCAATTCTGGGACACTGTATTGTCCCGGAATGAGGGTGCACGGGACCGTGACAGAGCTGGCAATTGCGGGAAAGGTCCCGTGGAATCCGGGACGGTTGGGAGGTATAAAGTAACGTATATGATGTTTTTAAGAAGCAGAAATTGTGAACTACCCAAGGAACTTCTAGCAACCTGTGGATGAACCCTAGGGTTCTATGGAACTCTGGTTGAAATCCTTTAATGTTTCTAAATCAGGTTGTTTCAACCAAACACACTAGTACAGTGTGAAACGCGTCAGTTGACCAGTGTGTTGTGACCTGTAGTGTGGTTTTTTGGATTTTACAAATAAAGGCAATTTTATTCAGAGTGCTGCTGTCCAGAAGAATCTGTTCTTTTGCTCTGAAAAATGCCATGCAGCCTTCGCAGAAGTACGTGAATAGGAAGTGGTTGCAACGAGGTTTCGGAAGATCAGTAGTATTTAGATGCAACTAAAACTATTATTTTAGTAAGAAAACTGGCAGTAGCTTATAAAACAACCAAATGTTATCCAGCCCATGTTTACTACCTTAAAGTCCCATGTGATATGTGAAAGGACTTAATACAAAAATATCTGAGGAGAAAGTGGCCAAGATGGTAGAATCTCTATATTGTTTTCATTGTTTGGTCAAGATTATGTATGAAGTTTATTAAGGACAAATCTGAAAGAAAATGTTTGCCTCTATGTTTGAAAAAATATTGAAAATATAAACGTTTGTTTTTTTCTCCTCTCCTCTTTTTCTCTCTCTCTTCTCCCCTTACTCTCCCTCTCTCCTCTATTCTCTCTCCTCTCCCTTCTTCGCCCCCTCACTTTCTAATCACCTCTCTCTCTCCTCTCTCTTTCTAACTCCCTCTTTTTTTCCTCTCCTCTCTTTTCTTTCTCACTCTCTCTCACCCTCCTCTGCTCTGTCTCTCTTTCCCTCCCTCTTCTTCCCTCTCTCATCCTCTTTCTCCCCCTCCTCTCCCTCTCTCATCCTCTTCTCCCCCACCTCTCCCTCTCTCATCCTCTTTCTCCCCCTCCTCTCCCCTCTCTCATCCTCTTTCTCCCCCCTCCTCTCCCTCTCTCATCCTCTTTCTCCCCCTCCTCTCCCTCTCTCATCCTCTTTCTCCCCCTCCTCTCCCTCTCTCATCCTCTTTCTCCCCCTCCTCTCCCTCTCTCATCCTCTTTTCTCCCCCTCCTCTCCCTCTCTCATCCTCTTTCTCCCCCTCCTCTCCTCTCCCATCCTCTTTCTCCCCCTCCTCTCCCTCTCCCATCCTCTTTCTCCCCCTCCTCTCCCTCTCCCATCCTCTTTCTCCCCCTCCTCTCCCTCTCCCATCCTCTTTCTCCCCCTCCTCTCCCTCTCCCATCCTCTTTATCCCTCTCATCTCTCTTTTTCTTCACCCACTTTCTCTTCCTCTCTTCTCCTCTCCTCTTTGTATGACCCCCTCCTCTCCCTCTCCTATTTCACCCCTCCTCTCCCTCTCCTATTCCACCCCCTCCTCACCCTCTCTGCTCCTGTTTCTCCCCCTCCTCTCCCTCTCTCCTCCTCGCTCTCCCCCTCTCCTCTTTCTCCCCCCCTCCTCTCCCTCTCTCCTCCTCCTCTTTCTCCCTCTCCTCTCCCCTCTCCCTCTCTCCTCCTCCTCTTTCTTCCCCTCCTCTCCCCTCTCTCCTCCTCTTTCTTCCCCTCCTCTCCCTCTCTGCCTGCCTCCTCTTTCTTCCCTTCCTCTCCCCCTCCCTCTCTCCTCCTCTTTCTCTCCCTCTCTCCCTCTCCTCTCCCTACTCTCCCTCTCCTCTCCCTCTCTCCCCCTCCTCTCCCTCTCCTCTCCCTTTCTCCCCTCCCTTTCTCCTACACCCCCTCCTCTCCCTCCCTCCCTCCTACTCCCCTCCTCTCCCTCTCTCCTCCTACTCCCCTCCCTCTCTCCTCCTACTCCCCTCCCTCTCTCCTCCTACTCCCCTCCCTCTCTTTCTCCCCTCCTCTCCCCTCCCTCCTACTACCCTCCCTCCTCTCCCCTCCCTCCCTCCTACTCCCCCACCTCTCCCTCTCTCCTCCCCTCTCCCTCTTTCCCTCCCCCTCCTCTCCCTCCCCCACCTCCTCTCCCTCTTTCCTCCTGTCCCTCCCCTACCTCCTCTCCCTCTTTCCCCCCTCTTTCGCCCCCTCCTCTGCCTCTTTCTCCCCCTCCCCACCCTCTCTCCTCCTCTTTCACTCCCTCCTCTCTAATGGGTAACATAAAAGGGGATTGGGGGACGAGTCTGTGTAAAGGATTTTTAAGTCCTCGGTTTTTCATTTCCCTCTCAGTCTTTGATATGTTCTCATGTATTGTGCATCTATATTTACCATTGGCTCCTCTTCTCCCAGAGTAGAGTTTTAAGTTACCTCTTATCTTCTATAGAACTGAAGTCCTCCCCCTCCCTCTCTCCCCTCTATCTCCCCCCCCCCCCCCGAAAAAAATAATTCAAATAACCTTCACTGATAGGACTAAATACATCTTAGCATTGCCAAAGCGATTGAGAAATTTGTATAGGTTGGATGGGATAAGGTGGGGGTAGGAATACCTCTCTCCTCCTTTCTCTCTCTCCGTCTCCCTCATTTCTTCTCTCCGTCTCTGGTCCCAAGTCGTTCAGGTTGGAAGTATCCCGTACCCAGACATATGCCAGTCTCCTTGGACCTCTGCCTGCAGCATTGCGTCATGAGAAGCACCAAGTGCTGACAACTATTTGGAGTCGCCTTTACTTTGTAAACACTCGTACTATACTTCAATAAAGGCCAGCCTTTCCTCAATGCAGACATATCATCATCCGAAATGAAAAGAATTCAAAACTACCACCAAGAAAGGAATACAAGAAGGGCGATAAAGATAAAATAGTTTCCATGTCAGCCACTGCTTAAAAGAATTGCTGGCTGATGGTGTATCCTAATATATGGATAGGCAAAATATTAACCACTTAAGCCCCCGGACCATTTGGCTGGCCAAAGACCAGTCCACTTTTTGTGATCACTGCGTCGCTTTAACTGACAATTGCGCAATGTTGCGACGTGGCTCCCAAACAAAATTGACGTCCTTTTGTTCCCATAAATAGATATTTCTTTTGGTGGTATTTGATCACCTCTGCGGTCTTTATTTTTTGCGCTATAAACAAAAATAGAGCGACAATTTTGAAAAAAATGCAATATTTTTTACTTTTTGCTAAAATAAATATCCCCAAAAAATATATATAAAAAAACCATTTTGTCCTCAGTTTAGGCCGATACGTATTCTTCCACATATTTTTGGTAAAAAAAATTTGCAATAAGCATTTATTGATTGGTTTGCGCAAAAGTTATAGCGTCTACAAATTAGGAGACAGTTTTATGGCATTTTTATTAATATTTTTTTTTACTAGTGTAGCGACCTCACCCTTTCCTCCCTTCTGGCTCTCATCTAGGAGACCAGGGAGGAGAGTGTGGTGCACTACCAGCTCACACCATACTGTATGCAAAGATGGAGCTAATCAAACAATACCTTCGGGTCTGTGTTTCCATCCAGAGCCGAACCTTCTCTTGAGAATGATTCCCACCGTCCATGCAGGTGGAGGTGGGACCCTTAGCTCCCAGTAAGTTACTGTCCACACCACTGAAAGTCCAACACTTATTTATTCGTAGCAATAAACAGTCTCTGTGAGAGCAGACAGGTTGTAACACATACAGTTCAGACGAGGTGGGGAGAGAAGGTCCAGGCACAAACTTAAACTTGGTTTTCTCCTGTTCTGTATAACACCAACAGGCTTGACACACAGTCGCTGCCACCGACCGTGAGAACTTGAACTACCTTCTAGAAGCAATGGCCCCTGTCAGGGAAAGGACATCCATCCGGACGGTCACCAGAGGCCCCACCGTCACCAGCGAATGCTGCACCGGGTCTTCGGATAGGGTCACCTCCCTGGCCTCCCCATTCTAGATTCAGGCGTCCACACAGGAGGACACCCTAGGACCCCTCGCGAAACCCAGATGAAGGAACTGGGCCCCAGGCCTCCAGAAAGTACCTCACCCCAGACCGAAGGTGTCTGGGGTGAGACCGCAGCTCTGTCTCCGGGCCTAGGGCACCCGGAGACCACCATCACTTACACCCAGGCTAAAGGTGTCTGGGCGTGGACCCCGAGCTGAAGACGTCTGCCCCCTTTATACCCTCCCACAACAGGCACAGCAGGTTCCCCGGCCCACTGTACTACTGCCGCGAGAGGACACAAAGGGCACAGCTCTCCAATGGTGGTTCAACCCCGGCCTATGGTGACAGCGCCACCTATAGAACCCAAGGAACTGGACACCATTGATATTCCCCACTGGCATAAATTGGTCCATGAATCCTAACAATTATTTCATCTGAGCCTGTTACCACTCAGATGTTTCCCCTAAATATGACCACCCCCTACACATCCCCCCCAGTTATTTGACACTGGCCCCCAGTGTCTGGAACCAATTTATGCCCTCTAAATCAGAGTCAGCATAAATGTAATCCAGAGACAAACTAACCAAAAAGAAGAAAAATATGACAATTTAAAAAAAAAAAAATTGTTTGTGCCTGAACCAAAAGATGAAAGGAAAAAACACATTACTACAGTATGTGATTTGGAATGAACATGCTCCACCTAGAGAAAACCCCTTCCTTCCAAAAAATGATGTGTGGTGTATGTGACCATCGTTGCGCAACACCCCCACCTAGTGGCAGTGTCGGGATATAGAACTCTTTTTTTGGAACCTCTTCATCTGTACTTTGGCCCTGACTCAACTACACCCCAAAGTCTCAGTATACTTGCGGTGGAGAAAGAAAAGGAGAACAAAAAAAAAAAAAAAAAAAAACACAGAACTATTCCCAATCCTTCCAAAAGTAGGCCTCCCTTATCGGGTACAGAGTCCCTGAGTTCCGGCAAAGGCACTCCAGAATGTTCAGCAACAAACACAGGAGTCTATTCTCCTACAGATAGAACCTTGGGTGCGGCAGTATCAGGGGTTTCAAATATTTGTCGAAAGCCTCCATATGGTATTCAACATCACCCCCTCCTTTCAGCAAATGACCACCCTGTCTGCGTGAATGTGCCGACCCAGCATCCATGCAGCTTTACAGTCCTTGAATCTTTTTGAGGCTGTAGGAGAACAGGAAAGGTACTTTAATGTGAGGTACTTTAATGTGAGTACCACCGCTGCCTGCAGGCCTTCACTTCATATAAAAGTTATTTTGACAAGTACGGGTACTCCCACCCATACTCGCTGGCGACCTTCTGGCCGAAAAGTCTCTGTAGCCGGGACAAAGGTGGCATTGTAGCGCAGTCTCCCTTACCAGGCAAGACAAGAGCATACGGATGCCGAGGTGCTTTCACCATCTCAAGGTCGGGCATAGGGGCCCGCAACGGCACTCACTTCTCCACAGCAGCAAGCGTAGGCGACTCAGAGGGCAGAAGGGCAGGCAGGGGGCCGGATCCCTCCTCAGGCACTGAGGCCTCCACCCGGGGTGTACTATCCCCAGGGAACATAGGTGGGTCCCTTTTCACACGGGACGAGGACAGGGGGATCTTGTCCCAGCCCTTTCGTTCAAAAAGCTCATCAATTTCGGCGTCGTCTCCCACATCGGAGACCGTCTCCAGGTCGTGGTGTCACATTCCTCCGCAGGCCTGTAACTCCGTGTGGATGTGGAGTTACCCCCTCCGATGGGCTCCCCGACACCTCCAACCAAACACCAAGTCCCGCTCCCTGGCTTACCTCGGCCTATACTTGAGCAAGGATGTCCGGGACTTTTCCCTTGGGATCCATCCGGGCCAGGCAAGCGCTGGGGCGTAGCTCCATCACGGCCGCAGGAAGCCTTGACAAGACCAATCTTCCTCTTTGGCGGTGGGAGTAGGGACTCCGAGGTGACCGAAGCAGCATCTTCGGATTTTTATCTCTCCAAACTTTTGCTTGCGACTTTCTCCAAAGTCTCTACAGTGCGTGTAGGGGTGGCTGTACAAGCTCTGACTTCTCCCTTTCAGAGTGGTGGCGCCCGTGATACAGTTGAGGTGGAAGGCCCGAGGGCCTTTCTGTGGGTTGCTCCACCTCGAAAATGAACTCTTTACAGGCCTTGTATTGTCAGAATGGCTTCAGATGAACCACCAGTCCCGAACAGCCGGGACAAATCACACCGAGAGCCTCAATGTCCCTACATACGTACAGGGCGAATCGCCCCCAGGGCTTGAGCCTGACCCCGGTATCCGTCAGCGAAGCAGCAAACGACGTCATCCTCATGGTTGTAGAAGTAGGAACCGGAGCCCATGAGGTATTAGTAGTGAACATACTGACTGTTTGCTGCTCCAATGCGCACTGCACACTTCGCGCCAAAGTCCCCACGTGCAACTCCTCACATGGCCAGACTCCTCCCATCTTCTGCACCGGTTCGCGGGCTTTCTCCTGGTCACGCCCACGAACTGTGCAGTCAGGGTGTGCCTCGTGGCGCAATGGCCGACCTCCTCGAAACTCCTCTGGGCAGCAAAGTTCAAACTCTGAGGGTTTCGGCTCCATTAATGTAAACACACATCCATGACGAGCCCCCACGTGTAGCGACCTCACACTTTCCTCCCTTCTGGCTCTCGTCTAGGGGACCAGGGAGGAGAGTGTGGCGCACCACCAGCTCACACCAT
Organism: Rana muscosa; assembly: GCA_029206835.1. Classification (NCBI taxonomy): domain Eukaryota; kingdom Metazoa; phylum Chordata; class Amphibia; order Anura; family Ranidae; genus Rana; species Rana muscosa. Next base: position 344,468,227 of record CM055125.1, on the reverse strand, counting down.
ACTGTATGCAAAGATGGAGCTAATCAAACAATACCTTCGGGTCTGTGTTTCCATCCAGAGCCAAACCTTCTCTTGAGAATGATTTCCACCATCCATGCAGGTGAAGGTGGGGCCCTTAGCTCCCAGTAAGTTACTGTCCACACCACTGAAAGTCCAACACTTATTTATTCGTAGCAATAAACAGTCTCTGTGAGAGCAGACAGGTTGTAACACATACAGTTCAGACGAGGTGGGGAGAGAAGGTCCAGGCACAAACTTGAACTTGGTTTTCTCCTGTTCTGTATAACACCAACAGGCTTGACACACAGTCGCTGCCACCGACCGTGAGAACTTGAACTACCTTCTAGAAGCGATGGCCCCTGTCAGGGAAAGGACATCTATCCAAACGGTCACCAGAGGCCCCACCGTCACCAGCGAATGCTGCACCAGGTCTTCGGATAGGGTCACCTCCCTGGCATCCCCGTCCTAGATTCGGGCGTCCACACCGGGGGACACCCTAGGAGCCCTCGATCCCTCGCGGAACCCAGTCGAAGGTACTGGGCCCCAGGCCTTCAGAAAGTACCTCACCCCAGACCAAAGGTGTCTGGGGTGAGACCGCAGCTCCGTCTCCGGGCCTAGGGCACCCAGAGACCACCATCACTCACACCCAGGCTGAAGATGCCTGGGCGTGGCCCCGAGCGGAAGACGTCTGCGCTCTTTATACCCTCCCACAACAGGCACAGCAGGTTCCCCGCCCCGCTGTACTACTGCTGCGAGAGGACACAAAAGGGCACAGCTCTCCAATGGTGGTTCAACCCTGGCCTATGGCGACAGCGCCACCTATAGAACCCAAGGAACTGGACACCATTGATATTCCCCACTGGCATAAATTGGTCCATGAATCCTAACAATTATTTCATCTGAGCCTGTTACCACTCAGATGCTTCCCCTAAATATGACCACCCGCTACACTAGTAATGGCGGCGATCAGCGATTTTTATTATGGCGGACACATCGGACACTTTTGACACCATTTTGGGACAATTGTCATTTTTAGAGCGATCAGTGCTATAAAAATACACTGATTACTGTAAAAATGACACTGGCAGTGAAGAGGTTAACTAGTAGGGGGCACTGAAGGGGTTAAGTGTGTCCTAGGGAGTGCTTCTAACTGTAGGGGGGGTGGGCTGTGTGTGAAACGACACTGATCACCGCTCCCAATTACAGCTGTGATCAGTGTCCTGTCACTAGGAAGAATGGGGATATCCTTGTTTACATTAGCATTTCCCCGTTCTTCCTCTCCATGAGACGATCGCGGGTATCCCCGCAGACATAGAGTCTGTGGGACCCGCGGTCAGACTCATGGAGCTCGCGGCGGGTGTGCGCCACCAGAGGCACGCGCCCACAATGTCGCTTCTTAAAGGGGACGTACCTGTACGCCCATCTGCCCACAGGAGCCATTGTGTCGACGTATATCGACGTGCGCTGGTCCTTAAGTGTTTAACTGACTAAATAGTTACATAGTTAGTCTGATTGAAAAAGAGACACAAGTCCATCTAGTTCAACCGATAAAAGGGAAAAAATAAATAAAAAATTCTAACGTTTCTAATAGCTGGATTAAAACCTAATAAAATGTACAGAATATATACAAACAAGGATTGCCGCTCCAAACAGGCTTACCCAAAATAAAATTCACCTTTCCAGGAACCGAGGGTGCAGGCAATACACTAGGCAATTGAGAAAATAATGATGATCTGGACAGCCGCACTCCAATCCAACGTGGCTTTATTCACAAAGTAAAATGAAAACAGGCACTACATGTCACAGCAACAGAAAAATGGGGACAGTTAACGCGTTTCACACTTAGAAGTGCTTACTCATATGTAGTGCCTGTTTTCATTTTACTTTGTGAATAAAGCCACGTTTGATTGGAGTGCGGCTGTCCAGATCATCATTATTTTCTCTACTAAAATGTACAGACGTGGCAAAAGTTTTGAGACGGTCGCAAATATTAATTTTCATAAAGTCTGCTGCCTCAGTTTTTTTGATGGTAATTTGCATATACTCCAGAATATTATGAAGAGGGATCAAATGAATTGCAATTAATGAACTTAACCCCATAAAAAGCGTTTTCACTGCATTTGTGACCAACTCTTGGCTCATGTGTGGGGTTGCTTCTCAGCCAAGGGAGTGGGCTCACTCCCAATTTTCCCTAAGAATAAAGAATGGTACAAAAACATCCTCCGAGAGCAACTTCTCCCAACCATCCAAGAACAGTTTGGTGAGGAACAATGCCTTTTCCAGCATGATGGAGCACCTTGCCTTAAGGCAAAAGTGATAAGTGGCTTGGGGAACAAAACATTGAAAATTTGGGGTCCATGGCCAGGAAACTCCCCATACCTTAATCCCATTGAGAAATTGTGGTCAATCCTCAAGAGGCGGGTGAACAAAAACCCACAGAAAAACTGACAAACTCCAAGCATTGATTATGCAATAATGGCCGGCCATCAGTCGGGATTTGGCCCAGAAGTTGATTGACAGCATGCCAGAGAATATTGCAGAGGTCTTGAAAAAGAAGGTCAACACTGTAAATATTCACTCTCTGCATAAACTTAATGTGATTATCAATTAATAAAGCCTTTAAAACGATGCCCCCCGCTAAAAACAATTACACATACTGTGACTTAATATTAGGACACCTACCTGTCCTGGAATCCAGTGATGTTGGCACCCCAGACTGCGTTTTCATTGGCTGTCAGGTGCTGCTGCGGCTATTGCCGGTAAGGGAACCCATCCCTACTGTGCATGCACAAAGCGCGTTGCGCTTCCTAAATGGCCCGGTGGCGCAGGGAGGAGGAGGGGAGGTCCGATGGAAGTGGGGAAGGGCACCAGAGGGGGGGGCAGATAAGAGGAAGTTCTTTTGGGTGGAACTCTGCTTTAACACTTACTATGGTATACTGAAGTATAATTACAAGCATTTTGTAACATCTGACAAAAAGATCTAAAAAGATTTAAGCAGAAGACTGGTGAAAATTAATACAGTGGAACCTCGGATTTCCAGCATAATCCGTTCCAGGAGAATGCTCATAATCCAAAGTACTCGCTTATCAAAGAGAGTTTCCCCATTGAAGTCAATGGAAATGAAAATAATTAGTTCCGCATTGACTTCAATGGCATGCAATACTGCATGCGGCCAGAGGCGGGGAGAGCCTCAGAAACAGCCGGAAAGGCCCGAGGACACCTCGGCTGACCTCAGCAAACATCAGAAAGGCTCGGGAACGTAGTATTTCCGATTCTTTCCGAATGGCTACGATTGGCGCCGTTCGGCTCCGGCGCGCCCCCCACCTCAGGCCAAACGCGGTACTGCACACTGCTTTGGCCTGAATCCTGCTCGTTGTGCGAGACAACACTGGCAAACCGAGTTAGGATTTTTCAAAATACAGTGCTCGTATTGCGAAACGCTCATTAACCGCGTTACTCGCAATCCAAGGTTCCACTGTATTTGTGTCATTCTCAAAACTTTTGGCCACGGCTGTACCCCAAAGTTCCAAAGACAAGCAAAGTAAACTAGAAAGCACTTGAGCTTAGAGTCCCGTGTTTTTTATTTTGTCCATTGCTGTACTGGTAAACCTGAGGTCACGCTTCCTCTGTGCTGCCTCCAAAATCTTCACAGTGTTGTCAGCCCTTAAACTCAGCCTCACGTAGGCGTGACATAGGTTGCCTCGCATCTTCTCCTATGTTATTTGTGGATGTAGAAAAGAGACCTAGCTCAAAGTTCTCTGGGAACTTATGTTCAATATGGCTACCATTTTCTTTTTTATTCTGGTCTAGGAAGTCGGGCCGGGGGCATGGCCATGGTGGCCGACCACTAGCTGTTGCATTCCGGGAGTTGTAGTCCGCACTCAAGCTTCTGGTGGGTGGAAAACACAGCAGCGCAGAGGAAACTACAACTCCCTGGGACTGGATTCTTGGAAGCAGGCAGAGGCAGGGCGTGCCAGGGAGTCGGGACTCAGGGCTGGGCGCAACTTGACCCCAGGATCAGGAGCGTTACCCTCCCAGGAGACCGTGGCGTGCAAGGACCTGCTGAGCTGAGATCGCTGAGGTGAGAGACCCTGACACCCCTAGCTGACCCCCATCTCCCCTCCATACACCCCACGTAACCTGCCCCAGTGATCAGGCTGCATTGATGGGCACTGGAGTTGGCTGCACTGATGAGCACTGGTGAGGCTGATGAGGCTGCATTGAAAACCCAGGTGGGCCATGGATGATGAGCTGATTCAGCGGTTCAATGGGCCACTTGACTGAACTTGCCCCCCAGGCCTAAGGCCGCCAGCCCTCCCCTGGTAGTATGGCATGTGATGTCACAGCGCTATGCCCTCCTACAGTTACCTGCTCCCCCCTACCAGCGGTTGCACTTTAATGTACACAAAGAGACATTCCATCAGTGAATTCATTTGCGCTTTATTTAAATAGTTACAACTGTGTTGTAGCACACAGAATGTGAAGGCCATGTGACAGCAGAAACATAAGAGAAAAAACAGGCTGCGTAGACATCCTTGAACAGACATGAATCCGGCACAACATTGTCCTTAAATAACAGTCAGAACACACATGTTTTCTTAAGCATGGGATCGTGAGTAAGCAACCTTCAAGAATTCATATTGGATGAATTATTACCCATTACCGTAATATGGAAATCATTATCCATGACTTTAATATTCATTGTGTTCGACCAACAAAAAATTGAACTTTGTCAGCAACCAAATTAATATTCATATTCTTTGGACAGAACCTTAAACAATTGCAATATGTTTATGCTTTGTTACAACATGTTCATAAAATAGCACCAGGCTTACAATAATAGTCACTTTTTGCAAACTCAATGGGGTTAAAAACGGTGTGATTAGTGTTCTTCCATTTTATTAAAATCCGGATTTACACCAGGATTAACAATACAATAATATCGGCCACAGAGATATAATGTTTCATCCTGCTGTACTTCAAAGTGTGAACCATTCTCAAAATTCTATTTTGTTTCAGTAATCTTGTTTTACTTTTTACTTTGTTTAATTGTCAGATGTTCAAGTGTGCTTTATGGTCAACAGTTTGTGGACACCTGACCCCCTTTATGAGCTTCTCGAATATCCCCCTTTCAAAACCATGGACCACGAAGGTGGCTCCACTTTGTGGCTATACAGCCTCCAGTCTTCTGGGAGGGCCATCAATAAAGTTTTGTAGTACGTCTTGGGGCATTGGTGACCATTTACCAAAAGAACATTTGTGAGGTCAGGTACTGATAATGGATGGGAAAACCTGGAAGTCAGTTGAGTTTGTTGGCCACAGGCCATGGAGTTGGTCCCAATTTGTGGTTATACATCCTCCACACTTCTGGGAGGGCTTTCTACAAAATGTTGTAGTATGTCTGGGGGCATTGATGCCCATTTAACCAAAAGAACATTTGTGAGGTCAGGTACTGATAATGGATGGGAAAACCTGGACGTCAGTTGAGTTTGTTGGCCACGGGCCATGGAGTTGGTCCCAATTTGTGGTTATACTGTACATCCTCCCATCCTCCACACTTCTGAGAGGGCTTTCTACAAAATTTTGTAGTATGTCTGGTGGAATTTTTTTCAATTTAACCAAAATAAACTTTGTGAGGTCAGTTACTGATAATGGATGGGAAAACCTGTCTGTCAGTTGCATTTGTTAGCCATGGGCCATAGAGTTGGCCGTAGTTTGTGGCAATACATCCTCTACTCTTCTGGGAGGGCTATTGACAACGTTTTGTAGTATGTCTGTAGACATTTGTGCCCACTTAGCCAAAATAACCTTTGTAAGGTCAGGTACTGATAATGGATGGGAAAACATAGCTCTCAGTAGAGTTTATTGGACATCCCATTCCAAAACTACAGGCACCAATATGGAATTGCTCCCCCATTGTGGCTATAAGAACCTCCACTCTTCTGGGAAGGAAGAGCGTTAGAGCGTTTGTGCCCATTTAACCATAAGAACCTGTGTGAGGTCAGGTACAGATGTTGAATAGGAAAACCTGGCTGGCCGTTAAAGTTTATTGGGCATCCCCTTCCCAATCGATGAGCATCAAAATGGAGTTGGTCTCCCATTGTTACTGTGAGAACCTTCGCTCTGCTTTGAGGGTTTTCCACAAGATTTTGTGAGTGTCTGGGGGAGTTTGTGCCCATTTAGCCAAAAGAGCAGGTACTAATGTTGGATGACAAGACCTGGCTCGCAAGTGACCTTCTGGTTCATCCCAAAAGGTGTTCCTTCAGTTCCTCCACACTAAACTGCTCAAACCATATCTTTATAGACAGCACAGACATACAGCCTGACCTGCAGAATCGAATGCCTCGTACACACGATCAGTTTTCCCGACAACAAAAGTGCGATGTGAGCGTTTTGTCAGGAATTGCGACCGTGTGTATGCTCCATCACACTTTTTCTGTCAGAATTCCTGCCAAGAAAAGATTGAGAGCAGGTTCTCTATTTTCCTGACAGAAAAAATTCCTATCGGGAATCGCGCTCGACAATTACGACGCAAAAAAAAACCACGCATGCTCAGAATCAAGCAGAAGAGCCGAACTGCCTATTGAACTTCATTTTTCTCGGCTCGTCGTACGTGTTGTATTCCACCGCGTTCTTGACGTTCGGAATTTCAGGCAAGATTTGTGTGACTGTGTGTATGCAAGACAATTTTGAGCCGTTTTCCTGCTGAAAAAAAACCTGTCGAAAAAAACTGATCGTGTGTACAGGGCATAAGAGTGTTTCAATACCTTGTATCACTATAAACAAGTATCGACCAGCACCTCTAACATTTGCATAAAATACATTTTCAATAGAATAATCTTCATCATTGCATGGCCTCAAATACATTGGCTTGCATAGGAAAAGTTGCCTTATCGCCATCAGACCCAAATAAATTTGAGTAGCTTTCAATGAAAAAAAAATCTGCTTTAGATGCACCATGTGTGCTCCAATGTACCTGAATTTTGAACATATGGAAAAGGTACAGCACGACCAATACTTGGCATCCAATTCCAAAACTATAGCTATTAATATGTAGTTAGCCCCTTCTGTCAATATAACATCCTCCAATCTTCTGCAGAGGCTTTCCACAAGGTTTTAGAGTAAAGCCTCGTACACACGACCGGTTTTCTTGGCAAGAAAACAGCTGGGAGAGCTTTTTGCCGAGAAAACCATTCGTGTGTATGGTTTCTCGTCAGGAAAACTTCCGGGAATCTCGACGAGAAAAAATAGAGAACCTGCTCTCTATTTTCTTGTCGGGATTGTCGTCAGCCTGTTTCCCGACGAGAAAACCGTGAGTGTATGCTTACTTGTCCAGGGAAACCCGCGCATTCTCGATGAGACTTCGATGCATGCGCGGTAGCATACAAGGGTAGTGTAGGGTGTAGCAAGATGGCGGCGACGGCATCGAATGTGACGAGCACTGGCTCGTCGTAGTCGATGATGTCACCGCGTTCTTGCCATTCAAAAGAACGGCGGTTCTTTTGAATGGTGTATGTGTACACAGGGCTTGGCAAGACAAGCTTGCCAGGAATCCTGTCGAGAAAACCGACGTTTTTTTTTACGGGATTCTCGCCAGTGTGTACGAGGCTTAAATCTGTGGAAATTTGGCTTGCAATGTAAATTCCAATTTATCCTAAAATTGTTCTGTAGGGGTAATGTCAGGACCTCAAAACCAAACTGGTCAATCTATGACTTTATGGAGCTGTCTTTGTACATAGGGCACAGTCATGCTGGAACAGAAAATGTCCCTCACCACACGGTTATTTAGAGAATTGTGCTCTTCCAGCCTTGTAATGTCTTTGTATGCTGTAGGATTTATAGTACCCTACACTGTAAACACCTAAATCTAGAGAGGGGACCACATACGTTCAGTCATATTGTATATGATATAATACCTTACACTGCTGTAAGTCTAAAAATAGAGTTTATTTCCACTCTTCTGCATACCCTGTTTACATTTAGTACAATATACTAAGAAATTCCACATATGATATTTTCCATATTTTTGAACTAAATGGGGAGTTACCAGAGATTACATGACATATGTTAGCACGAGCATAAACCGCATAAACCACTACCCTATAGGTCTTAACCCTTCAACAAGCAAATACAAAAATAAAAGATCTGTCCAACTTTGCCACAACCCACACAGTCCTCACAAACTTCCCCATAACCTGCTAAACCACTTCTATAAACCAAGGCTACATTTAGACGTTTGGCTGTTATGGCCGCATCTCTGAAAAGCAAAGCGGTGAATTGCTTCTTGAAACCTGTATAAAATAAATTATACCTTGGCTCCAAACGTTCTCAGATGTTCCACACTACCCTTAAAGGATAAGTTGGCTTTAAAAAAAGTGCATTTATCCTTTTTGCCCCCTTCCCTTGACCTTATCTAGCCCATCCTTCCCCTCGAAAGATGCATACTTGACTCAATACGATGAGGGTGGTTTCGCTGTTTGTTTACATTCAGTGGTCTTCACTGTCCTGGCTGCACCTGTGCATTACAGCCAAATAGACTTCAATGGGACTCTACGATTGTCTGCAGTCTTGGGACACAACCCTATAGAAGTGTATGGGCCCTAAGGCGTAGGTGAGACCAGGACAGCTAAGGCTTGCATGCTTGATGTAAACAAATAGCTGAACAGTGGCCATCAAATCAAAGGTAAGTATGCATCTGTGGTGGGGGGGTGGGTTAGGTCAGAAGATGGGCGCAAAAAAACACTACCCTATAGGTCTTAGTCCTTCAACAAACAAATACAAAAATAAAAAAAACTATCCAACTTTGCCACAACCCAGACATGGGCGCCGTCAAAAAATTTGTTTCGTTCCATTCCGTTTCGTATTTAAAAAAAAAATCGTATTTCGTAATTTGTGTACGAAATTTAATTCAGATTCGTACGAAATACGAATTTCGCACGAATCGTAAATTTTAAACGTCGTGCATGTTTCCCGTGCTTAGAACTGTCTCTGCACAAAATGTAATTTTTGACGGAAAAAAAAAGTCATTTAAAACTCACTCGCGGCTATTAATGAATTGTCGGCTTTTATCAATACATAGAAAAGTCATTGATAAAAAAAAAAAAAAAAGCGTGGGGGTTCCCCCAAATTTAATTACCAGGCCCTTCAGGTCTGGAATGGATATTAAGGGGAACCCCGCCACAAATAAAAAAAGAAAATGGCGTGCGGTTCCCCCTAAATATCCATACCAGGCCCTTCAGATCTGGCATGGATTTTAAGGGGAACTCCACCCCAAATTAAAAAAAAAATGGCGTGCAGTCCCCCCAAAAATCCATACCAGACCCTTATCTGAGCATGCAACCTGGCCGGCCGCAGGAAAAGAGGGGGGGGATGAGAGAGCGCCCCCCCTCCTGAACCGTACCAGGCCACATGCCCTCAACATGGGGAGGATGTCCCCATGTTGATGGGAACAAGGGCCTCATCCCCACATCCCTTGCCCGGTGGTTGTGGGGGTCTGCGGGCAGGGGGCTTATCGGAATCTGGAAGACCCCTTTAACAAAAGGGGACCCCCAGATCCCGGCCCCCCCTATGTGAATTGGTAAGGGGTACATTGTACCCCAACTATTTCACGAAGAAAGTGTAAAAAAATGCTCCAAACGTTCCAGATGTGCCACACTACCCTTAAAGGATAAGTTGGCTTTAAAATAAAGTGCATTTATCCTTTTTGCCCCCTTCCCTTGACCTTATCTAGCCCATCCTTTCCCTCCAAAGATGCATTCTTGCCTCGATACGATGAGGGTGGTTTTGCTGTTTGTTTACATTCAGTGGTCTCCACTGTCCTGGCTGCACCTATGCATTACAGCCAAATAGACTTCAATGGGACTCTACGATTGTCTGCAGTCTTGGGACACAACCCCATAAAAGTGTATGGGCCCTAAGGCGTAGGTGAGACCAGGACAGCTAAGGCTTGCAGGCTGGATGCAAATAGCTGAACTGTGGCCATCAAAGGTAAGTATGCATCTGTGGTGGGGAGGGTGGGTAATGGTTAGGTCAGAAGACGGGCGCAAAAAAACACTACCCTATAGGTCATGGATATGCAATTAGCGGACCTCCAGCTGTTGCAAAACTACAAGTCCCATCATGCCTCTGCCTCTGGGTGTCATGCTTGCTGCTGTCAGAGTCTCGCTATGCCTCATGGGACTTGTAGTTTGGCAACAGCTGGAGGTCCGCTAATTGCATATCCCTGATATAGGTCTTAGCCCTTCAACAAACAAATACAAAAGTTAAAAATCTATCCAACTTTGCCACAACCCACACAGTCCTCACAAACCTCCCCATAACCTGCTAAACCACTTCTATAAACCAAGGCTACATTTAGACGTTTGGCTGTTATGGCCGCATCTCTGAAAAGCAAAGCGGTGAATTGCTTCTTGAAACCTGTATAAAATAAATCATGCCTTGGCTCCAAACTTTCTCAGATGTTCCACACTACCCCTAAAGGATAAGTTGGCATTAAAATAAAGTGCATTTATCCTTTTTGCCCCTTTCCCTTGACCTTATCTAGCCCACCCTTCCCCTCCAAAGATGCATACTTGCCTCGATACGATGAGGGTGGTTTCGCTGTTTGTTTACATTTAGCGGTCTTCACTGTCCTGGCTGCAACTGTGCATTACAGCCCAATAGACTTCAATGAGACTCTACAATTGTCTGCAGTCTTGGGACACAACCCCATAGAAGTGTATGGGCCCTAAGGCGTAGGTAAGACAAGGACAACTAAGGCTTGCAGGCTGGATGTAAACAAATAGCTCATCAAATCAAAAGGTAAGTATGCATCTATGGTGGGGAGGGTGGGTTAAGTTAGGTCAGAAGAAGGGCGCAAAAAAGGGTAAATGCCCTTTGTTTTAAAGTGCACTTATCCTTTAAATCCGCCAATCAAATAGTACCAATGTATATGTTAAAACATGCTAAATTCTCTCAAATCACCTACGTGCTTCATTATTAACATTCATTTTTCATCTATTTTATTGTAATTTCTACATGCTAGTCTTTGTAGCTTTTCTACTGTTTCACCCATAGAGCAATAGGGGTATGTGTATATTAAAGCTGAACTCTGGGGGAACAGATAAATACCTGTGTCCCAACACACTCCGTTGCTTGCTTCCCCAGACCCCACCTATCAAAACGGGACGAATCTGTGATGTAGGAGTCATTGCAGAGGCGTGGTGCCAATGAGGCAAATTGAGATTTGGTGGGATGTGACAGTGAGTTCGGAGTGTCCACACACTCTGTCTATTCTCCCGTTCACTAAAGTTGCCCTGTATACACAGGGTAGCTTTACTGGACCGGTTACTAGGATGCTTGCTGCTGGGCTGGACAGCGTCATTGGTTTTAATGGTTCAGGTGGCCGTCTGCACAATAACAACCACCAATGATGTTGTGTGCCCCCTGCCACCAGAATCCTAGCAACCAATGATGCATAGCATTTTTATTTGTTAGGACCCTAATGGTTAACAGCATTATTGGTTATTGTGCCAGAGTCCTAGCAACCAAGAGGGGCTGGCAAAAATGGGGTAGCTTCTTAAGCATCCATAGGACACAGTATAGCAGGATCACCAAACCATACACTCCATCCTCACTGCAGCATTACAGAGATGGTTGCTAGGACGCTGGTGGCTGAGTGACACAGCACCATTGTTTTTTTATGGTGCAGGTGGCTGCCTGCACTATGACAACCAATTACATTGAATAGCCCAGCCGCCTGTGTCCTTGCAACCAATGATGCTCAGCATCACTGATTGCGGTGTCAGAGTTCTAGCAACTAAAGGGGGGGGGGCTGGCAAAAATGGACTGGCATCTGGAGCATCCATGGGACACAGTATAGCAGGATCACCAAACCATACACTCTATCCTCACTGCAGCTCCGTAACATTGCCCTGTAAACACAGGGCAGCATTACAGAGCTAGTTGCTAGGATGCTGGTGGCTGGGCTGCACAGCATCATTGGTTGTCATGGTGCAGGTGGCCACCCGCACCATAACAACCAATGTACAGCCCTGCCACCTGTGTCCTAGCAACCAATGAGCTCTGCATCTTTGGTTGCTGGGGCAAGAGGCAGTCAGGCCACAGCAATGTTGACTGCTGTGCCATAGTTCTTAGCAACCAAAGGGGGACTGGCAAAAATAGGGTGGCATATGGAGGATCCATGGGACACAGTATAGAATGAGCACCAGAAATATAAAAAAAAAAACATACAATCTCTGACCGGCATCCCCATTACCATGTCAACCCATCACAACCCATCAAACCAGGAGCAGGAACAATGAAACAAATGGCCACCTCAGGTGGCAACTAACCTAAGCACACTCCTTGGATGGAGGAAGGTACCATAGTACATTACCTTTCCTGTTAGGGCACAGAACTAGACTAGAAAAATGGAAGCTGTTACTGTTGATCTGACCAAATATCTATTTCTATGACTTCAACTCAAACTTTTATACATTTCGTCTGCTCTCCTATTCATCTGGCTGTTGCATAATAAGAGAACTTGGTCTTTAAAGAGTACACAATAAAAACATGCAATGCATGTGCCACTCGGGGAAATAAAAATATTCACAAAAGGAACTGCTTATGTAATTTATAGAATGAATTTGGTTGTAACTGGCTATGTGGTCTTAAATTAATTACAGCCTGCACAACAGAAAAGTAATTACAATTCTCTACCGTTTTACTGCGGTTTAATAAAATTTTACATCATCTTGCCTGTGGGGGGGATAAGTTGGTGGAGTTCTTACAGGATCTACAATGCCAGCTATCTCTCTAGCTCCATCATGTCTCCTGCTAGAAATGAAAAGTGCTTGCTGGAAGCTGAAGAAGATTGGGGGCATGTCCTATGTTGGACTGGCGTGTATATTACCTTGGCCCTGGTATTCCTCTCCCAGCATTCACCTGCCAATTTTTATAGACAGAGGCTATGTGGCCATGAGAAAGAATTCCAAATCGCCATAGTGTCATGAAATGTGTCAAGGCAGATGATGATTGTCCAAGAACATGACGGGAGTGGTGAACCCATCTTGTTCTATTTCCATAATTGAGTCACCTTTATCCATGTAACCAATTAAAACTGAACTCCACGCAGATATAAAAACACAGCTGTGTCATAATTAATGTACCATTAAATGTATTTCAATTGCAAGCAGCAAGTACCTGAATATGACTTGATATGAGCCTCCTGTCGTTCCTCTACAGTAGAGCTCACAAGGGGGGGGGGGGGGGTTGAAAGTTGAGAAGCACAAAGCCAGTAATTTGTACTGCAATTCAAAAAGTTTTGCCGATTGGTGGAAAGAATGACACAAAAATTGGCTTGTTGCTTCTTCTTTCACTGTCCAGTCAACCAGTCATAGGGGGAAGGTGGATACCTATAAGTCAAGGGTCTCCAAACTTTATAAACAAAGGGCCTTTAGACTTTAGGAGGGCCAGACTGTGGCCATTGTAAGTAGAACATTTCCCGGCATCAGTGGGAGTAAACAATGCCCCATCTTTGGTGCCAGTGAGAGGAATTGTGCCCCATCCTTGGTGTCATTTAGTGGGAAGAACCATCCCCTATTGTTGGTGTCAGTGGGAGGAACTGTGCCCCACCATTGGCATCATTGGAAGGAACTGTCCCCCATCGTTGGTGTCAAGGAGAGGAATTGTGCCTCTTTTGTTGGTGTCAGTGGGGTGAATTATGCCCCAATGTTGGTGTCAAAGGATGAAATATTGCCCCAAGGGCCAGATAAAAGCAAAAAGAGGGCCACATTTGGCCCCCAGGCCGCAGTTTGGAGACCACTTCTCGAAATTAAAGTGAAACTGCAGAAGAAAAAGTTTAGATTCCCTAACCAATCGGAGCTGTGAAAACGACAGGCCTGGTTGGACAGAATACCAATACTTTGGCAGGAAAAACAACTCCCGTGAATGCATTTAATCTTTGTATTTTACGGTTTGTCTGGAGTTCAGCTTTACCACTCAGAAATCATGGCACCATACTGAATGGATTATGAAACTAGGACATGATGGGCACCATCATGTCCTAGTTTCATAATCAGAGCAGTATGGTGCCCTTACACCTCCCATCCTGTTCTTGGAAAATTAACATCTGCCTTGACACATCCATGTTTATTTGATTATGGTACTTGAATAAACATAGAATTCATGGCACCATACTGATGATGGGCACCATAATGTCCTAGTTCCATAATCCATTCAGTATGGTGCCCTTATGCCCTGTACACACACGATCACAATTTCCGATGGGATAAAATCCGATTGAATTTTCCGTCGGAATTCCGTTCAAGCGGTCTTGCATACACATTGTCACACCAAATTCCGACCGTCAAGAACGCGGTGATGTACAACACTACGACGAGCCGAGAGAAATTAAGTTCAATGCTTCCGAGCATGCGTCGACTTGATTCTGAGCATGCATGTTTTTTTTCTCCATCGGAGTTCCACACAGACGATCGGAATTCCCGCTAGGATTTTTTTCCATCGGAAAAAAATAAAACATGTTCCATTTCTAAACTCCGACGGAAACAAGTCCGATGGGGCCCACACACGGTCGTTATACCCGATGAAAAAATTCCGTCAGACTTTTTTCATCGGAAATTCCGATCGTGTGTACAAGGCATTACACCATAGTGGATTTGGTAGTTTAATTAACAGCGCGGCTTTTAATACAGGGGTATGTTCCTGACACTCATCAGTACTGAGGAAGAAACTTGGATGAGTGGTGAAAAGTCTTAAAATTTCCAGAACAGGTACAGTTGAATGTGACTAAAACCTACTCATAGCATGACTTGAATGCTAAACCTTCAGAGGCATAAAAACAAAGTCATTTAAAATTAACTTACAAAACCATTAAAATTCTTGAAGTTTACAAAAAACCCTTTACATGAACTGTAGCTTTATACAACCAAACTCTTCACATAGAAAACATTTTACAATATGTTCTTTTCTTGCATTATCTTGCATCCTATACAATATATTTACTACATTTTTAACACTCGCTTTATACAAGACTCTCCAAACATTCCTTCTCCTATGTCCCTGGGTGGTCCTCTGTACCCCGTGAGTTTTCATTTTTCTCCTGGACCACATTATTTGTGATACAGATATCATGAGAGGTGGGAGATTTAGGGTCACCGTGCTTAAAATATTCCCGCACTGTGTTCTTCACAGAGGATGGTAAGATGATACGAATTGTCTGACTGAAAGTTGTGATGGACTTGGTGTGACTTTTGGGAAGTTGGGTTTCTTTGGTAGATTGAGATTCTTCATGTTCTTGTTTGCTCGTGACTTCTTTGTCTGTAAAGGCCGAAGATAAATCCCCATTTTTAGTTACTATATCATTTGCAGAGCTTCTTCTGACTACATGTGTGAGCTGTGTTTGCCATTGGGGTTTTTCTACTTCAGGGTGTTGCTTTCTGGAAACAGAATGCAATACCAACGGGGTGTTTTGGCCATAGAAGACAGTCTGAGGTATTTTGAGCTTTGTGACTTGATCACCCGGACTGCAAGAATCCTCATTCAGAGTTTGGTCATTAAGGTTAGTTATGGGCATGATGTTAGGAGAGGCATAGAAAGCCACTGTGGCTTCTTGGGGCCTCTTGTCTTTGGAGGACTCTTCTTTATTAATCTCAATTTGCTTCACCGAGATCTCCTTATGAACACAAGTCCCATTTTCGGAAAGTGATTCGGTTTTGACGTGGCTAAATTTGAATTTTGGCGTCTGTAAATACGTGACACTGTCTTTGCCACTGGAACTGAAAGGTTGACTGGATTCCTTGTCCAAGCATTCTTTATGAATGCTACCTTGGCCTGGAACCACACTGCTTCCTCTCTCTGTTTCTTTAACATTATTTTTCTTCTTGGATTCCCATTGCATCTCCCATGAGTCTAGGTCACAAGAGTTGGTCCCAAAGAGCGTAGATAGAGGTATGTGCCACTCTCTTAGTTTCTTTCTGGTAATTTCTGGGGATATTGTGTTTAGTCTAGCTGATGTTCCAAACATAAATGGTAAGGAGGTAACATCGCTGGAATTGAACGCTGGTGACTCTGAGCAAGAGAAGGCGCTGTCTAGAGAACTTAGGGAAGAAGCAGAAGGAGAGGTGGTTGTTGAAGAAAGGCTTGAAAAACTTGACCTATTGGAAGGGTTTATCATTTGAGAATTTTTCTCCTTGGTGTTGGGTTTTGTTTGGGTTGACTTCCAAAAACCATATGTTGGGTTTTTCATACTAGGAGCCAGATCTTCATGTAGCAGGTTCTGACTTTCTAGCTGTAACTGCTTCATCTGATTGATATAATCCAGGTGACTGTGTATAATGGTGGCATCACAACTGGACTGGCGAGCTACTGGTTCATGACCCTGGACTGTAAGCCTAGAACTTTGACATACGCTTGGTTCTGAAGAGCATCTGTCCCGAGCAGGACTAAGGCAGCATGCTGAATCCATGCAGTTCAAGATGTCCATCTTCGTTTTGCTCAGGTAGCAGGCAGATATTTCACTAAAAAGGTCCCAGTCCTCCCTTTCCTGTAGCAGCAAAGACTCATCAAACAATACATCTTCATCTTTTAGCAAGTTTGACTCTGACTTGTCCAAGTCTGAAGCTGCAAATTCAAGCTCATCGGAGGAATCTTGCCGTTGGATCATGTGTATATCTGTTAAAATAAGTTATGTCAGAGTTATACTAGATGTCGTGATTGCTCTTTGAGTAAATTCAAATATTTATTTTCACTTTCTTATATTCACTTTTTCTACTAGACTATAGCACAGACATTTTCAACTAAGGTTCCAAGGATTACTAGAGTTCCTGTAGAGCAGTGGTCTCCAAACTGCAGACCAGGGGCCCTTTGCGTGCCTTTTTCTGGCCCTAGGGGTACTATTCCTCTAACTGACACCAACAATGGGGCAATAATTTCTGCATTGACACAAACGATGGGGCACTATTCCTTCCACTGACACCAATAATGGGGCACTATTCCTCCCACTGACACCAATGATGAGGCACGATTCCTCCCACTGACACCAATGATGAGGCACGATTCCTCCCACTGACACCTATGATGAGGCACGATTCCTCCCACTGACACCTATGATGAGGCACGATTCCTCCCACTGACACCAATGATGAGGCACGATTCCTCCCACTGACACCTATGATGGGGTACTGTTACTCCCACTGACAACAATGATTAGGCACTGTTTCTCTCACTGACACCAACGAGGGGGCAATAATATTTCCCCTAATATAAAAGATGGGACATAGTTTACTCCCACTGATGCCAGAACATTTTTTACTCCCACTGGCCATGGTCTGGCTCCCCTAAAGTCTGAAACACAGTAAACTGGCCATTTGTTTAAAAACTTTGGAGACCCCTGCTGTAGAGGTTGCTAGGGGTTCTCTGAGCCTTGCCTGATTGACCCCCCTGTTCCAGGACCAATGCCTCTTGGCCAATCCAGCAGTTTTATACCAATTATCTTTTTAGCTATCTGTAAGGGTGGCATTTGGACCACCACTATAAGGGGGAATTCTTCCTATTTGCCACCAATGTAACAGGGAATTTTGCCATTAATAGCCAATAAACTGGTCATAGTAAGGGTTCCTAAGAAGTAAGAACTTAAAGTTATTTTAGGAGTTTCTCTTGGGTAAAAAGTTTTTGCTTCAAACTTTGCTCTCTTGCAGAAGTAAGGCCTATGGTAGAATCTTCCCATCTGCTTCTCACACCACATGCTGTGGTTCCATCCCCTAACCCAGCCTTTCTTAGCCTTTTCAACACAGATGAACACTTAAAATAACTTCCTGGTCTTAAGGTACCACTGCTAAAAATGACTATATCTGCTACTCATGATACATTAGTGTAATGGTCAGTGGGAAGAATGCTCCTTACACTCTTATTGAGAGGATTAACTTCCTTACAGTTAGCTGAAAACATCAATAATGTCAGTGGAAACTTATCTGAGGAGCAGAAATTGCTCAGTACTCAGGGAGCCCCTAGCAGCCTTTAGAGGAACCCTAGGGAACCATGGAACCCTGGTTGAGAAAGCCTGCACTAGATACTAACCACACTTTTTTGCACTAGACTCTACCACAGCAATTCTCAATCAAGGTTTTCGTTGAGTCCTAGGCTTGCGGCAGAGGTTGTTAGCGATTCCTTGAGCTTTGGCTGATTGACCCCTCTTTTGATTGTTCCTGCATAGTTCCAGAACTGAAGCCTCGTACACACGGCCGAGATTCTCGTCAGGAAAAAAACATTGTTTTTCCTGGCGAGAATCTTGACAAGAAACTTGTCCCAGCCGAGTGTACACACGTACGATTCAAAAGAACCGCCGTTCTTTTGAATGGAACGAACGCGGTGACGTCATCGACTACGACGAGCGTGCGCTCGTCACATTCGATGCCATCGCCGCCATCTTGCTACACCCTATGCCTATGCCTATGCCTAGGAAGCTACCGCGCATGCGTCAAAGTAATTTCAAGCATGCGTGGGTTTCCACGGCGACAGGTAAGTGTACACACGCTCGGGTTTCTCGTCAAGAAACAGGCCAACAAGATTCTTGACGAGAAAAAAGACCGCAGGTAGTCTTTTTTCTCCTCTGGGAATCTGGGCAGTTTTCTTGATGAGAAAACTGAAACCCGCGTACACACAGCCGGTTTTCTCGGCAAGAAAGCTCTCCCGGCAGTTTTCTTGTCGTTTTTTGCCGAGAAAACTGGTCGTGTGTACGCGGCCTAAGCCCACTGCATGACATCAACTGTCTTGGACCACCGCTGTAAGGGAGACATACTTCACATTGACCATCAATGAGGCAGATTTACCTTTAAACCCCAATGAACTGGTCTTAGAAAGGGATTTCCCGAAAACTTAGACACTGCTCTAGCATGTTTTTGCTATAAGAACAAAGGGAAACTACTTCCAACACCTTATGCTATGGTTCCATCCTCCAGCCCCTATGCTTATACTGGGTCTGACAGCAGATAGAACCATAGTGCGTGTAAGGGGATGATGTGAAGAACCTTCAAGATTTCAAAGCACCACCAGCCTGGGTAGAGTAATGTTGGATGTTTGCCCTCTCTGGGGAAGCAGTGGTCTCTTTGCAGGGGTCAAGACATGCTCCCCTACTGAGTCAAAACTATAGCTGTGCAATCAGCAAAGTTCATGACTCAGCAGGAGGAGTATCAGACCTCTGCAGACTGATCACTGCTTCTCTACTGAGGGCAAGGGTTCCACTCTGCAGCGTGCTTGCTGAGGACAGGCCTTTTTACTCATTGACATTGAATGCTGTTTGTTTTCATGCACCCAGAATTGTACTAAGCTGATTCAAACAGAGGGCTTTATTAGATGTCTTGTAAAAATTTGATGAGGAATTGTTCCATAGTGTCTGCAGCTACAGAGGTCAGTGAGGTCTTGTTTTAAACGTAGCTAAATGTTTATTGCCTAATTTTTTTTCTACTTATAAAACTGGAAACTCCTTATTTGTAGAAAACAAATCCATGCCATTTTCCTTTCAGTTTTTATATATATGAATATAAGATGCAACATCTTTGATATGTTGAGGGCCAACTTACCTGCCAAGTCATCAGTACTTCCTGAATCTTGCTGTCTGTGTTTGCTGAACAGAAAGGAAGCATCTTGCTCGAAGATGAGCGAGTAATTCTCTATAAGAAATTGCACCAGCTGAGCCACCTGCACAAAAAGACCAGTGTTAAGCAGTGTGATATTTGTGTGTAGATGTAGATAGGTTTGTTGTTCGTGTAGGTAAATATTAGTTAAGCTCAGGGCAAAGCCTGAGCTATGAATCTGGGTCAGGGTTTAGCTTATCAGGGCTGGGTGACTCACCCTAGCAGCTTCTCTGGTACCTCCCCCTGCTTTCAGGGAAATTGAAGAATGTTCTAGAAATAGCGGGTGGAGGTTAGGAGGACCTGCTTGGAATATTTATGAGGGCCTCAGCCAATTTCCAGCAATGGGCTGGCAGGGGGTAGACCACCCCATAAATAGGCATGAGTCATGTAAGGAAAGGCAGCCGGTGGAAGGTGTAGTGCTGTGGAGGCTGTCGGTGGCCCCTGAGGGTGCTCCCCTGCCAAAGAGGGGGGGGGGGTGACCTCGGGCTCGGGTGCTGGAAGATTCCTACCAAAACACACAGAGGAAGCCCTTTTTGGAGGCACAGGAGCAAGGAGAGAGGAGCAGGTCAGCACGTCTGGGAGATCTCCTGAGAGAGTCAGGCTGGTGGGCTGGTGAGTGTAAAACTGGAGGACTGTAGGGAGAAGTTAGCCTGGAGAGCTAGTGAAAGGGTCAGCTGCAGCCAGGTCAGCACATCTGGGAGATCTCCTGAGAGTCAGCCGGGTGGGCTGGTTAGTGTCAAACTGGAGGACTGTTGGGAGAAGTTAGCCTGGAGGGCTAGTGAAAGGGTCAGCTGCAGCCAGGTGGGTTGGCAGTGCCTGAAGAGGTGGTGCTGGGGTCAGTAGCCAGGAGTGATGCAAGCTGGACAGTGAAATTCTGTTGCACACCTAAGGGGCCTCGGACTCCTGCCTGTAATGGGCCATTGATTTCATCTGAGTGAATGTCATGTATTCACAGTGTTCCAGCTAGGTTCTGCAAGTAAAGCCCTGTACACACGGGCGGGAATCCCATTGAAAACCGACGTTTTTTTTCCTCGACGGGATTCCTGGCAAGCTTGTCTTGCCAAGCCCTGTGTACACACACAACCTTTGAAAAGAACCGCCATTCTTTTGAATGGCAAGAATACGGTGACGTCATCGACTACGACGAGCCGGCACTCGTCACATTCGATGCCGTCGCCGCCATCTTGCTACACCCCACACTAACCTTGTATGCTACCGCGCATGCGTCAAGTCTTTGAGCATGCGCGGGTTTACCTGGACAAGGTAAGCATACAGACGACTGGGTTTCTCGGTAGGAAACACTCTGCCAAGAATCACAACGAGAAAAATAGAGATCAGGTTCTCCATTTTTCTCGTCGAGATTCCCGGCAGGTTTCCTGCCGAGAAACCATTCACATGAATGGTCTGCTCGGCAAAAAGCTTTCCCAGCAGTTTTCTTGCCGAGAAAAACGGTTGTGTGTACAAGGCTTTACTCTAAAACAGGGATATGCAATTAGCGGACCTCCAGCTGTTGCAAAACTACAAGTCCCATCATGCCTCTGGCTGTCATGCTTGTGGCTGTCAGAGTCTTGCAATGCCTCATGGGAATTGTAGTTCTGCAACAGCTGGAGGTCCGCTAATTGCATATCCCTGCAATAAAACCTTGTGAAAAGCCTCTGCAGAAGATTGGAGGATGTTAGAATGACAGAAGGGGCCAACTACATATTAATAGCCATAGTTTTGGAATTGGATGCCAAGTATTGGTCAGCACCTCTGTACCTTTTCCATATGTTCAAAATTCAGGCACATTGGAACACACATGGTGCATCTAATGCAGATTACTTTTTTATTGCAAGCTGCCGAGAAATCATACACACAAACTGTTTTCTCTGCAAAAAGCTCTCCCAGCAGTTTTCTTGCAGAGAAAACTGGTCGTGTGTACGAGGCTTAGGTGTGTGCTGGAGGAAGAAGAGGAGCTGTATATAGAGCACCCTAGAAACGTTGATGAACTTTTTTAGTACATATGTCATGTACCAAATAACTTACCCAGTTAAAGTACGTGTATAGCAAATCTATTTAACCACTTAAGCCCCGGACCATTACGCAGCTTAATGACCAGAGGCGTTTTCACAATTTGGCACTGCGCTGCTTTAACTGGAAATTGTGCGGACAAGCAATGTTGTACCCAAACGAAATTTGCGTCCTTTTCTTCCCACAAATAGAGCTTTCTTTTAATGCTATTTGATTGCCTCTGCGATTTATTTTTTTTGCGATATAAACGGAAAAAGACTGAAATTTTGAAAAAAAAAATTATTTTCTACTTTTTGCTATAAGAAAAATCGAATAAACTAAATTGTAGTCATACATTTAGGCCAAAATGTATTCAGCCACATGTCTTTAGTAAAAATAATGTCAATAAGCGTGTATTTATTGGTTTGCGCAAAAGTTATAGCGTCTACAAACTAGGGTACATTTTCTGGAATTTACACAGCTTTTAATTTATGACTGCCTATCTCATTTCTTGAGGTGCTAAAATGGCAGGGCAGTACAAAACCCACCCAAATGACCCCATTTTGGAAAGTAGACACCCCAAGGAAATTGCTGAGAGGCATGTTGAGCCCATTGAATATTTTTTTGTTGTAGATTGTGATTGACAAAAAAAAATTACAAAAAGTTGTCACTAAATGATATATTGCTCACACATGCCATGGTTATATGTGGAATTGAACCCCATGGTCCATGGACCGACACAGCCTCTCTATTGACAAAGTGGGTATTATCCGTTAATTAGGAGTGACTAGGCAGAAAAACTTGTAAAAAGTGTTGCATCACACCTTCTACAGTACCGCCCAGGGGGCGGACCCTCCGGGTATAACCTCTCAGTCTGCATCTTCGCAGATCAGTTCATCAAAAAGCAGTACAAACTTAAAAGGAGGGGTGGGTGCTGTGTCGGTCCATGGACTCAGAGAAAAGGATTTTACAGTGAGTAAAAAATCCTATTTACTCTTTCGTCCATGGACCGACACAGCTTCTCTATTGACAAAGTGGGACGTCCCAAAGCAGTGTCAGAGAAAAAACAAGGGGTGGTAACAGCATAAAAATAAACTTCACCCCAAACACAAAGCAGCACTCATCCAACGGAGGAGTTGCAACTCTAAACAACCGCTTGCAAAACCTTGCGGCCGAAAGAGGCATCCGAAGATGCACCTACATCAACTTTGTAGAATTTTGTGAAAGTGTGAGCGGACGATCAAGTCGCCGCTTTACATAATTGGGAAACAGACGCTTGATGTCGGAAAGCCCAAGAGGCCCCTTTTGCCCTGGTTGAATGCGCCGTGACCGGAAAGGGGGGCGCTTGACCCTTTAAGGCGTAAGCCTGGATTACTATCTGTCGGATCGACCTAGAGATGGTGGCCGACGAGACTGCTTGGCCCTTCTTGGGACCAGCCACCGAAACAAACAGTGAGTCTGAGTTCCGGAACAGGGAAGTAGCAGATAGGTATACTCTCAAAGCTCGGAAAACGTCCAAGGAATGCAACGCCAACTCCTTAGGATTCGACGGGTGAGGACACAAGGATGGAAGTACAATGTCTTCGTTGAGATGAAAAGCCGAAACGACCTTCGGAAGAAAGGAAGGCTGCGGCCGCAGCACCACCTTATTCTTGTGGAAAATCAAATAGGGAGCCTTAAAGGACAAGGCTGCCAGTAGTGATGAGCCGAACACCCCCGGGTTCGGTTCGTACCAGAACCCGCGAACGGACCGAAAGTTCGTACGAACATTAGAACCCTATTAAATACAATGGATGCGAATGTTCGAATTCTAAAGTGCTAATTATAACAACTATTATGCATGTTATTGTCCTAAAAAGGGTTTGGGAACCCGGGTTGTGCACCAGGGGACATGTATCAATGCAAAAAGAAGTTTTAAAAACGGTCGTTTTTCGGGAGCAGTCATTTTAATGATGCATAAAGTGAAAAAAAAAAGTCAAATATTCCTTTAAATATCGTACCTGGGGGGTGTCTAAAGTATGCCTGTGAAGTGCCACGTGTTTCCCGTGTTTAGAACTGTCCCTGCACAAAATGACACTTCTAAAGGAAAAAAAAGCCATTTAAAACTGCTTGCGGCTTTAATGTAATGTCTGGTCCCGGTAATATGGATGAAAATCTTTAAGAAAAATGGCATAGCTACCCCATGACCCCCCCGCCCCCCTACCCCAGCCCATTACCAGCCCCTTTGGGTCTTGTATGGATATTAAGGGGAACCCCGCCCCGCACATAAAATAAAAAAGGCCCTATATACTCTGAACAGCCGTATACAGGCGGTGCATACAAGACAGGGACTGTAGGTTTGTTCTTATGTAGAATCTGTTTGTAATTTTGAACAGGTACATTGTTTAAGTGTAGCTCCAGCCCAAAAATCTATTTTTAAACTTTTTGGAAAACATAGGTAAGGGTTATCACCCCTGTAACATTTGTTTTGCTGTCTGTGCCCCTGTTCAGAACATTTCACCTCACTTTCCATCCCAATGACAACTGTTTTTGAAATGTGGTGTTTTTCTTGAAACAAGGATTGCTGATAAAGCATCAGTACAGAGGAGACACCTTTCTCCCATATTAATTCTTACAGGAGAGAATTTTCCTTCCAAGGGGTAGATTTCCTCTCACTTCCTGTTGTCTTCTTGCGTTTGCAAGTAGGAGTCGTTTGTAAGTTGGATGTTTGAAAGTAGGGACCTGCCGTATATATTCTGCAGAAATAGGCCCCTTAGTTGTTGGTGTTGGCACAACACTGTAAGCACTCACAGTTACTCTTGGTTGGTGCTGGAACGCCCTGCTGTCAACTATTATATCAGGAATTGTAATTACATATAATTGTTGAACAGTGGTAGTAAAAATTGGGCCTTTGATGGTGGTGCTGGTGTCACAACACTGTAAGCCCTGACAGTTACTCTTGGTGGGTGCAGGAATGGGCCCTGCTGTGAATTATTAGATCAAGAATTGTAATTGCATGCCCCTGTTGAACAGGGGCTGAAAAAATAGGATTTTTATAACAGCTTACCTGTAAAATCCTTTTCTTGGAGTACACCACGGGACACAGAGCTAGTCATTACATAATGGTTAAGGGTCACCAGCGGTGATTGGACACTGGCACAACCAATGGAAGACAGTTCCCCTCCATATAACCCCTCCCATCAGGGAAGTACCTCAGTTTTGTAGCAAAGCAGTAAGGTTCCCATAAGAAGGGGGGGACCTCTGTGTCCCGTGGTGTACTCCAAGAAAAGGATTTTACAGGTAAGCTGTTATAAAAATCCTATTTTCTTTATCGTACACCACGGGACACAGAGCTAGTCATTACATAATGGGACGTCCCAGAGCAATGCTCATATGAAGGGGGGGAGACACAGATCAAAACAGGCCGCTTGCGGACCAGAAGCCCTATACTGCTGCCTGCAGCACACTTCGCCCAAAGGCGGAATCCTCATGTCCTTTCACATCTATTTGATAGAATTTGGAAAATGTATGGACTGAAGACCAAGTTGCAGCTTTACAGATCTGAGCCATCGAAGCCTGGTGGTGCACTGCCCATGAAGCACCTATCGCCCTGGTAGAGTGCGCCTTAACAGGAAAAGGAGGAGTCCTGTTCTTTAAACCATAAGCTTGAATAATTACTTGTCTAATCCACCTGGAAATGGTGGATTTTGATACCGCTTGGCCCTTCTTGGGCCCATCTGGTAAAATAAACAAAACATCTGTTTTACGTATCTGAGCGGTTGCTTGCAGATACACCTTTACCGCTCTCACTAGATCTAGAGAGTGTAATAATTTTTCCCCCGCCGTCCGCGGGTTTGGAAAAAAGGAAGGCAGAACAATGTCTTGATTCAAGTGAAAAGCCGACACCACCTTAGGTAGAAAAGCCGGATGGGGTCGTAGTACGATTTTGTCCTTGTGACAAATTAGATAAGGCTCTTTACAAGAAAGAGCTGCTAGCTCTGATACTCTCCTAGCAGAAGCTATAGCAATCAGAAAGGCCAACTTCCTACTTAATATAATTAAAGGAATATGGCGAATAGGTTCAAAAGGTTGCTTTTGCAACACTGACAATACCAAATTCAAATCCCATGGACACAAGGGAGTCCTAACTGGAGGATTTATCCTCAGTACCCCCTTAATGAATGTCTGAACTAGGGAGTGAGATGCCAATGGTCTCTGAAAGAAGACTGATAGAGCCGATATTTGCCCTTTGATGGTGCTAAGGGCTAAATTCATATCCACTCCTAACTGGCAAAAAGCAAGAATCCTACTTATTTCATACTTCTGAGGATTCCAACATCTGGATTCACACCAGGAAACGTATGCTTTCCAGACTCTCTGATAGATGAGTCTGGAGGCTGGCTTTCTAGCATTAATGAGCGTAGAAAGAGCCGGACCAGAGACCCCTCTCTTTTTAAAAATGTGGGTCTCAGCAGCCAGGCCGTCAACTTTAGCCTTTGTAAGGAAGGGTGGAATACTGGACCCTGTGACAGCAGGTCGTGTCGGAGTGGAAACTTCCAGGGCCTTCCTATCGCCGTTTTTACAATCTCGGCGTACCAAGGCCTCCTGGGCCAGTTTGGGGCCACTAGGATTACTGGTATTCCCTCCTCCTTGATCCTGCGAAGCAGTCTTTGTAGAAGAGGGATCGGAGGGAATGCCTAGATCAGTGAGAACTGATTCCATGGAGTTATTAGAGCGTCTGTATTATTAGAGCGTCTGTCCCGTAGGCTAGAGGATCTCTCGTTCTGGACACAAAGTTGTCCAATTTCTTGTTGAACCTGGCAGCTAGCAGGTCTACATCTGGGTTTCCCCATCTCAGACATATGGCCTGAAAGATCTCGGGGTGAAGAGACCACTCCCTGGTAGCAGCTGCTGACGACTCAGGTAGTCTGCTTGCCAATTTTCCATCCCTGGATGCAGGAAGGCAAGGTACATGCTCTTCTGCCCATGCCAGATCCGGTTCACCTCTCTTTGGGCTGCCCGACTGCGGGTGCCTCCTTGGTGATTGATGTAAACTACTGCAGTAGCATTGTCGGATTGAACCCGAACTGGGTAGCCCTGTAACCTGTATGTCCAGGTTTTGAGGGCTAGATATACCGCCCGGATCTCTAGCACATTGATGGGCAGGATCCCCTGAGTCTTGGCCCAGGTTCCCTGGGTAGAAGCCTCCTCGAATACTGCACCCCAGCCCGATAGGCTGGCATCCCTAGATACCACCTTCCAGGCCACTGGGAGGAAGGACTTTCCCTTCCGTAAATTCCTGGCTTCTAGCCACCAATCGAAGCTGTGGCGTACTTGTGAGGACAGGCGCATGGGTATATCCAGAGCTTGGCTCTTCCTGTTCCAGGAAGCTAAAATATTGCCTTGAAGTAGTCTCGAATGAAACTGGGCGTAAGGGACCGCCTCGAAGGAGGCTACCATCTTTCCCAATAGTCTCATGCAAAGGCGAATAGACGGCCTCTTGTTTGCTTTGACCTTGTGGATCAGGTCTTTCAGAGACTGTATCTTCGGTTCTGGCAGGTATACCCCGTTTTGGGCTGTATCTATGATCATGCCCAGGTACCCTATCCTTCTTTGGGCCTGGAGAGAGGATTTTTGTAAATTTATAATCCATCCTAAATGCTCCAGGTATCCTACTGTAGTGTGTACAGCGTGACCCAATCCGTCCTTTGACTGATCTATTACTAGTAGATCGTCCAGATAGGCTGTTACCGCAATGCCCCGTGTTCTTAGGTTTGCTAACAGAGGAGCTAGCACCTTTGTGAATACTATGGGCGCGGTGGCTACACCAAACGGCAGAGCCACAAATTGAAAGTGGCGATCTTCTACCGCAAACCTTAGGAATCTTTGGTGAGCGGGGAGGATGGGTATGTGTAAATGTGCGTCCTTGATATCTATGGGCGCCATGAATTTTCCGCCCTTTAAAGTGGCGGCCACGGATCGGATCGTTTCCATTCGAAAATGGCGATCGTTCAGGAACCGATTTAGGGATTTTAGATCCAGGATGGGTCTGACATCTCCATTTGGCTTTGGAATCACAAAGAGGTTTGAGTAAAAACCTGAACCTCGCTCTTTTTGGGGTACGTCTGTAACTACCCCTTGAGCCATTAAGTGATTCAAACCTTTGAAGAAGGATTCTCTTTTTTGTGGATCCTTGGAGAGTCTTGAACCTCGGAATTGAGAAGATGGGATCTCTCGAAATTCCAGTTTGTACCCTGAGGATATTGTGGATACTACCCAATTGTCCTGGATTTCTGACCACCAAGTCGCTCAGAACTGACAAAGCCTTCCTCCCACTCGGCCGAGCGGGGGCGCCCCTTCACTGAGAGGCTTTGGGGGCTTGCTTATTAGCTCTTGCACCCCACGGCTTCTTGTTCTTCTGAGCTTGCCCCTTGGCTTTTGTGGGCGGCTAAAACAGGCCGCCGCCACTGGTTGGAGTCAGATTTCCCGGGAGCTGGGGAGAGAGCGTTTAAAACAAGATCTCTTGTTTTTCTTTCTCTCAGGTAAAAGTCGTTTTACCACTTGATCTTCTGTATATATTTTTCTAAATCTTCCCCAAATAGGCGTTCGCCATGGAACGGGAACTTGCCAACAGCTTTTTGCATGGGGTCTCCGCTGACCAATGCTTAAGCCAAAGTACTCTGCGCATCTGTACCAGCTGGAGTGTAAGGCGTGATGCCTGTATGATAGAATCTCTCATGGCATCCACTGTGAAGCATAAGGCTTTAGGCAAATTTTCCCAATTTCTAGCCTGCTCTGAAGGCAGTTCCTTCAGCCCCTGCTTTACCTGTTGGCTGATGACCTGACCCATACCGACTGCTGCTACTGCAGGTTGGGTAATTGAGCCGGCCAAAAGGAAGGAGGATTTCAACTTCCTCTCAGAAGGATCTTTTAAACCCTTGTACATTATCCACCGGACATGTCAGGTTTTTATTTACACAAGAAATAGCCGCAACTACCGCAGGCAGGCTCCATTTCTTTAAAAAAAAAATTTCCCCCATAGGATAAAGAATGTTAAACCTTTTTGGAGGTGAGAAACGCTTATCTGGATGTTGCCAGTTTGCGTATATTAGATCCTCTAGTAACGGATGAACCGGGAAGGAGCATGCACCTTGCAGGGATCTTAATGACCCTAGGGAGGAGACAGGTAATTCCGTTACCTCCGCAGAGGTTAACTTAAATGCACTGCTATAGCATTGTACCTGTGACCTTAAAATCTGGCTCCTCATCCTCTGCTGATGTAGCCTCCTCCTCCTCATCCTCCTCCCTCAGGTACTTCTGAAGGGAGGTCCAATACTGGAAGAGACCTGCTTCGCTTATTGTCCCTTTTTAGAGGACTTAGCGATTAAGGTAGCAATTTTTTCCTCCAGATTATTTAGGGCAGCTGATAAAGTGTCCTCAGTGACATATACAGGCCCAGGCTTCACTGGGGAAGCCGCCATACCTGACAGAGGTAATGGCTCATCCTGAACAGGTGCATTTAGCAACACAGGAGAGAAAGGTACCGAGTCAGCACAGTTAGAGCCTCCTCTCAGGCGGTGGTGCTTTCTTATCTCTTTTTGTCCGTATTACTTCCCCTGGAAGGCTTACTGTTTAGACAAAATACAAGGTACCTAAATGCATATACTACCGTGTTCAGTTTAGCAAATACATTAAGTATGCAACTTTTAACACATAACTATGCATAACATGGATGTCTTCTAGGAAGTACCCAATCCAACCACATGGAGTCTTACGTCCCTGTATAGCTGCTGTGTTTCTCTGCCAGGAATAAGAGAACTAACGAGCTTGCTTGCTGCTGCAGTGCTTCTCACACTGACAGTCTTTTAAATTTGGCGCCGTTTCTGTGCCTGCGCGCGCCACGTGCCCGCGCACGCCTTCGCCCCCCCCCCCCTCCGATAAAGCGCGCTCCCGCGCGCGCGGCCCTTAGCGCTATGGCGGTGGCCATAGTGAGAGAGGACTCTCATCAGCCCTTGTTCCCACTTACCTGCATCTGCAGGTGTCTGGTCGGCCACCGAAAGGAGGATCGGGGTGCCCCAGCAAGCTCAGCAGCGGAGGTGACGAGCAGTGTACTTCGCCGAAGCCGACACTGAACAGAGTGAGGTGAGTATATTCAGCTCTTTACTCCCCCCAGTGGTGGAAAAAAAGAAGACATCCACTTTTTGAAAAAGGTCCCAACCTAGTTATGGACCTTCTAATCTCACCTTATCCACGCCGCAGGTTTTTCTGCTGAAAGATTTCAGACAGATACCAAACTTCACCCTTCACGGTGGGCTATGTGTGCCAACCTTCAGGGATATGGGTTCCTATTTAAAGGATACCTCTCCCCTGGGCCTTGTACAAGACTCTTACCAGGACTTTATAGCGAAATAGCGAAAGTGCTGGATCTTAGAGCCCAGTCCTCCGAAGAGAGACATTACAGGCGACGCCTCATGGATGAGGCCCGGATCCCATCCAGATTCAGCTCATTTGTAGGCGTCTTGGATGGATCCGAAAGCATAGCTCTTTTACCCCCAGAGGGTCTCTTTGGTAGAGCTTTCCTTTAGCACCTCCTAACGCGTCCAACACCTTTCGACACTGGCGAAAAAACTGAGGTACTTCCCTGATGGGAGGGGTTATATGGAGGGGAACTGTCTTCCATTGGTTGTGCCAGTGTCCAATCACCGCTGGTGACCCTTAACCATTATGTAATGACTAGCTCTGTGTCCCGTGGTGTACGATAAAGAAATTGGGCCTTTCGTGGTGGTGGTGGTGGTGGCGTTGCCACAACACTGTAAGCCCTCAGAGTTACTCTTGGTGGGTGCAGGAATGGGCCCTGCTGTGAATTATTAGATCAAGAATTGTAATTACATGCCCCTTTTGAACAGGGGCTGAAAAATTGGGCCTTTCGTGGTGGTGGTGGCATTGCCACAACACTGTAAGCCCTCAGAGTTACTCTTGGTGGGTGCAGGAATGGGCCCTGCTGTGAATTATTAGATCAAGAATTGTAATTACATGCCCCTGTTGAACAGGGGCTGAAAAATTGGGCCTTAGGCACTGGTGGCACAACACTACAACCCCTCACAGATACTGTACTTGGAGCACAGCAATGAGCCCTATGGAAAATTAGTGCTAAAAAAATTTTAATTACACGCCCCTGTAAAACAGGGGCTGAAAAATTGGGCCTTAGCCACTGGTGGCGGCACCCATAAACAAAAATGATCTTCCAAGCTATCATCATCAATCGTATCATTGAGGACTCGGAGGAGGAGGATAGCCAGTCAACATAACAGCACAGGCACTCAGCATCAGTCTTGAAGGGATGTGACATGTTAAAATCAATTAGTCTGTTATATCAGCATCAGGTGTGTGGTAGCTGGTGGTGATCCAAGACTGGTTCATCTTGATGAAAGTCAGTCGATCAACCGAGTCGGTGGACAGGCGCACCCTGTGATCCGTGACAAATCCTCCAGCAGCACTGAATGTGCGTTCCGAAAGAACGCTGGATGCAGGACAGGCCAGTAGCTCAATTGCATACTGTGCAAGCTCTGCCCAGTGATCCATCCTCAAGACCCAGTAAGCCAGAGTATTTTCGGTGGGGAAGGTGTCCAAGTCTGACCTTGCCCCTAGATATTCCTGCACCATGTTTATCAGACGCTGGTGATGGTTGCTGGAACCGATCATACTTTGGGGCTGCGGACTAAAGAATTGTCTGAACGCATCGGTCAGACGGCCACCTTCCCCACCGCTCCTTCTTTGACTGGCCGAAGCCTCAGCAACTCGTTGTCCAGGACCAGGAGTTTGTAACCTCCCAGTCTCTGGGAACGCGTTGCACAGACCTTTCTGCAAGGCCTCCCGGAGTCGTCTCATCCTCTGCTCCCTCTGCGACGGTAACATAAGGTCCGCAACCTTACCCTTGTACCGTGGATCAAGGAGAGTGGCCAGCCAGTAATGGTCCCTCTCCTTGATCCGAAGAATACGAGGATCCTTCCGCAGACTTTGCAGGATCAGGGAGGCCATGCAGCGTAGGTTTGCTGAGGCATTCGCTCCGGAGTCCTCTGGGTCACTAAGGACGACATGATCCGCAGCCACCTCCTCCCAGCCACGTACAAGTCCACTGGTTTCTTGGGACTGTAAATCATCCCTAAAAGACTGCTGCTGATGATGCTGAGTGCCAGCCTCCACCTCCATGCTGACACAATCCTCCTCCTCCTCCTCCTCCTCCTCCTCCTGTGCGATGGGTGGGACAGAAGGAACACTGTCTGGGTAAAGGGGGCCTTGAGAGGCAAGGAAGTCCTCCTCTTCCTGCCTCTGTTCTGCCTCAAGTGCCCTGTCCATTATTCCACGCAGCGTGTGCTCCAACAGGTGGACAAGAGGTACAGTGTCACTGATGCATGCACTGTCACTGCTCACCATCCTCGTGGCCTCCTCAAATGGTGCCAGGACAGTGCATGCATCCCTGATCATGCCCCACTGGCGTGGAGAAAAAAAACCAAGCTCCCCTGACCCTGTCCTGGTGCCGTAGTCGCACAGGTACTCATTGATGGCCCTCTGCTGCGTGTGCAGCCGCTGCAGCATGGCCAACGTTGAGTTCCACCTGGTGGGCATGTCACATATAAGGCGGTTCTTGGGTGGGCAGGTTCAACTCCTTTTGCAGCTCAGCCAGGCGAGCACTGGCATTATAAGATCTGCGGAAATGCACACAGACTTTCCTGGCCTGCCTCAGGACATCCTGTAAGCCCGGGTACCTGCCCAAGAACCGCTGCACCACCAGGTTAAGGACGTGAGCCACACAGGGCACATGGGTCAGTTGTCCCTGTCGGAGGGCGGAGAGGAGGTTGGTGCCATTGTCGCAAACCACCATTCCTGGCTTAAGCTGGCGTGGCGTCAACCACCTCTCGGCCTGGCCCTGCAGAGCAGACAGGACCTCTGCCCCAGTGTGGCTTCTGTCCCCCAAACACACCAGCGCAAGCACGGCATGGCATCTTTTTGCCTGCGTACTTGCGTAGCCCCTTGAACGGCTACGGAGCACCGCTGGTTCAGAGGACAAACCACAGGAAGAGGCCATGGAGGAAGAAGAAGAGGAGGGGGTGGAGGAGAGAGGTGTGTCACAACCAGTAGTAGCATTTTGGAGGCGTGGCAGTGGAACAACCTCCAACACTACTGCACCTTGTCCTGCATCCTTCCCAGCTGCCAAAAGAGTGACCCAATGGGCCGTGAAAGAAAGGTAACGTCCCTGTCCATGCCTGCTGGACCATGAGTCAGCGGTAATATGCACCTTACCGCTGACCGCCCTGTCCAGCGAGGCCAAGACATTGCCTTCCACATGCCGGTAGAGAGCCGGAATAGCCTTCCGTGAGAAAAAGTGGCGTTTGGGAACCTGCCACTGAGGAACCGCACATTGCACAAACTCACGGAAGGGGGCCGAGTCTACCAACTGAAAAGGCAGCAGTTGAAGCGCTAGCAATTTAGCCAAGCTAGCATTCAACCGCTGGGCATGTGGATGGCTGGGAGTGAACTTCTTTCGACGGTCCAGCAGCTGGGGCAGGGAAATTTGCCTGCTAGAATCGGACGTCGGTGTACTGCTAGCAGAGTGGCCGCAAGTACTTGGCTGTGACACACCTAATTCTACACCTTCATTCCTCTCAGTGCATGTTTCAGAGAGGACTGAAGTTATAGTGGGGTTGGAGATCCCAGCTGATGCGGTGCAAGGAGAGGTCCGCTTTGTTCTTTGGTGTGGGTCTTTGAGGTAGGCTTGCCAACGAGCTGCATGGCAGGTCAACATATGTCTGGTCAGGCATGTGGTACCCAAGCGGCTGATGTTTTGGCCACGCGATATACGCTTGAGACATATGTTGCAAACAGCAGCTGTGCGATCTGATGCACTAGCCTCAAAAAAGGCCCACACCAAAGAACTTTTTGAATGACGGGCAGAGGCAGCGCCCTGCACAGGCAGAGCTCTGCGGTGTGATTCCGTCGGTGTACTGCCCTTACGCTGGCCACCAAAGGGCATCCTGCCTCGTTGGAGATGTGCCTCCTCCTCATCCTCCTCCTCCTCCTCTCTCCTATTAGGCACCCACGTGGAGTCAGTGACCTCATCATCCCCTCCCTCCTCATCACTGGAGCCAATCTGGCAGTATGCTGCAGCTGCTGGAACATGACTGCCAGATTGGTGTCCTTCTTGAGCATCCCCTCTGTCTGCTCTCACGCTACTGCCTTCCTGTAGCTGGGTTTCATCATCAGACCCTTCGAAACGCTGGGCATCCTCCTGGAGCATGTACCCAACACTGTACTCAAACAGTTCGGGGGACTCCTCAGGAGGAGGACATGGTGGGTCTAGGGAAGGAGTGACTGATGATGAGTCTGACATTGATACCAGGGAAGAGGACGCTTTGGCAGCTGCTTTGCCAGTACCCTGAGCCTGGGTGAGAGAGGATGAGGAGGAGGAGGAGGGCTTGGTCATCCACTCTACCAAGTCTTCGGCATGATGTGGCTCAACATGTCCAGCTGCCGAAAAGAAGGACAAGCGTGTCCCATGGCCATGTGCTGATGACAATGCACCGCGTCCACGACCAGCACTGTTGTCCCCAGACACAGAGCCTGCTTGCCCTCTTTTATTGCCTCCTGACTGTCTACCTCTCCTTGTTTGCCTTCCAGACATTCTAATAGATGGCCTGCAGGGAGATGGGAAAAAAGCAATAAGGGCTACCTTCAGGTGTCCTTCTCTGTCCCTTTACTTAAGGATTTCTAAATATGGTTGAGGATGATTGCTTTTGCACAGAATAGCACAACGACAATTTCCCTGACTGTCCAAAAAACAAGGATTTCAAAGATGGTTGATGAGGAATGCTTTAGCACACTATAGCACAAGGAGAATTTCCCTCACTGTCCTTCCCTGTCCCTAGAAACAAGGATTATCACAGTGAAAGAAACTGACACTCTTCCTACCTATAGTTTTCTGTCCCTAGAAAAAATGTTTTTTTAAAGCACACTATAGCACAAGGAGAATTTCCCTCACTGTCCTTCCCTGTCCCTAGAAACAAGGATTCGCACAGTAAAACACACTGACACTCTCCCTACCTATAGTTTTCTGTCCCTAGAAAAAATGTTTTTTTAAAGCACACTATAGCACAAGGAGAATTTCCCTCACTGTCCTTCCCTGTCCCTAGAAACAAGGATTCGCACAGTAAAACACACTGACACTCTCCCTACCTATAGTTTTCTGTCCCTAGAAAAAATGTTTTTTTAAAGCACACTATAGCACAAGGAGAATTTCCCTCACTGTCCTTCCCTGTCCCTAGAAACAAGGATTCGTACAGTAAAACACACTGACACTCTCCCTACCTATAGTTTTCTGTCCCTAGAAAAAATGTTTTTTTAAAGCACACTATAGCACAAGGAGAATTTCCCTCACTGTCCTTCCCTGTCCCTAGAAACAAGGATTCGCACAGTAAAACACACTAACACTCTCCCTACCTATAGTTTTCTGTCCCTAGAAAAAATGTTTTTTTAAAGCACACTATAGCACAAGGAGAATTTCCCTCACTGTCCTTCCCTGTCCCTAGAAACAAGGATTCGCACAGTAAAACACACTGACACTCTCCCTACCTATCCTTCTCTTTCCCTAAACTAAAGGAATCCAGGTTAAGCAAGAAAAAATAAATGTCACTGTCCCTGCCTATGCTTCTCTTTCCCTGCTCCGGAACACACTACACTAGGCCGCCGTGCTGGCGGCCTTTTATAGTGTGGGGCGTGTACTAAACACCCTCAGCAATAATTGGCCACAGGCATCCTGCCTGTGGCCAATCATTGCTCTCCTCGCTGCCGGCGCTGTGATTGGCCAAGCATGCGGGGTCACAGTGCATGCTTGGCCAATCACAGCGCCTGGATGACACTGCGATGGCGTAGTGCATTGTGGGCCATTCGCGTCACTCGAATTAGGCGCGAACGGCCCAAATCGTTCGATCTTCGTCGAACGATCGAACAGCCGATGTTCGAGTCGAACGTATGTTCGACTCGAACACCGAGCTCATCCCTAGCTGCCAGCTCAGAGACTCGTCTAACTGACGTAACAGCCACCAGAAAGACCACTTTCTGAGAAAGTGTCAACAGGGGAATATCTCTAATATTCTCAAACGGTGCCTTCTGAAGCACCGAGAGGACCAGGTTCAAGTCCCACGGAGGTAGTAGGGGACGGACCGGAGGGGCCACATGTCAAACCCCCTGCACAAATGTACTCACGAGAGAGTGAGTCGCCAGGGGTCGCTGAAAAAAGACAGCCAGGGCAGATATCTGTCCCTTAATCGTACTTAAGGCAAGCCTTTGGTCCACACCACGCTGTAAAAACAGCAGGATTCTGGAAACCAAATAAGTACGCGGATGCCATTTCATTTCCTCACACATGGAGATGTAGGCCTTCCAAGTGCGGTGATAAACCTTCCTAGAGGACGGTTTCCGAGCACTTCTGATAGGCCCCGGTCTCTCAGTACCTGGTTCTCAACAGCCATGCCGTTAAAGCCAATGACTGTAAAGCAGGATGGAGTATGGGACCTTGCAATAGCAGGTCATTCCGTAGTGGTAGGCGCCAGGGGACGTCTACTACCAGACGTACTAGATCGGCGTACCAAGGATGCTGAGGCCAATCTGGAGCGATTAGGATCATTGGAATTCCTTCTGCCTCCACTCTGCGGCGCAGAAGAGGAAGAAGCCTTAAGGGAGGGAAGGCATAGATTAGCCAATACTGACCCCACGATGCCACTAACGCGTCCGTTGCGTCTGCCCATGGGTCTCTTGACCGGGCCACAAACCTCAATACCTTCCGATTGAGTCGGGAAGCCAGAAGATCTACGTCTGGTGTGCCCCATCTTTGGCAGAGAAGTTGGAACACCTCCGGGTGTAAGGACCATTCTCCCTGGTCCAGCATCTGGCGGCTCAGGTAGTCCGCCTGACAGTTTTCCACACCCGGAATGTACACGGCCGACAGTGCCGGTACGCTCCTCTCTGCCCACTTCAGGATGCGAGCGACCTCCGAATGCTGCAGCTGAGCTTCTTGTTCCTCTTTGATGATTGACATATGCCACTGCTGTGGCGTTGTCTGACTGGATCCTGACCTGCCGTGTGCTGCGCCTGTGATGCTGTCCCACTGCTGCTGTGTCAGTCTGCTTCTTTTATCAGCGCTTCCTGTGTGAATTTTCGCGCCAGTGTAATGCACCCTAGAGGCCGGAAACTCTCGCAAAATGGCCGCCAAAAACGTCTGTATGGAAGATAATGTGGGCTCTAAGAAAATGGCCGCTGAGCCGAAGATAGAGGCCAAGCAGCCGTAGCCCATAAAAAGATGGCCGCTGAACGGCAATATATACATACAGGGTGGACAAACATGGCCGCCGATCAGTTGATAGAGGCCAGTGGGTGTGGACTACAAGAAGATGGCGCCAAAACCACAGGAAGATGGCCGCCGTGCAGTCACTAGAGGCCGAACCCGGCATGGACCACCACAAAATGGCTACCGACAGCATGGAGGAGGAAGCACACACAGGTAAGCAGAAATTACATTTCTTTTAAATGTTAGTTACAGCCAGCCCCGCTCCAGTGGAACCCCTTAGGTGACCCCCAGCACCCAGCAACCTTTAGCTAGAAGCCCAGGGAGGAGGGAAAAGGCAGGGAGAGAGAGAAGTTAGGGGCCACAACCACTTACTTGGTCTCTCCAGGAATGTCCAGCCAAATCACCCAGCCGAGGCAGGGGAGTTTACTTACCTATCCTGCATGTATTATGCTGGAAGACATTCCAAACAGATCATCGTCCGCGCACGGAAGGTGACTGTTGGCCGGGCATGCTGTGATTGGACCCAAAAGGGATGATCATATGTATGCCCTGGAGCGTTACGCTCACCGGACAGGCTGCTGCGACTCGGCCGTAAGGTCAGCCGAAGCTGAGCGGTCCGATGCAAGCCTTGGAGCGTAAGCTCACCTGCCAGGCTGCTGCGACTCGGCCGTAAGGTCAGCTGAAGCTGAGCGGTCCGATGCAGGCCCTGGAGCATAGGCTCACCGGCCACCCGTGGAGCAACGGGCATGTCGTGGAAAACCCAGCGCGTAGCTAGGGTCGGCACACGCTCGATGGCCGAACTGGGGAGACTACAAGGATCGAGGATTCAGCCTGTCACCCAGTCGGCAGTTGATCGAAGATTGCAGGAAACAAAAAATGTAGCAAAAAAATATATCTTTTTCCCCTGGACCAATGGGCCCGAAGGGAGCCATGTCCTACTCTTCGCTAGACAGAAAAAAACTGATCTGCGAGATGCAGACTGAGGTGATATACCCAGAGGGTCCGCCCCCTGGGCGGTACTGTAGAGGGTGTGATGCAACACTTTTTACAAGTTTTCTGCCTAGTCATTCCTAATTAACAGATAATACCCACTTTGTCAATAGAGAGGCTGTGTCGGTCCATGGACGAAAGAGTAATACATTTTGCTGCTTCTCCTGAGTACGGGGATACCACATGTGTGGGACTTTTTGGGAGCCTAGCCGCGTACGGGCCCCCGAAAACCAAGCACCGCCTTCAGGATTTCTAAGGGCGTAAATTTTTTGATTTCACTCCTCAGTTTCGAAGGCCATAAAATGCCAAAATAGCACAAACCCCCCCCCCCAAATGACCCCATTTTAGAAAGTAGACACCCCAAGGAAATTGCTGAGAAGCATGTTGAGCCCATTGAATATTTTTTTTTTGTTGGTCCCAAGTGATTGAATAATGACAAAAAAAAAAATACAAAAAGTTGTCACTAAATGATATATTGCTCACACATGCCATGGTTATATGTGGAATTGCACCCCAAAATACATTTTGCTGCTTCTCCTGAGTACGGGGATACCACATGTGTGGGACTTTTTAGGAACCTAGCCGCGTACGGGACCCTGAAAACCAAGCACCGCCTTCAGGATTTCTAAGGGCGCAAATTTTTTATTTCACTCCTCACTACCTATCACAGTTTCGAAGGCCATAAAATGCCAAAATAGCACAAAACCCCCCCAAATGACCCCATTTTGGAAAGTAGACACCCCAAGCTATTCGCTGAGAGGCATGGTGAGTATTTTACAGCTCTCATTTGTTTTTGAAAATGAAGAAATAAAATAATTTTTTATTTTTTTTCAAAACTTTGTGACAAAAAGCGAGATCTGCAAAAT
The DNA here is from genome assembly GCA_029206835.1 of Rana muscosa. Lineage (NCBI taxonomy): Eukaryota > Metazoa > Chordata > Amphibia > Anura > Ranidae > Rana > Rana muscosa. The sequence goes on along the minus strand of CM055125.1, from coordinate 344,429,432 downwards.
ACTCACAATACCCTCTCAGCAAATAGCTTGGGGTGTCTACTTTCCAAAATGGGGTCATTTGGGGGGGGGTTTGTGCCATCTCGGCATTCCATGGCCTCCGAAACTGTGATAGGCAGTGAGGAGTGAAATCAAAAATTTATACCCTTAGAAAGCCTGAAGGCGGTGCTTGGTTTTTGGGGTCCCGTACTCGGCTAGGCTCCCAAAAAGTCTCACACATGTGGTATCCCCGTACTCGGGAGAAGCAACAGAATGTATTTTGGGGTATAATTCCACATATGCCCATGGCATGTTTGAGCAATATATCATTTAGTGACAACTTTGTGCAAAATAAATAAATAAATAAAAATAAATTGTCTTTTTTCCGCAACTTGTATCAACATATAAAATATTCCATGGACTCGACATGCCTCTCAGTATATAGCTTGGGGTGTCTGCTTTCCAAAATGGGGTCATTTGGGGGGGTTTGGAACTGTTCTGGCATTTTATACACAACATTAGGAAGCTTACATCCACTCTTCTAACCTCTTGAAGACAAAGCCCTTTCTGACCCTTTTTGTTTACATGAAAACATATTTTTATTTTTGCAAGAAAATTATGTTGAACCCCCAAACATTATATATTTTTTTAAAGAAAAGGCCCTACAGATTAAAAAATAGTGGGTGTTGCACTTTTTTTTCCACACAGTATTTGCGCAGCGATTTTTCAAATGCATTTTTGGGGGAAAAAATACACTTTTTTTAATTTTAATGCACTAAAACACACTATATTGCCCAAATGTTTGATGAGATAAAAAAGATGATCTTAGGCCGAGTACATAGATACCAAACATGACATTCTTTAAAAATTTCGCACAAACGCGCAGTGGCGACAAACTATATACATTTTTAAAAGCCTTTACAGGGTACCACGTTAGATTTACAGAGGAGGTCTACTGCTAAAATGACTGCCCTCGATCTGACCTTCGCGGTGATACCTCACATGCATGATGCAATTGCTGTTTACATATGACGCCAGACGAACGCTTGCGTTCGCCATTGCGCAAGAGCAGGGCTGGACAGGGGTGCTTTTTTTTTTGTTTTGTTTTATTATTAATTTTGCTTTTTTATTTTATTTTTAAACTGTTCTTTCCATATTTTTTTTTTTTTTTATCATTTTTATTGTTATCTCAGGGAATGTAAATATCCCCTATGATAGCAATAGGTAGTGACAGGTACTCTTTTTTTGAAAAAACTGGGGTCTTTTGGACCCTAGATCTTTCCTCTGCCCTCAAAGCATCTGACCACACTAATATCGGTGTGATAAAATGCTTTCCCAATGGCGCTTTTTATATCCGGGGGGGGGGGACATTCCCTCCCACTGCTTGTAAAAGCAGTCCAGAGGCTAATTAGCCGCTAGGATTGCTTTTACATGAAAGTCGGCCGCTGGCTGAAAAGAATGATACCAAGATGATACCTAAACCCGCAGGCATCAATCTGGTATAACCAAAGTCCAGCAACATACTAGTACGTTGCTGTTCCTTGTTGGACATGTATTGTAATCTTTTTTTTCATGCAGCCTGTTGGCTGAACGAAAAAAAGAGATTGATCGGTGGGTATGTCCACCATTAGAATACTACCCTTCATCCACCCACTTCTAATGATGGGCATACATGCACCATTTATATATGCCGAAGCATGGGGGCATCCTCCCGCAAAAGTTATGCCGCGTACACACGGTCAGACTTTTCCACGGGCAAGCCTCCTTTGGAATTTTGACCGTATGTACGCAGCATTAGGAGCAAAATCACTCCTCCGCCCCTGCTGCCCCCATGCTTCGGCATATATACTCTTTTTTTTTTAACTCTGGTGGTGAAATCACCTCCTACAGCACTGGAGTCGCAGGGATCAGGCCTGTCTCTGCGAACGCTGCAGTTATGTGTGTTGTGTTTTGTAAGTGACAGCGATCGATCGATACTGCACTTGGGTGGCCTGGGCTGGACGGAGGGGCAAAACGCAGGTGCTAGTAGGTATCTGGGCTGATCCCGCTAACACTGCGTTTTTGGGAACCCTAAACTGCTGGGGACGCTAGTATAGATCTGATCAGATATTGATCTGTTCAGATACTATACCACTAAGGGAGGTGTATGCTTCACGCGTGGGTATTAGCGTTCCTGGCACTAACCTGACGCTGCCTGGGGTGACGCAGACCCTCTCTGACACTAAAACCTAATTGATATCACCCGCCGGGCGATCAGGGGGTTAAACCTTTATTGGGTTATATACGGCGGGTGCCCTGACACTATAAAAAGCAAACTAACTAACCAGTGTCACCCGTAACACTTATATGGTGATCACTGGTGAAAGGGTTAACTAGGGGCAATCAGGGGGTTAAACCTTTATTAGGTAATATATGGGGGTACCTGACGCTATATAAAAACCTGACGGGGAACCTAAATAACAAAATAACTAACTGGCTAACCAGTGTCACCAGTAACACTTATACGGTGATCACTGGTGAAAGGGTTAACTAGGGGCAATTAGGGGGTTAAAACCTTTATTAGATAATATATGGGGGTACCTGACGCTATAAAAACCTGCTGCGAATCTAAAAAAAATAACTGGCTACCTATCGGCACCAGCATAATACAGCGATCAGAAAAACGATCGCTTAGTGACACTGGCAAAAGGGGGTGGAAAGGTTAGCTGGGGGGCGATCAAGGGGTTGAACCTTTATTAGGTAATATATGGGGGTACCTGATGCTATAAAAACCTGCGGCGAACCTAAAAAAAATAACTGGCTACCTATCGGCATCACCGACACTAAGACAGTGATCAGAAAAACGATCGCTTAGTGACAGCGGTGAAAGGGTTACCTGGGGGGCGATCAAGGGGTTAAACCTTCATTAGGGGGGTTAGGGGGCTACACTGGACCTAAACCTGACACTTTTACAGTCACAAATGTCACTGATTGCAGTTATCAGTAAATAAATGGTCACTGCAATCAGTGACACTGTGACTGGGGGCTGGGGGGTGATCTGGGGGTGCCATCGTGTGCCTGTGTGTGGTGTCAATGTGCTGTTATGTGCACTAACCTGTGTGTCTTCTCTCATGCGGCGCTCGGTATATGTGAGCGCCGCAGGAGAGATGACATCACTTCCTTCTGCCTGTGTAAACATTACACAGGCAGAGGAAGCATTTGATTCGCCGGGAGCGATCGCGAGGGGGTGGCCAGAATCGAATGGCGGCCCCCTCATCATGGATCGCTCCCGAAGCGGTCCCGGCCGCTCACTGTACCGGAGGGGGTCCGATTGGACCCCCCACCTATACGAAGGCAGTCACGTACAGGTACGTGATTGTGCCTGTCCGTGCCATTCTGCCGACGTATATATACAGTGGGCGGTCGTTAAGTGGTTAAGTTTTGCAAACAGTAGTAAAGAGTTAACAACAAAAAACTGTTTGCTTATTTAATGCCACCTGTATCCTGTTGGGGGAATTTCTCTATACTTCCTGTCCTGAATAGGGATGAGCTCGGTGTTCGAGTCGAACATACGTTCGACTCGAACATCGGCTGTTCGATCGTTCGACGAAGATCGAACGATTTGGGCCGTTCGCGCCTAATTCGAGTGACGCGAACGGCCCACAATGCACTACGCCATCGCAGTGTCATCCAGGCGCTGTGATTGGCCAAGCATGCACTGTGACCCCGCATGCTTGGCCAATCACAGCGCCGGCAGCGAGGAGAGCAATGATTGGCCACAGGCAGGATGCCTGTGGCCAATTATTGCTGAGGGTGTTTAGTACACGCCCCACACTATAAAAGGCTGCCAGCACGGCGGCCTAGTGTAGTGTGTTCCGGAGCAGGGAAAGAGAAGCATAGGCAGGGACAGTGACATTTTTTTTCTTGCTTAACCTGGATTCCTTTAGTTTAGGGAAAGAGAAGGATAGGTAGGGAGAGTGTCAGTGTGTTTTAGTGTGCTAATCCTTGTTTGTAGGGACAGGGAAGGACAGTGAGGGAAATTCTCCTTGTGCTATACTGTGCTAAAGCATTGATCATCAACCATCTTTAAAAAAACATTTTTTCTAGGGACAGAAAACTATAGGTAGGGAGAGTGTCAGTGTGTTTTACTGTGCTAATCCTTGTTTCTAGGGACAGGGAAGGACAGTGAGGGAAATTCTCCTTGTGCTATACTGTGCTAAAGCATTGATCATCAACCATCTTTAAAAAAACATTTTTTCTAGGGACAGAAAACTATAGGTAGGGAGAGTGTCAGTGTGCTTTACTGTGCTAATCCTTGTTTCTAGGGACAGGGAAGGACAGTGAGGGAAATTCTCCTTGTGCTATACTGTGCTAAAGCATTGATCATCAACCATCTTTAAAAAAACATTTTTTCTAGGGACAGAAAACTATAGGTAGGGAGAGTGTCAGTGTGTTTCACTGTGCTAATCCTTGTTTCTAGGGACAGGGAAGGACAGTGAGGGAAATTCTCCTTGTGCTATACTGTGCTAAAGCATTGATCATCAACCATCTTTAAAAAAACATTTTTTCTAGGGACAGAAAACTATAGGTAGGGAGAGTGTCAGTGTGTTTCACTGTGCTAATCCTTGTTTCTAGGGACAGGGAAGGACAGTGAGGGAAATTCTCCTTGTGCTATACTGTGCTAAAGCATTCCTCATCAACCATCTTTGAAATCCTTGTTTTTTGGACAGTCAGGGAAATTGTCATTGTGCTATTCTGTGCGAAAGCAATCATCCTCAACCATATTTAGAAATCCTTAAGTAAAGGGACAGAGAAGGACACCTGAAGGTAGCCCTTATTGCTTTTTTCCCATCTCCCTGCAGGCCATCCATTAGAATGTCTGGAAGGCAAACAAGGAGAGGCAGACAGTCAGGAGGCAATAAAAGAGGGCAAGCAGGCTCTGTGTCTGGGGGCAACAGTGCTGGTCGTGGACGCGGTGCATTGTCATCAGCACATGGCCATGGGACACGCTTGTCCTTTTCGGCAGCTGGACATGTTGAGCCACATCATGCCGAAGACTTGGTAGAGTGGATGACCAAGCCCTCCTCCTCCTCCTCTCTCACCCAGGCTCAGGGTACTGGCAAAGCAGCTGCCAAAGCCTCCTCTTCCCTGGTATCAATGTCAGACTCATCATCAGTCACTCCTTCCCTAGACCCACCATGTCCTCCTCCTGAGGAGTCCCCCGAACTGTTTGAGCACAGTGTTGGGTACATGCTCCAGGAGGATGCCCAGCGTTTCGAAGGGTCTGATGATGAAACCCAGCTACAGGAAGGCAGTAGCGTGAGAGCAGACAGAGGGGATGCTCAAGAAGGACACCAATCTGGCAGTCATGTTCCAGCAGCTGCAGCATACTGCCAGATTGGCTCCAGTGATGAGGAGGGAGGGGATGATGAGGTCACTGACTCCACGTGGGTGCCTAATAGGAGAGATGAGGAGGAGGCACATCTCCAACGAGGCAGGATGCCCTTTGGTGGCCAGCGTAAGGGCAGTACACCGACGGAATCACACCGCAGAGCTCCGCCTGTGCAGGGCGCTGCCTCTGCCCGTCATTCAAAAAGTTCTTTGGTGTGGGCCTTTTTTGAGGCTAGTGCATCAGATCGCACAGCTGCTGTTTGCAACATATGTCTCAAGCGTATATCGCGTGGCCAAAACATCAGCCGCTTGGGTACCACATGCCTGACCAGACATATGTTGACCTGCCATGCAGCTCGTTGGCAAGCCTACCTCAAAGACCGACACCAAAGAACAAAGCGGACCTCTCCTTGCACCGCATCAGCTGGGATCTCCAACCCCACTATAACTTCAGTCCTCTCTGAAACATGCACTGAGAGGAATGAAGGTGTAGAATTAGGTGTGTCACAGCCAAGTACTTGCGGCCACTCTGCTAGCAGTACACCGACGTCCGATTCTAGCAGGCAAATTTCCCTGCCCCAGCTGTTGGACCGTCGAAAGAAGTTCACTCCCAGCCATCCACATGCCCAGTGGTTGAATGCTAGCTTGGCTAAATTGCTAGCGCTTCAACTGCTGCCTTTTCAGTTGGTAGACTCGGCCCCCTTCCGTGAGCTTGTGCAATGTGCGGTTCCTCAGTGGCAGGTTCCCAAACGCCACTTTTTCTCACGGAAGGCTATTCCGGCTCTCTACCGGCATGTGGAAGGCAATGTCTTGGCCTCGCTGGACAGGGCGGTCAGCGGTAAGGTGCATATTACCGCTGACTCATGGTCCAGCAGGCATGGACAGGGACGTTACCTTTCTTTCACGGCCCATTGGGTCACTCTTTTGGCAGCTGGGAAGGATGCAGGACAAGGTGCAGTAGTGTTGGAGGTTGTTCCACCGCCACGCCTACAAAATGCTACTAGTGGTTGTGACACACCTCTCTCCTCCACCCCCTCCTCTTCTTCTTCCTCCATGGCCTCTTCCTGTGCTTTGTCCTCTGAACCAGCGGTGCTCCGTAGCCGTTCAAGGGGCTACGCAAGTACGCAGGCAAAAAGATGCCATGCCGTGCTTGCGCTGGTGTGTTTGGGGGACAGAAGCCACACTGGGGCAGAGGTCCTGTCTGCTCTGCAGGGCCAGGCCGAGAGGTGGTTGACGCCACGCCAGCTTAAGCCAGGAATGGTGGTTTGCGACAATGGCACCAACCTCCTCTCCGCCCTCCGACAGGGACAACTGACCCATGTGCCCTGTGTGGCTCACGTCCTTAACCTGGTGGTGCAGCGGTTCTTGGGCAGGTACCCGGGCTTACAGGATGTCCTGAGGCAGGCCAGGAAAGTCTGTGTGCATTTCCGCAGATCTTATAATGCCAGTGCTCGCCTGGCTGAGCTGCAAAAGGAGTTGAACCTGCCCAAGAACCGCCTTATATGTGACATGCCCACCAGGTGGAACTCAACGTTGGCCATGCTGCAGCGGCTGCACACGCAGCAGAGGGCCATCAATGAGTACCTGTGCGACTACGGCACCAGGACAGGGTCAGGGGAGCTTGGTTTTTTTTCTCCACGCCAGTGGGGCATGATCAGGGATGCATGCACTGTCCTGGCACCATTTGAGGAGGCCACGAGGATGGTGAGCAGTGACAGTGCATGCATCAGTGACACTGTACCTCTTGTCCACCTGTTGGAGCACACGCTGCGTGGAATAATGGACAGGGCACTTGAGGCAGAACAGAGGCAGGAAGAGGAGGACTTCCTTGCCTCTCAAGGCCCCCTTTACCCAGACAGTGTTCCTTCTGTCCCACCCATCGCACAGGAAGAGGAGGAGGAGGAGGAGGAGGAGGAGGAGGAGGAGGAGGATTGTGTCAGCATGGAGGTGGAGGCTGGCACTCAGCATCATCAGCAGCAGTCTTTTAGGGATGATTTACAGTCCCAAGAAACCAGTGGACTTGTACGTGGCTGGGAGGAGGTGGCTGCGGATCATGTCGTCCTTAGTGACCCAGAGGACTCCGGACCGAATGCCTCAGCTAACCTACGCTGCATGGCCTCCCTGATTCTGCAAAGTCTGCGGAAGGATCCTCGTATTCTTCGGATCGAGGAGAGGGACCATTACTGGCTGGCCACTCTCCTTGATCCACGGTACAAGGGTAAGGTTGCGGACCTTATGTTACCGTCGCAGAGGGAGCAGAGGATGAGACAACTCCGGGAGGCCTTGCAGAAAGGTCTGTGCAACGCGTTCCCAGAGACTGGGAGGTTACAAACTCCTGGTCCTGGACAACGAGTTGCTGAGGCTTCGGCCAGTCAAAGAAGGAGCGGTGGGGAAGGTGGCCGTCTGACCGATGCGTTCAGACAATTCTTTAGTCCGCAGCCCCAAAGTATGATCGGTTCCAGCAACCATCGCCAGCGTCTGATAAACATGGTGCAGGAATATCTAGGGGCAAGGTCAGACTTGGACACCTTCCCCACCGAAAATCCTCTGGCTTACTGGGTCTTGAGGATGGATCACTGGCCAGAGCTTGCACAGTATGCAATTGAGCTACTGGCCTGTCCTGCATCCAGCGTTCTTTCGGAACGCACATTCAGTGCTGCTGGAGGATTTGTCACGGATCACAGGGTGCGCCTGTCCACCGACTCGGTTGATCGACTGACTTTCATCAAGATGAACCAGTCTTGGATCACCACCAGCTACCACACACCTGATGCTGATATAACAGACTAATTGATTTTAACATGTCACATCCCTTCAAGACTGATGCTGAGTGCCTGTGCTGTTATGTTGACTGGCTATCCTCCTCCTCCGAGTCCTCAATGATACGATTGATGATGATAGCTTGGAAGATCATTTTTGTTTATGGGTGCCGCCACCAGTGCCTAACGCCCAATTTTTCAGCCCCTGTTTAACAGGGGCGTGTAATTACAATTTTTGAAGCAATACTTTGCAACAGGGCTCATTGCTGTGCTCCAAATACAGTATCTGTGAGGGGTTGCAGTGTTGTGCCACCAGTGCCTAAGGCCCAATTTTTCAGCCCCTGTTTAACAGGGGCGTGTAATTACAATTTTTGAAGCAATACTTTGCAACAGGGCTCATTGCTGTGCTCCAAGTACAGTATCTGTGAGGGGTTGCAGTGCTGTGCCACCAGTGCCTAAGGCCCAATTTTTCAGCCCCTGTTCAACAGGGGCATGTAATTACAATTCTTGATCTAATAATTCACATCAGGGCCCATTCCTGCACCCACCAAGAGTAACTCTGAGGGCTTACAGTGTTGTGGCAACACCACCACCACCACCACGAAAGGCCCAATTTTTCAGCCCCTGTTCAACAGGGGCATGCAATTACAATTCTTGATCTAATAATTCACAGCAGGGCCTATTGCTGCACCCACCAAGAGTAACTGTCAGGGCTTACAGTGTTGTGGCACCAGCACCACCATCAAAGGCCCAATTTTTACTACCACTGTTCAACAATTATATGTAATTACAATTCCTGATATAATAGTTGACAGCAGGGCGTTCCAGCACCAACCAAGAGTAACTGTGAGTGCTTACAGTGTTGTGCCAACACCAACAACTAAGGGGCCTATTTCTGCAGCGTATATACGGCAGGTCCCTACTTTCAAACATCCAACTTACAAACGACTCCTACTTGCAAACGCAAGAAGACAACAGGAAGTGAGAGGAAATCTACCCCTAGGAAGGAAAATTCTCTCCTGTAAGAATTAATATGGGAGAAAGGTGTCTCCTCTGTACTGATGCTTTATCACCAATCCTTGTTTCAAGAAAAACACCACATTTCAAAAACAGTTGTCATTGGGACGGAAAGTGAGGTGAAATGTTCTGAACAGGGGCACAGACAGCAAAACAAATGTTACAGGGATGATAACCCTTACCTATGTTTTCCAAAAAGTTTAAAAATAGATTTTTGGGCTGGAGCTACACTTAAACAATGTACCTGTTCAAAATTACAAACAGATTCTACATAAGAACAAACCTACAGTCCCTGTCTTGTATGCACCGCCTGTATACGGCTGTTCAGAGTATATAGGGCCTTTTTTATTTTATGTGCGGGGTTCCCCTTAATATCCATACAAGACCCAAAGGGGCTGGTAATGGGCTGGGGTAGGGGGGGGGGGGTCATGGGGTAGCTATGCCATTTTTCTTAAAGATTTTCATCCATATTACCGGGACCAGACATTACATTAAAGCCGCAAGCAGTTTTAAATGGCTTTTTTTTCCTTTAGAAGTGTCATTTTGTGCAGGGACAGTTCTAAACACGGGAAACACGTGGCACTTCACAGGCATACTTTAGACACCCCCCAGGTACGATATTTAAAGGAATATTTGACTTTTTTTTTTCACTTTATGCATCATTAAAATGTCTGCTCCCGAAAAACGACCGTTTTTAAAACTTCTTTTTGCATTGATACATGTCCCCTGGTGCAGAACCCGGGTTCCCAAACCCTTTTTAGGACAATAACATGCATAATAGTCGTTATAATTAGCACTTTAGAATTCGAACGTTTGCATCCATTGTATTTAATAGGGTTCTAATGTTCGTACGAACTTTCGGTCCGTTCGTGGGTTCTGGTGCGAACCGAACCCAGGGGGTGTTCGGCTCATCACTAGTCCTGAACATACAATAGGAAGTGAGAATAAATCTCCCCTATGGGATGGAGAAGGATGCCAATGGTCACCAAGATAAAATAGAGAATGCAGGTCCAGTGGCAGCCACTCCATTAGGGGCGCCGCCCCCCTAATCCATGTACCCGGCCCCTAAACTACATGCAGGGAGCCGGACGCATGGATTTCAAACGTTTTTTTTTCTTTGAAGCACATGTAGCGGGTATACACTTTTCTGTGTGTTTAGAACTGGCAGAGACACCAGTAATGTGCAGTTCCCTGCAGCCCCACGGGTGGCGCTGTCGCCTTGGGCTGGGGTTGAATCATTGCTGTGTGCTGTGCTCCCTTTTTGTCCTCCCTCGGCAGCGGTATGGTGGGGCGGGGAACCCGCCGTGCTTGCTGGGAGAGGGTATAAAGGGGCCGGCCATCTTTGTCACGGGGTCAAGTCCCGGGCACCTTCAGCCTGTGGGCGGTGGTTCGTGTCGGTCACCTAGGCGGCCTAGGCCTAGAGGACGTTCGGAGGTCGTGTTCCATCCCAGGCACCTTTAGCCTGGGGTGAGGTACTCGGATGGAGGTCTGGAGCTCAGTGCCCAACACTGAGTTCCGCGAAGGAAGGAGGTCCTAGGGAACCCCGGGAGTGGGTACTCAAATCTGGAAGGCGTAATGGACCGGTGGGAGATACTTGCTTGAAGACCCGGTGCAGCATATTGCCGGAGACAGGTGAGCCTTCCATTGGAGACCGCCTGGAAGGAAATCCCCCCTCGCTCGGAGACCGCAACCCACTTTCAGGAAGGAAAGTGGAGAGTTTATTGTGTCTGGGCCTACTCGCATCCACACCTCCTTGTCTGTTCTGTTCTCTAAGGGAGTCCAACTGATTGTGTTCACTTTTGCATTGAGAAGAATAAAGGAGTGTTGGACTTTAATGGTGTGGGGCTCATTTTTCTGACAGACATGGTTCAAGGTAACTCTCTTTGGAGGTTCCAGGTGCAGAACACTGACCCGAAGGTAACATAAGAACTTTGCTTACACCACACAAACATCTGCGGTGAAGGCTTGGCGTGGTGACCCCGCACTCTCTCCTCTAAGGTACCCCTAGACAAGAGACAGACGAGCTGATAAAGAGAGGAGAGAGAGGGGGCCGCTACACACATGATTAGAACCCGAGGCTCTAATTGGCTTAAAAAAAAGATGTTCGGGGCGCAGGGCACTGCTCCCTGAGCCCACCCAGTTGTGTGACATTAGCAAATTCGCTAATGTCTTCCTGCTTCTCCTCCCGGCCAATCAGGAAGTGGGTCCTGAGACCCGATTGACCAGGGAGACCAAATCGGGTCTCAGGACCCACTTCCCGTTCGGCCGGGAGCCGAAGCAGCCTCCTAAGGTAAGGCCGGACTGATCGCTGCGTTCCCCTCCAATCGCTGCCTTCCCATCTGTCTCCCGTAGGGGGGTGACGGTTGTGCGAGGAGCAGGTTTGTTTGGCACCCCCCTCCCTCCCCCCCAAAAATATTGAGCACCAGCCGCCACTGTGCAGGTCACTCCCCAGCAAGGGCACAGACAGCAATAAAATCCTGACAGAGGGTGGATATCTAGACATATTTTCCAGTCGCAAGTTATTTTTATCCTCTTTGCAGAATTATCTTGATAAATAAATAGTATATTCTTAAGTCGGAATGTCTGGATATTAAGGATATCCTTGAAAAAGGGAACAAAGCATCAAGTTGTGCCAAAAATACACCGTAATATGAAAGTGGACACCAGCCAGGAGACCTTCTCTTGGTGTGAACGGACTCCCTGTTACTGAATTCTTTTTATACTTAGGAGGTTTGTAATGTACAACAGCAAATATACAAAATAACTACTTGGAGGACCCTGCTCCCAACTATCTGTTGCCAAAAATGGAGGATGTCCTTTTTCTTCAGACATTTTGGTGTGTCGCCGTTTATTTTAATAGGCTGCCTTAGCACAGCTCATATCAATGCATGGAAAAACAAAATGCAAAATGTGAACCCAGCCTAGAAATTACCATATGTTGCTCCCACCTGCACAATACTATCAGGTTGTAGGTACATTGGCATCCTTATTTGGGCCAGCGGTTTAGATATTAATGGCTGTGTGTTGAGTTCTTTTGCGGGCACAGCAAATTTACACTGTTATACAAGCTGTACACTCACTACTTTACATTGTAGCCAAGTGTAATTTCCTCAGTGTTGTCACATGAAAAGATAGAATAAAATATTTACAAAAATGTGAGGGGTGTACTCACTTTTGTGAGATACTGTATGTACCTCAGCAAGCAGCACCTCTGGTAACTCCCCCTGCTCTCATGAACCTTGGAGAAGCTTCCAGGCGTAGGGGGTGGAGTTTAGGAGGAGCTGCTTAGAGTATTGATGAGGGCCCTTAACCAATCCCCAGCAAAGTGTGCTGGCAGGGGGCAGACATATTTATGGGCCATGCTAGCAGGGGGAATTGGGTGGAAGATGGAGATAGAGTGCTGAGGAAGCCGTCGGTGGCCCTTGAGGGTGTCCCCTAGTCTGTAACCTCCGGCCTGGGGCTCGGGTGCTGGAGTGACCCTCTAAAATACACAGGAATCTTTTCCTGGATGCACGGGAGCAAGTTTGGAGGACAGCAGGAGAGAGTCAGCACATCTGGGAGATCTTCTGAGAGCTGGGTGGGCTGGTGAGTGTTCATTCTAGGAGGACTAAGGATAGAGAGTGTCAGTCTGGGCTCTGGGAGGACTGTGGAGAAGTAGCCAGGAGGGCTAGTGAAAGGGGCAGCTGCAGCCAGGCGGGTTGGCAGTGCCTGAAAAGTTGGTTCTAAGATCAGTAGCCACAGGGATGAATGCTGGACACTAAATTTTTGCTACACACCTAAAGGGGCCTCAGGTTTCTGCCTGTAAAGGGCCATTGCTAAAAGTCTGACGGAGTGCTTTGAGTCGGATTAACTATTAACTTCTAATTTACACATTTACTGCATGTGACCCGGTGTGGAACAGGGATCAGACTTGACCTTTTTGGTGGACTTGCTCTCTTCCTCGGGGTCCCCTCCGGTAGGCAGCCATAACATATTGGGAGCTATGCAGAGAGCAAGATTCGAAGCGGTCATTTGGTTTTCTTCTGAGTTCTTCCCAATGTGATTCAGTACAGCAAACAAATGTTGCAGCAAACTGAAGTTGGCTTCAGGGAGCTGGTCCAACAGGCTGGGGATTAAATAATGGATCAGTAAAGATGTGTCATCTACCAAGTTACAGTATAGATCATAACATGTTCTAATTCATCAGCAAGTTCTAATCCGTTAAATAACTGACCTTTTTATGACTTTTATACTGTTTTCCGGTTCCTCCATTTCTGTGACTTCCATCCAAAGCCCATACATGTCTGAGGATAGAATACTGTCAGGAATATTGCGGAGAAAATCCTAAATCAAATACATATACATACAGTAGGGGGGTCAGCATTTTGTAATACTTATAATAGGGTAAAAAAAAAACAGGAACACAACAGGACAGGCAAAACCTATGCTAAAGATTCATGTTATGGGCTCTGTTCACAAAGCTGAAACAACAGGATCCTAATTTTCCAAAAAAGCGAGTTATTTTCAGATCAGTTCAATGAGATATGAAAATTACAGTCACATGGTTGAAAACAAAAAAAAAACCTGACCACTGTGTTAAAGCTTTGTGAGGTGAGATAGAATGTTATAAGAACTTAAATATATCACTTTAGTATTAAAATCGTTCTAAAGGCAGGTTTCCTTTTCCTTAAGGCCCCTCCATTATACTTACCTAAACCTGATCCCGATTCAGCGATGTGCACGAGAGCAGTGTCGTTCCCGCGTCTCTCTTGCCTCATTGGCTCCTGCTGCTGTCAATCACAGCCAGTGAGCCAATGAGTAGAGAGCGGTGGCAGGGCCGAGTTGCGCTCTGTGTGTGAATGGACAATGTCCATTCACAGAAGCGTGGCTTGGGAGCGAGCTTGCTCTAGTGCCCCCAAAAAGAGGATCGGGGCTGCTCTGTATAACGTGTTTGTTGTAAAAAAAAAATACAATCTATAGAATCACTTAAAATATACAATATTTGGCCAGACTTTTGTAGAAGTCTGACTGTCACATGTGAGCAGGAAGTTTCCCGGTGGGCCGATGGCTCAGTGGGCTCAGTGGGCCGTTTAATAATAAAAAAAATGTTTTGTGGCCCGTTTTTTTATGCAGAGTTTGGCGGGAGCGTGGCAGCAATCAGCGGCGGGGATTCGGGGAAGGTGGCCAGCGAGGAGGACAGTTGGATGTAAAAGCCGCGGAAGGAAAAGAGCTCCACCCCCTCCCTGACCACCGGAGAGGTGAACAGGAGCGAGCGCGGCCACCCCGGCGCTCCCAGAACCTCGATACCTCCTCTCTGCTCCAGGAACCATGCGGCCTGGGCCGGAGGGCAGGTTGACTGGGAGCCCGGAGGAAGAGAACATGCGCCGCTGTAAGGAGCAGAGCAGCGAGAGCACCCCCCAGATCAAGAGGGAGACTCGGTGCTGCCGCTGCTGGCCATCGGGTACCCGGCATCCTACACAAACATGCCAGAACACTGAGACAGCGGGGGGGGGGGTTGAGCAGAGGAGGGACTGCAGAAAGGGACAGTGCTATGTGGTCTGTCTCAGCCCTCCCCTCCCCTCTGTCTCTCAGCACCCCCCCCCTCTGTCCTTCTGTCTCTCAGTACCCCCCCTCTGTCCTTCTGTCTCTCAACACCCCCCCCCCTCTGTCCTTCTGTCTCTCAACACCCCCCCCTCTGTCCTTCTGTCTCTCAACACACCCCCCCTGTCCTTCTGTCTCTCAACACACCCCCCTCTGTCCTTCTGTCTCTCAACACACCCCCCTCTGTCCTTCTGTCTCTCAACACACCCCCCTCTGTCCTTCTGTCTCTCAACACACCCCCCTCTGTCCTTCTGTCTCTCAACACACCCCCCTCTGTCCTTCTGTCTCTCAACACCCCCCCCTCTGTGTCTCAGCACCCCCCCCCCCTCTGTGTCTCAGCACCCCCCCCTCTGTGTCTCAGCACCCCCCCCCCCTCTGTGTCTCAGCACCCTCCTCTGTCTCATTCACTCCCTGACTCTTAGGCTGCTTTCAAACTGGGGCGGGCATTGATGGTAAAACGCTGCTAGTTTTAGCAGCACTTTACTGTTGTTTTAGCTGTGCTATTCGGCTTCTAGCAGACGCTTTTAACCCCCGATAGCAGCCAAATTAAAGGTTAAATGCGCCCGTGTAGCACTGCTGCCGAAATGCTTTGCAGGCGCTTCAGCAGCAGTGGCCACCCATTCATTTCAATGGGCAGGTGTGTACACCGCTCCTCCACCGCCCCAAAGATGCTGCTTGGAGGACTTTTTTTTAACGCCCTAGCAGCCCCCCCAAGTGTGAAAGTACTCGGGCTTTCACACTGGGACTGCAGCGGAGGCATTTTTCAGGCGCTTTACAGGCGCTATTTTTAGCCCAAAAGCGCCTGAAAAATGCCTTCGTGTGAAAGGGGTCCTACACTCACCCCTCTCTTTTACACTCACTCCCTCTCTCTTACACTCACCCCCTCTCTCACCCATCCCTCTTTTTCTCTCTCTCTCTCATGATATACAATAATAGATGTAGGGGCCTTTTGGTGGGCGTGATTTTTTTTGGGGGGGGTGGGGGGCAGCATTTTATTGAATTAAAGTGGGCCGGTCTGGATGAATTTCAGGGCCAAATTTTTGTCCCAGTCCAGCCCTGCATGTGAGCATCCCTTTCAAAAACAATGGGCGTTAATATGAAGTTGGCCCCCCTTGGCAGCAGCCTCCACAATTCTGGGAAGGCTTTCCACAATATTTTGGAGTATGTCTATGGGAATTTGTGTCCACTTGTAAGGTCTGGTTCACAACTGGAGCTCCAATTCACCTCAAAGGTATTCAGTAGGGTTGAGGATAGGGCTCTGTGCGGGCCACTCGAGTTCCTGCACACCAAAGTGATCAAGCCAAGTCTTTATGGAGTCACTGTGGAGCAATTCATCCTCAAACTCTCAGCTTACTGTATTCCACCCCTTAGCAGTGACTCAGCAGTTCAGTTCCCCCTTCTCCCCCGACTAGAAATCCCTCAGCAACTCGGCTCCCTTGCTCTCACCTCCCAGAAGTTACTCAACACTTCATCTGCCCCTGCTTCCCCCTCCCAGCAGTGATTTTGCACTCTGTCAGGGTCCAAATCCGTAAGGCCCTATTCACATCTGAGTGTTTTGTGGAAAAAAGCTCCAAAACATACAGAATCCAAAATCCCATGGACTTAAATGGTGCCTGTTCACACCTGAGTGTGGTGTCACGTGAAGCTTGTAGCTCAAAAAAAGTACATGAGCTTCTTTTTGGCCCCAATGGGAACACCCAAAAAAAAAAGGGATTTTTATAACAGCTTACCTGTAAAATCCTTTTCTTGGAGTACATCACGGGACACAGAGCGACTTAGTCATTACTAATGGGCTATATAGATACCTTCAGGTGCTGGCACTGGCAACTTCCAAAACCGGAAGTACCCTCCCCTATATAAGCCCCTCCCATCCGGGAGCACCTCAGTTTTGTAGCAAAGCAATAAGTGTCGCCAAAAAAGAGGGGTGGGAGCTCTGTGTCCCGTGATGTACTCCAAGAAAAGGATTTTACAGGTAAGCTGTTATAAAAATCCCTTTTTCTTTTTCGTACATCACGGGACACAGAGCGACTTAGTCATTACTAATGGGACGTCCCAAAGCAATGCCAAATGAGGGGAGGGATACACTATACATAAGCTGGGCGCCATCAGGCATGAGGATCTTTTGCAGCCTGCAACACACTGCGCCCAAAGGCGACATCCTCCTGACTTCTAACGTCCACCTGGTAGAACCTAGTAAACGTGTGTACTGAAGACCATGTTGCGGCCTTACAGATTTGAGCCAGGGAGGCCTGGTGATGCACTGCCCATGAAGTTCCCAACTGCTCTCGTGGAGTGCGCCCTAACTTTGAACGAAGGCGGTCTCCTTTTCAAGCCATAGGCTTGTATTATGACCTGTCGAATCCACTTGGCTAGATTTTGATGCTGCCTGACCCTTTCTGGGGCCTTCCGGCAGAATAAACAAAGTATCCGTTCTGCGAATCTGAGCAGTGGCTTTTAGATAAGCTTTAACTGCTCTTACTACATCCAAAGAATGCAATAACTTTTCTTCTACCGAGGTAGGTTTGGGAAAAAAAAGAAGGAAGAACCACATCTTGGTTCAAATGAAACCTCGATACCACCTTAGGAAGAAAGGCTGGGTGAGGACGTAATACCACTCTGTCCTTATGGACAACCAGATATGGCTCCTTACAGGACATGGCGGCTAATTCCGATACTCTTTTAGCCGAACAAATGGCTACTAAGAAAATCAATTTCCTGGTGAGAAGAACCAAGGAAATGTGCTGCAATGGTTCAAACGGTTGTTTCTGTAGAACCGACAGAACCAGGTTTAAGTCCCATGGACATATGGGAATACTAACCGGAGGGCTAATACGCATCACTCCTTGTATGAAAGCTTTGACTAATGAATGCAAAGCCAAGGGCCTTTGAAAAAATATTGACAAGGCCGAAATCTGACCCTTGATAGTACTCAAGGCAAGCTTCCTATCCACAGCCCACTGTAGGAAGTCCAGAATCCTACCTATTACGTACTTACGCGGATGCCATTTCTTGGCCTCACACCACGCGATGTACGCCTTCCAGATCCTATAATAGATCTGCCTGGATACCGGCTTCCTAGCATTGATCATGGTAGATACCACCGGATTAGAGAGACCTCTCTTTTTTTAGAATGTGGGCTTCAATAGCCAGGCCGTCAAACCTAGGGCTTGTAAGGAAGGGTGGTATATCGGTCCTTGCGAAAGCAGGTCCGGACGATGTGGGAGAGTCCAAGGACTCCCCACTGACATTTTTACAATCTCCGCGTACCATGCTCTTCGGGGCCACGCTGGAGCCACCAGAATCACCAGTTTCTTTTCTACCCGGATTCTGCAGATTAATCGCGGTAACAATTGTGGCGGTGGGAATGCATATATCAGCTTGAACTGATCCCAAGGGAACACTAGGGCATCCGAGCCGCAAGCCAGGGGATCCCTTGTGCGAGACACAAATCTTTCCACCTTTGCGTTGAATCTGGATGCTAGCAGATCTACATCCGGTGTTCCCCACCGCTGGCATATTGCCTGGAAAACCTCGGGGTGAAGAGACCATTCCCCCGGGCATAATTGCTGGCGACTTAGAAAGTCCGCTCTCGAATTTTCCACTCCTGGGATGAAAACCGCGGATATGGCTGGGACATATCTTTCTGCCCATTTCAGGATGCAATTCGCTTTCCTCTGGGCTGCACGACTCCTGGTGCCACCCTGGTGATTGATATATGCCACTGCTGTGGCATTGTCAGATTGAATTCTGACAGGGGACCCTTGGAGTTTGGATGTCCATGCTACTAGGGCATACCGGGCTGCTCGTATCTCTAAGAGATTGATGGGCAGGGCCTTCTCTGCTTCTGACCACTTGCCCTGGAGAGACCATTGCTCCAGTACTGCCCCCCAGCCTATGAGGCTGGCATCTGTAGTGACCACCTTCCAAGAATCCGGACTGAAGGGTTTCCCTTTTTCCAGATTCTGGGGCACCAACCACCAATGGAGGCTCTTGCGAACGGAAGGGGACAGGGACATTGGTAAGTCTAAAGCCTGAACTTTTTTGTTCCAGGCTGACAGTATGGCCCTCTGCAAGTTCCTTGACTGGAATTGACCGTAGGGTACTGCTTCGAATGAAGCCACCATTTTTCCCAGCAGCCTCATGCACAGGCGTATGGATGGTTTTCTTTTTGTACCCACTAAGTGGGTCAAATCTTTCAAAGACGACACCTTCTCTGGAGGTAAGAAAATCTTTCTCTGATTTGAATCCAGCCTTAGCCCCAAGTATTCCAGACTTTTGACTGGTCTTAGAGCTGACTTGTCCCGGGTGATAATCCAACCGTGATATCCCAGATACTTGATTGTCTTGGGAATAGCTACTTCCAGTTTTTCCACTGAAGTGGTCTATTAGTAGCAGGTCGTCTAAATATGCCATTATCGTTACACCCCGTGTTCTTAGATTGGCCAATAGTGGGGCCAGAATTTTTGTGAACACTCATGGTGCTGTGGCCAGACCGAAGGTAAGGCTCTGAACTGAAAATGGCGCCCTTCTACTGCAAGGCGTAGAAATTTCTGATGGGCCGGAAAGATGGGAATATGCAGAAAAGCATCCTTTATGTCGATCGAGGCTAACCATTCCTGCCCTTGTAGGGCGGTGGCCACCGATCGGATCGACTCCATCCGAAAAGTCCTGATATGTAGGAATTTGTTTAGCCCTTTTAGATTTAATATGGGCCTCACGTCCCCATTTGTTTGGGGACTGAAGAGGTTTGAGTAAAACCCGAACCCGCATTCTTCCAAGGGAACCTTCATGATTACACCTTGGAGCAATAGTTGTTCTAGTGCCAGAAGGAGGGATCCTCTCTTCTGGGGATCGCTTGGCACGTTTGACCTCATAAAATGGTCAGGAGGAGTGTCTTTTAACTCCAGCTTGTATCCCAGACTTACTGCGGAGATCACCCATCTGTCTCTGATGGTGTCCCGCCAGGTCTCTGTGAACAACTGAAGTCTTCCCCTCACCCGATTGAGTGGGGGCAACCCTTCATAACTTGAGGGGAGGTTTCGTACCTCTCTTGACCCAGGGTTTCTTGTTACCCTGTGATTGTCCCTGATTTCTGCCCCCTGGATTTGACCGCGGAGGCCGTCGGAACTGTTTCACAGCCGATGTGCCAGGGACTGGAGAAGTAGGCCTCTTAAAAGAAGGACTTCTAACTTTGTTCTTAACCGGCAAGAGTGTACTTTTACCGGAAGAAATCTTCTGGATATACTTGTCCAGATCTTCTCCAAATAAGCGTTCTCCATGAAAATGGGAAGCTAATCAGCAATTTCTTACAGGGAGCCTCAGCAGACCAGTTTTTGAGCCATAGAAGCCTACGCATATGTCTACAGACAGCGTAAAGCGGGAGGCCTGATGGATTGAATCCTTGATGGCGTCAACCGCAAAACATAAGGCTCTAGGTAGATCAGCTAGGGCAAGAGCCTGCTGATCTGGCAAGTCCCTTAAGACCTGTTTCAACTGATCCTTCACTGCTTGGCAGACCCCAATAGCTGCTACTGCTGGTTGTGTCACCCAGCTTGCTGTAGAGAAAGCAGATTTTAATAAGGACTCCAATTTTTTATCTATTGGGTCCTTGAACATTTAGGACATTATCTCCTGGACAAGTCAGTGATTTATTCACACAAGAGATGGCTGCGTCCACTGTAGGGACCCTCCATTTTTTTGATGAACTTATCCTCCATGGGATAGACCACCGGAAATCTCTTGGGGGGAGTAAATATTTTATCAGGATGTTCCCAATCCTGGTAAATGAGTCCTTCCAGTAAAGGATGGATTGGAAAGGAACAAACAGTCTGGGGAGCTTTTAGCGACCCCAACGAGGAGACAGAAGTGGTTAATGGCTCCGCAAGGGGCATTTGAAATGCTGATCGGACCATATCAGTCAGAGACTGAACCCATAATCTTTCAGCATGTGACGCTGAAAATGGTTCTTCCACTGTTGATTCCTCTACAACAGAATCAACCTCATCCTGATCCCCTTCAGGTAGGTCGATCCCTGCAAGGGACTGTTGCTCCGCTAACATGCACTCTGAGGGAGGAGACGGAGATCGGGCGCGCTTTCCCTGTGATAGGGAAGCAGCGATCAATTTAGACAATCTCTCTTCCAGTCCTCCCAGAGTTGAGGCAAAAACCTCCTCTGTTACATACACAGGAGCAGGTGAACTGAGGACAGCCATAGTACCAGGTACTCCTGCGGGGTCTCTATTGTCACTAACCTCTGAATTTTCAGGGGAGACTGGTGCAGCAGAAGCATGCCCAAGATTCTCAGAGCCCGATGGAGACCCCTTTCGCTTCCTGGAAGCTTTAGTTCCGGAGCTTCTGGACGGCATATTCCTAAGCCCAAAGCTGAGGTATTCCAGCCGTAATACACCACTTTTACTGAGAATAGTCTAGCACAATTGCTGCTATATAACAGTTGGTGTCTACTAAAGTGCCTTTCTAGGGGATGCCTGCATCAACCGCCTCTGTGTGCCTTTTTACTGTTGCTAGCTCTGTCTGTGCATTTCAGTAGCCAGCTGTGATTGTGCCTTTAAACATGCTGGACGCCCGCACATGCGCAGTAGCGCCGCAGCGCACACCGAGCGTCATCCACCCGCTCCGCCCCTTTTTCCAGATCACCTCTATATAGAGAGGCGCGTGCGCCTTCGGCGCCTTTTTTGAAAAAACAAGGAGCTAGATGGGAGCCAGGGTCCCTGCCGCAGGGCCCGGGGATGGATGAGCGGAGCAACAGGGCAGAGGAGACAGCTTCCCAACAGAGAACTTACCAACTGCCTGGATTTGACTTCAGAAGAAAAAATCCACATTTACAAGAAAAAGAACCATAGCGGCCTCTAGTGTTCAACACAGGTACCGCGGTCTTACCATTTTTTTTTTTTTTTTTTCTTGCCTACTGTTAAAATTTTTACATTTTCTTAGTAGTTACAGGCATGCACAGAATATTAGCGGGAATACCTTAGGTAACAGGCAGAAAGACAAATTAGGCTTGGGGGTCCCCCAATAGAACCAAGTTCCTGAGGGCCCCCACTTACCTTTTCCTCGCCGCAGGACTCTGTTTGGTCCACAGAAGCCCAAACTTCACCTATCACGGCAGGCTTTGTAATAAAACCTTCAGGGACCGGGTTCCCAAGGATTCCACTCCCCTGGACCTGTATAGCACCCTGCACAGAAAACATCTTGGTCGTGGGTATGACCAGAGCTCTGGATCCCAGGGTCCAGCCCTCCTAAGAGAGGCATTACAGGCAAAACCTTGCTCTTCTCTTGCAAGGCCCGGGTACCGACCGTTTAGCTATGAAGCTTTTTTGGTCGGATCCGGAATAGCTTACTGAGGCCCAAAAGAACCTGTACGCAAGCTCAGTGAAAAAACACGTTACTTCTTGGCCAACACCTTAGACACTGGCAAAAAACTGAGGCGCTCCCGGATGGGAGGGGCTTATATAGGGGAGGGTACTTCCGGTTTTGGAAGTTGCCAGTGCCAGCACCTGAAGGTATCTATATAACCCATTAGTAATGACTAAGTCGCTCTGTGTCCCGTGATGTACGAAAAAGAAAAGGCAAAAAAATGTGTGCATCACAATTTCTTTGGGTGTTCCCATGCTCATTTACTATTTGTAGAGAATTTGTAAATGTTTGAATGGTCAAAACCTAAGTCACAGTTCTACTTGAGGGACAACATTTCACTCTTTAAAATAAGGAATATTTTTGTAATATTTAGGATTCCATTATGTACCGTGATCACTGCAGCTGCCACAAACACAGATTCTCCACCCATCTGGACATCGTCACCGCATAACAACTTCTCCTTGAGCTCCTTGCATGTTTTGGCATTGGCCGAGCGCCTGAAAATACCCCTCGTGTTCGGCCCTTCTTCATATAACAGCAGGAGCATATCCTAGAATTGTTCAGCAACATGATGTGAGTGACAAAATTATCCTGTACTAGAATTACAAAAATATTTTACTGTCTTCTGCTACAGAGTCTCAGATATCTGGTCCCCCTATTCATCATCGAAGAAAAAACCCAACATTCACCAGTCTCTGTTTAGTAGTCACCACATCCCTAATGTACATGAAAAAAACAATAAATCCCCTAAGGGTGGGACTTTGAAAGCGACTACAAACAGAGGTAAATATGTATAAAAATATTAATTTTAATAATAGATACAAAAATATACAAGTCATGGATAAAAAGACAAATGGGAATTATATGCATCCAGACAATTCTTGCTTTGGATGAAAAAAAAGAACGCTTAAAGTCAGACCCAACAGTTGTTTCGGTATGAAGCCCTTCTTCAGGGGGTTTATAGACATTTAAGGTCAAAAGTGTATTGACCTTAAAGGTCTATAAATCCCCTGAAGAAGGGTTTCATACCGAAACAGCTGTTGGGTCTGACTTTAAGTGTTCTTTTTGTTCATCCAAAGCAAGAATTGTCTGGATGCATATAATTCCCATGTGTCTTTTTATCCATGACTTGTATATTTTTGTATCCATTATTAAAATTTATATTTTTATACATATTTACCTCTGTTTGTAGTCGCTTTCAAAGTCCCACCCTTAGGGGATTTATTGTTTTTTCCCTATTCATCATCAATCGCAGTAGTTCGGAACCTGCTTACAATTGTTAAACTGGATATCTTGTATTTTGAAATAGGTGGCCAATTTTTTGCAACCTTGATTTAGCAGAAAAATTACAGATTTCGTCTTGACGATATTTCTACAAAATTAGCCTTTGATTTCATGGCCGAAACTAGCTGAAAGTTCTCATTTTAAACTAGACATCCTGAATTCCTTGGCTTTGTTTATAAACAATGTGTCGATACTACATGACTTTGTTTATAAAACTTTAGATAAATGAACAGGTCCAGGATGGTTAGAAGGAGCTTCATGGCACCGCTAGTTGAAATTACCTGAAAAAGTTTCCCTTTTAAATTAAACATGCCCAGTGCCAGACCATGTGAGTGCAATGCCGCGTACATACGATCAGAATTTCAGACAACAAATGTTCGATGGGAGCTTGTTGTCGGAAATTCCGACAACAAAAATTTGAGAGCTGGTTCTCAAATTTTCCGACAACAAAATCCGTTCTCGTAAATTCAGAGCGCGTGTAGACAATTCCGACGCACAAAATTCCACGCATGCTCTGAATCAAGTACGAGACGGAAGTGCTCAGTCTGGTAAAACTAGCGTTCGTAACGGAGATAGCACATTCGTCGCGCTGCAAAGAGCAGCAACGGACTGAAAAGCACAAGGCTGAAAAGCGTGAATCGTCTCTCACCAAACTTCTAGAAGGAGCCCAAAGGGTGGCGCGCTTCGTATTGAACTTCCCTTTTATAGTGCCGTCGTACGTTGTTGTACATGACCGCGTTCTTGACGTTCGCAATTTCCGACAACATTTGTGTGACCGTGTGTATGCAAGACAAGTTTGAGCCAACATCCGTCGGAAAAAAATCCACGGTTTTGTTGTCGGAGTGTCCGATCGTCTGTACGCGGCATTAGAGTTTTTGGGGAGAAGAGCATTTCCAGGATGGTTGGAAGGAGCCTCCAAGTTGAAAAGGAACATAACTTTGTTTATAAACAAAGGGATAGGATTATCAGTAGGATAAGTGATAACATTAGGGTTATTGGGGTTACTGCGAGGTTAAGAGTTTTTGGGTAGGAGAACAGGGCCAGGGTGGTTAGAAGGAGCTTCCAAGTTGGAAGAACCTTCCCAATTTCCTGGCACTGCTAGTCAAACCTACTTGAAAGTTCCCCTTTTAAATTATACATGCCTCATGTCATGGCCATGTGAGTGGTAGAGTTTTTCGGCAGAAGAGCAGATCCAGGATGGTTAGAAGGAGATTCCAAGTTGAAAGGAACTTCCTAAATTTCATGGCATTGCTATTCAAAATTAACTGAAAGTTCCCCTTTGAAACTAGACATGCCCAGTTCCATGGCTTTGTTTATTAAGAATGTGCTGCCATTCCATGACTGTTTATAAATAAAGTGTTAGGGTTATCAGTAGAAAAAGTGATAATGTTAGGGTTATTATTAGGGTTACTATGAGGTTTCAAGTTTTTTGGAAGAAGAGCAGGTCCAGGATAGTTAGGAGTTTACAAGTTGGAAGGAACTTCCTAATATCATGCACTGCTAGCTGAAATGACCTGAAGGTGGTTCCCCTTTTAAACTAGGCATGCCCAGTGCCATGGCTTTGTTTATTAAGAATGTGCTGACATTACATGGCTTTGTTTATAAACAAAGGGTTAGGGTTATCAGTAAGATAAATGATAACATTAGGGTTATTATTAGGGTTACTGTGAACGTTTAGAGTTTTTGGGCAGAAGAGGAGGCCCAGCATAGTTAGAAGGAGCTTCCAAGTTGAAAGATACCTCCCAATTCCATGGCATTGCCAAAATTAGCGTAAAGTTCCCTTTTTAAACTAGACATGCACATTATTAGGAATGTGCTAACATTACATGAATTTTCTTATATAAATAAAGGTTTAGGGTTATCAGTAGGTTAAGTGATAACATTAGGGTTACTATGGGTGTTAGTTTTTAGGCAGAAGAGCAGGTCTAAGGTGGGTAGAAGGAGCTTCCAACTTGGAAGGAACTTCCCAATTTCATGGCACCACTAGTTGAAATTATCTGAAAGTTCCCCTTTTAAACTAGACATGCCCAGTGCCATGGCTTTGTTTATTAAGAATATGTGACATTTCATGACTTTGTTTATCAGTTATCAGTAAGATAAGTGATAACATTAGGGTTATTATTAGGGTTACTGGGAAGGTTTAGAGTTTTTGGGAAGAACAGCAGCTCCAGGAAGGAGCTTCACTAGACCTCAAGAGCCATATTGATTGGTTTTAATTTTTTGCCATGGTTTGGATTTAAAGCGGAGCTACACCCGCAAACTGTTTTTTTTTTAAAGTCAGCAGCTACTAACACTGTAGCTGCTGACTTTTAATAAGGACACTTACCTGTCCTACTCTCCCGCGCTGATGGCCCACCCCGATGCCGATCCCTCGATCGGTGCAGGTTCCGCGCCGCCATCCACACTAAGGGAAACAGGCAGTGAAGCCTTGCGGCTTCACTACCCGTTTCCTACTGCGCATGTGCGAGTCTCGCGCCGACTTGTGAATGGGCGGCTGCTCTCTGGGATTACACACAGTTCCCAGAAGGCAGCGCGCCCCATTCACTAGAAGAGGATGGGGAAGAAGACAGACCGCGGTTACGGAAGAGTCAGATTACGGACTTCTGTTTGCAACAGGTATTTTGGGGGAGTATAAAAAAAAACAATTTTTTTTAGGATTTTTGGTGAAAAAAAATTCTGGGTGGAACTCCACTTTAAGTCAGGCAGCACACCATTTACTAAGAATTTCAAGAAATCTCCTGATGAGGCCTACACAAAAATCCATCACCCCGTCGTGGAGAGATATGAATCATTTTACATGCATACTGTAATTAGCTGTTATCCAACTCCACCAGCTGCTGCAATCTCATCATATTAGTCTCAAGTCTTCTAAATATGAAATGCTTTGAAGTGGTTACAGCTAACAGAGTCTTATCTTACCATTATGGGCTTGGGTAGATTCCCATTGGGACACACCGATGACAGGGAATGACCAAAGAGCTTGCGTGGTGTAAGAGGTGATTGAGAAGAAGCTGTGCTCAATGTTGCGCTGCCACTACGACGTAAAGCCCAGTCAATCAGTGACTTTTTCCTCCGGCATTGTTTTTGTGCAGAATCTGAAAAAAAAAATCTATTTTAAAAATGTTTTCTGCCATCTCCGACACTTCGCACATGTTCTCTGACAGGCCGCCCATCCTCCCCATTGTCCAGAATACATTCTCTCGCTTCCCTCCCTCCACACTAAGTTCTCTGGTAGCACTGCCCACTTCCTTACGCTCACCATGTTTTTTGGCAGTTCCTATTAATGCTATAAACATATTAGGGTTTGGGGATAGGGAATTGCGCAAGTTCCGCTGGTGAGTGGGTGAAAAGAAATGTCACCCACTGGGGATCGTTTTTACCTGATAAGGTATAGTTGCTGTAACCATATAAGCATACGATATTAATTGGTGGGAAGGGGGGGAGGGGAGGGGTGGAAGGGGGGAAGTAGGAATGGGAGAAAGGGGATCAGTCTGTGTAGAGCAGACCGAAAGCGGTTACTATAGGCAACAGATTATAGATCCAGAGGCGGAAATGATTTTAAATTAATCATTTATTCCTGTTATCATTCCAAATAGATGTAAGAGGAAACATATGAAGGTGCAGCATTATTTTCAAAAGGTAAATGATCATACATTACATGAATTAATTGGAAACATCTAGTAGACAGACAAGACAAACAAATAACTAAAACATATAACAACACACAGTCACGTGACGTTGTTCTGAATGGAGTGGGCGGATCGACATGGCACGGAGCTCGTAAGCCATAGTCAGTACACACGAAAGCGGCTACGACCGCGGCAACTGACACTAGGCATTTACAAAGCAGCCACATTGGATCCCACTTTGACACCGGCGCAGGTAACGCTTGGGGGACCTGGACTTTTATCACAATATCCGTTCGGGTTGACGGCCAACACAACAAATAGGTATGGCCAAAATAACACCCTCAAATCAGCTGCCAAATACCAGGTAACCCGGGACCTATGGTAAAGTACTTTGACTTGTAGGTTGAAATTGAGCTGCAGACAATGATAAAGAGACTAATTACACACTGCCTACATGTGCAAACCAGAGCTATGTTGTAAAAGCATCACAGATTTCTGTACTAATAACCGTATTGATGAACTTTCTTTGCTAGCAACTTTTGGAGGACATTTATTCATTACCATTGTGCCAATACAACAGCCCTTTTACTAACATCAATTAACTCTTTCAATCTTCAAAGAACTTTTGCATTAGTGGATTCCCAGAGTATACCCAATGCAAATACTGCATTTAGGCAAACGGCTTCGATTTGTACTAGTCCTAATGCATGCCCTCAGCGCTAATACCCTCCTCCCCCGGTCCCCCTTTCCCACCCCATCAGGTTCAGTCTTATATTAAATGTTAAACCCATTTGACCTTAATTAATAAATCCACTTATTAGCAGGTGGCCGAGATTACCCTATATTCCCTGGTGGACGGTAATCAATATATAAAACAATATTATCCTTCACTGGGTCACATACTTATATAAGACTGAACCATACGTCTGGACAAGTGTGTTGTTATATGTTTTAGTTATTTGTTTGTCTTGTCTGTCTACTAGATGTTTCCAATTAATTCATGTAATGTATGATCATTTACCTTTTGAAAATAATGCTGCACCTTCATATGTTTCCTCTTACATCTATTTGGAATGATAACAGGAATACATGATTAATTTAAAATCATTTCCGCCTCTGGATCTATAATCTGTTGCCTATAGTAACCGCTTTCGGTCTGCTCTACACAGACTGATCCCCTTTCTCCCATTCCTACTTCCCCCCTTCCCCTCCTATTAATGCTATGTTCTTTGGTTCCTTGCCCTCTTCTACCCTCCATGCTATGTTCTCTTGCAGTCACCTCCTCCACACTACATTCTCTGGCAGACACCTTTTCCATACTATGTTCTTTGGTAGCCACCTCCTGCATCCTGCAGCCTCCACACTACATTCATTGGCAGCCACCTCCTCCACCCAACTTTCTCTGGTAGCTACCTCCTCCACACTATGTTTCTCTGGTAGCTACCTCTCCCATCCTCTACACTACATTCTCTGGTAGCCAGCTCCTCTCTACTACCTTCTTTGATAGCTGCCTCTTCCAACCAGGGCTGTTTGAAGGAATTTGGGGGCCCCGAGCAAAATGGACATGGAGGCCCCCCAACCCAACCCCCCCGCACTCACACAAAGCCTACAGGAACCACAGCATAGCGATACAGTTTAAGCTCACCCACACTTTATATAAACAAAAAAGGTTTACGGTGCAAATACTGCTGTTGCATATAATCCAACATACTTAAAAACACATACATACACACTCACATTAACATTAAGATGCTGTTTAGGACTGTTTATGGACAGTGGCATGGACAGGGGGGCCGTGGGATGGACAGGGGGACCGTGGGATGGACTGAAGCCGCGGCCTTTCCTATGGCTGCAATCCACGGATTAGCTCAGGGCGGAAATCGAGGACAGTGACAGGCAGCAGGCAGGCACCCTAGGCTGGGGCCCCAAGCAATTGCTTGTTTTGCCTGTCCTGTTCCAACGGCCCTGCTTCCAACTTCCAGAACGCATTTTCTAGTAGCCAACTAGCCCATACTACATTCTGGCAGCAACCTTTTGCATCCTTCACACAACATTCTATGGTAGCTACCTCCTCCACCCTATGTTCTCTGGTAGCTTCCTCCTCCAACCTCCACACTGCATTCTCTGGTAATCATCAGATTTAACGTATTCACAGCATTTCAAAATACATTTGCAGTAAAACCTTGGATTGCAAGCATAATTGGTTTCCGGAAACATGCTTGTAATCCAAAGCACTCTTATATCATGTCAAATTTCCCCATAAGAAATAACGGAAACTCAAATGATTCGTTCCACAACCATTTATTCATAAGTCCTTCAGTTTATAGTCCATATAAAAAAAAAAAGTTTATAGCAATGTGATAGGGGCAAGAAATTGAAATTTCTGGCGGGTATAGAGGCTATAGAGAGTCCGGTTCCTGACCTCCGGCCAGCGCGCCTAACCAACATGGCGTCGCAGACTGATCATGTGGAAGCTGTGGAGGCCTCCCCGCCTGGTATTCCGGAGGTGATGGCAGCTATCATGTCTTGTCAATCGGCTGTGGCATCCTGTCAGACGACGCTCACTACGAAGATCGAAGCAGTACAGCTTGATGTGGGGCTGCTACGCCAGGACCTGGACAAGATTCGCTCCCGGATCACGGTGGCCGAGCGGCGAGTCGGAGATGTGGAAGACGTGGTTGCTGGCCATGAAGGAGCTATCCGAACCCTGGTAACTAAGGTGAGGGCGCTGGAATATCGTGCAGAAGACGCCGAGAACAGAAGTCGGTGCAACAACATCAGAATCGTCGAACTTCCAGAGGGAGTGGAGGGGCACGACCCTACGGCCTTCACCGAAGAAATGCTCCGTGGTCTTCTTCCCGCGGCCCGACTCTCCCCCCACTTTACGGTGGAGAGGGCCCATAGAGTGCCGCCAAGACCGGGTCCGGAGGGAGCCCCCCCGCGCACGTTCATCCTCCGTCTGATGAACTTTCGGGATAGGGACGAATTGCTTAGAGCGGCCCGCCTGGCTGGTAAGCTTCCGTTCCGCAACACCAACCTCATGATGTTCCCGGACTGCACGATTGAGATGCAGCGGCAACGGCGATCGTTCGATGGTGTGAAATCGGCGCTCCGAGTGAAAGGCATCAAATACAGCATCCTATTCTCTGCCAAACGGGGAGTCGGTGAAGATCTTCAACAGCCTCAAGGATGCTGGAGTATGGCTTGATTCCCTGCCTCCATAGTGTCTGCTTTCAAGAATGGCCTGAGTGGATGTTTGCTTTTTCCCTGTGCAGTCTTACTGGGCCATTATGTGAGGTGAGAGATCTGACAATGGCGGAGCGGTATCCTGACTTTTGTTGCGACACCGTTTCCTTTGTTTCTCTGACTTTTGTTGCGACACCGTTGTGTCCAGTTATCCTGCCCCTGATGCCGTACTGCTCTGTGCATGCACACATAGCTACCCTGAGTCGGCTCTGCTAGCTGCGCAACACGGATGCTGGCGCAGATATGCCGGTTCCAATGTACCCAGTGACCGGTCTTCACTTTGCTGTGGACACACTCTCCTTTGCCCTTCAGCATCTCCTATCAGCAGGGATTTTACACCTCATTTTGGAACGGGTGTTTTTTCTTTTTGATAACTGTTCTATCGTCCATGTTTTGGTGCGGGTGATGGTTTGCCCTTACGAGGCCCACGCCTCCAACGACTTGTGACTTGTCGTGCTGTTAAGTTTGGGGATAATGCGCTCTTCTCGGGTAGATGGGTGCGGGGAGGGGGGAGGGGGGTGGACGGCTGTTATCGTCCAGGGTTTAGTTGGTTTGGTTGGGGAATTGCAATGTTTTTATAGGTTGGTCTTTTGGTTATTATCTACTTGTCTTTTTAGCATGCAACAGGATTGTGGCTATTCCTCTGCGGTTGTGCAGTGCCTCCGGCCGGCTCGAGCTATGTTTGCTACGCGCCTGCACTGGGGGTGCATGCACTTCTGCAGACGAATACAGATAGGAGGATTGATCCGTTTATTTTTTCTGTCTGTCGAAATTACAATATGGTTAATTTTACGGTGATGTCCTGGAATGTCAGGGGTCTTAATTCTGCTATTAAGAGATCCTTGGTCTTTAAGTTTATCCAGCAGCACGGTCCCAAGATCTGTATTCTGCAGGAGACCCACTTAATGGGTTCTAAGGTTCTGGGTTTGAGACGGGCATGGGTGGGTGCACACTATCATGCTACAGTATCTACTCTAACTATGCTAGGGGGGTGAGTGTCCTGGTGCGTCGCTTCTTGCCGTTCCAACTCCAAGCGGTTCGTCTGACTCAGGGGGTAGGTATGTCCTAGTGCATGCCCTTATAGCTGGGACCCCATTTGTCATTGTAGGTGTCTATTTGCCCCCCCCTGCGGATCTCACGGTGCTCCACGGGGTGATGCAGATGGTTACGCAGTATGGGGTGGATAGGGTGCTCCTGGTAGGGGGATTTCAATTTGGTCATGTCTGATGCTCAGGATCGGCTCTGTCCCTCCCCTTCCCCTGCTCTCGGGTTATCTCACTGGGCATCTACCTTCACTCTGATGGATCTATGGAGACATTATCACCCCTCTGACACACAATTCACCTGTCTCTCCACGACCTATCGTACATTATCACGTATTGACATGGCGTTTGCCTCCTGTGGCCTGTTGGGGGAGGTCCGCTCCACCGAGATCCTCTCGCAGGGCATTTCTGATCGCGCCCTGTTGTTGGTCTCAGTTGGGGTGGCTTCTCCTGGAGGCCAGAGGGTCTGGCGACTTTCTAAGTATTGGGTGATGGACCCAGAGATCCAACAAGACATGACAGAGGAGCTCTGTGGTTACTGGCTCCAGAATGAGGGATCAGCGGGACCCCTGGTAGTCTGGGACACTTTTAAGGCCTGGCTCAGGGGAGTCTACATTAAGGAAATAGCAGATAGGAAGAGGGGGTCGGTACAAAATCTGAGAAGATTGGAAGATCAGGCTGGGACAAGAGAAAGGGCTTATGTACAGGCACCTGTCTCGGACACCTACGGCCCTTGGCAACATACCCTGAGAGAGCTTTCCTTGCTAAGGATCGACCTCACCAAAAAGTCAATGCTGGATAGTGCTCAGAGGGTGTTCGAGTTTGGCGATAAAAATGGTCGGCTTCTGGCGTGGTTGGCCAGAGGTCAATCTCCTAGTAGGCATATTGGTAGGATCAGGGACGCAGAGGAATGCGGTTCGTACAGGCCCATCTCCTTAATCAACGCCAATGCCAAGCTATTGGCAAAGGTGTTGGCGATGTGTCTGGTTACGGTACTGGGAGACTTGATCCACCAGGATCAGACCGGGTTCATGCCGGGGAAGGGCACGGATATAAACATCCGTAGACTGTTCCTTAAATTAAGTGCTTCTCATGATAATGGTGGCACCCGGGTCATAGCTTCTCTCGACGCTGAGAAGGCTTTTGATTCGGTGGAGTAGGGGTACCTTTGGGAAGTCTTACGATGCTTTGGATTTGGCCCGCAGTTTCTTCGCTGGTTAAATATGCTATATAAGTCCCCTAGAGCGAGAATACGTATCAATGACGCCCTTTCAGATTTTTTTCTCCTCCAGAGGGGCACCAGACAGGGATGCCCCTTGTCACCTAGCTTGTTTGCTCTAGCCCTGGAGCCGCTGGCGATCCTGATTAGGAAGTCCGGCGCGATCCAGGGACTCAGAATTGGCCCTCTGGAGGAGAAGATATCTCTCTATGCAGAAGATACACTGCTTTATCTGCATGATGCTGGCACCTCGTTGAGGGCGGCCTTGCAGATTTTTGATGACTTTGGGCGTTTCTCTGGAGTCAGGATCAACTGGCCAAGTCGGTCCTGTTTCCACTGGACTCCCGGGCCCGTGAGGAGGGGGTCTCAACCCCGCTACTCTGGGTAGAAGAGTTTAAATATCTGGGAATTGTGGTGTCGAGGGACCTTCGGGACTTTCGTTGCCTCAATTTATTGCCCATTGTGAAGCGTCTCAAGGAGCACTGCTCCAGATGGCGAGAACTACCCCTGAATCTATTGGGACGCATCAAAGTGCTGAAAATGCTATTCTTACCGAGATTCACTTATGTGTTCAGGAACTGCCCGGTATGGCTCCACTTGTCATTCTTTAGGGATTTGGATGTCTGCATAGGCTCTTTTCTGTGGAGGGGATCCTCCCCTAGACTAGCCAGAGCCACCTTGCAGTTACCAGTCCGTTGCGGGGGCCTCGCGCTTCCAAACTTCCTGGTCTATTTTTGGGCAGCAATCCTGGTTACTGTGAGGTGGTGGTTTGAGCAATCCGGGTTGAATGCGGCCACTTGTTTGGAAGCTGCCATCCTGGGATCGCTCAAAGAACTGGCGAATCTGGTTTACAGAGGTTGCACGGCGTACCCTTCACTACCTGTTCCCACCAAGACGACCATTAGGGTCTGGACTGCGGCTTGGAGGAGATTCCGGCGACCGCATCAGTACTCTTTCTGTCCCCTTTGGGGTAACCCTTCCCTCCTTCATTATAGGACAATACCTGATCCGCAACTATGGGCTACACATGGGATAAAGACTCTCCGGGATGTTATTCGTTCGGGGAATCTGTTATCCTTTCGAGAATTGGCTATTAGATATGATCTCCCGGGGAGCATGCAGTTTAGATACTTTCAGTTGAGACATGCCACCAGGGTCCAAATCCCTCAGACTATCGACATTAGTACTGACCCTATTGAAAGACTTCTAGCTCAAGACACACTTACCAAGACGCTCTCTACACTATACCTTACACTCTTGCAGGTTGACTCCCCCAGGATGAACTCACTCTGGGAGAAATGGCGGGCCGATATTCCCGGCCTAGATAGGGAAACGTGGGAGGAATGCTTTGAGGATGGGGCAAAATTAATGATCTCCTCTAGGGACAAGCTGCTGCACACTAAATTTATGCATCGTGTATACTACATGCCCCAGAGGTTACATCGGATATACCCTGACAGATCACCTCTGTGCCCTAAATGTCCCTCTTCTGAGGGCACTTTTTTTCATATGTTCTGGACTTCCCCCCCGGTGGGGGCCTTCTGGACGGAGGTCTTTGATCATGTCAATGTACGCCTTGCTCTGTCCCTTCCTATGTCCCCTGAATTAGCCTTATTGGGGGTACACGACGATGATCAGAGACCTCGCTACACTAAACAACTGGTTCCCATGTTAATGTTCTATGCCAAGAAGGAAATTCTTCTTCAATGGTCCTCTCCCTCTCCTCCGAAAATAGCTGCATGGGAATCTGCTGTCAATAATGTGATGCCATTATATAAGCTAACTTATATCAGTAGGGGATGTCCTCAGAAATTCGACCGGGTGTGGCTTAACTGGACACAACAACTTTAGCTCAATTTTTTGATGGACGGGGCTGCCGTCGCGCTGTTTACCTTGCTATGTTGGGGGGGTGGGTGGTGCTGGGATCGGGTATGGTTCCTTATTTCATGCCGGAATGCAGTTTATATCCCTGTGTGGTCTTCCCTATCTGTTGTACCGATACTGATTCTGTTTTGTATACTTATTATTTGTTCTTGATGTTATCTCAATAAAAACCAACCTTGTTGTTAAAAAAAATATATTCTCAAACGGTGCCTTCTGAAGCACCGAGAGGACCAGGTTCAAGTCCCACAGAGGTAGCGGGGGACGGACTGGAGGGGCCACATGTCGAACCCCCTGCACAAATGTACTCACGAGAGAGTGAGCCGCCAGGGGTCGCTGAAAAAAGACAGCCAGGGCAGATATCTGTCCCTTAATCGTACTTAAGGCAAGCCTTTGGTCCACCCCATGCTGTAAAAACAGCAGGATTCTGGAAACCAAATAAGTACGCGGATGCCATTTCATTTCCTCACACCTGGAGATGTAGGCCTTCCCAGTGCGGTGATAAACCTTCCTAGAGGACGGTTTCCGAGCACTTCTCATAGTAGAGATTACTGAATCTGATAGGCCCGGTCTCTCAGTACCTGGTTCTCAACAGCCATGCCGTTAAAGCCAGTGACTGTAAAGCAGGATGGAGTATGGGACCCTGCGATAGCAGGTCCTTCCGTAGTGGTAGGCGCCAGGGGACGTCTGCTACCAGATGTACTAGATCGGCGTACCAAGGACGCTGAGGTCAATCTGGAGCGATTAGGATCATTGGAATTCCCTCTGCCTCCACTCTGTGGAGCAGAAGAGGAAGAAGCCTTAAGGGAGGGAAGGCATAGATTAGCCGATACTGACCCCACGATGCCACCAACGTGTCCGTTGCGTCTGCCCATGGGTCCCTTGACCGGGCCACAAACCTCAATACCTTCCGATTGAGTCGGGAAGCCAGAAGATTTACGTCTGGTGTGCCCCATCTTTGGCAGAGGAGTTGGAACACCTCCGGGTGTAAGGACCATTCTCCCTGGTCCAGCATCTGGTGGCTCAGGTAGTCCGCCTGCAAGTTTTCCACACCCGGAATGTACACGGCCGACAGTGCCGGTACACTCCTCTCTGCCCAC
This sequence comes from Rana muscosa, assembly GCA_029206835.1. NCBI lineage: Eukaryota > Metazoa > Chordata > Amphibia > Anura > Ranidae > Rana > Rana muscosa. The sequence continues at coordinate 344,393,954 of CM055125.1, read as the reverse complement.
TTCAGGATGCGAGCGACCTCCGATGCTGCAGCTGAGCTTCTTGTTCCTCCTTGCTGATTGACATTTGCCACTGCTGTGGCATTGTCTGACTGGATCCTGACTGGACGCCCTTGCAGCCTCTGAGACCATTTGAAGAGGCACAGCCTGATCGCCCGGATTTCCAGGACATTGATCGGCAGGAGGGCTTCCTCTGGGGTCCAGCGACCTTGCGCCGACTGAACACCCGACTCCCCCCCCAACCTGTAAGGCTGGCGTCCGTCGTGATCACTATCCAGTAAACGGGAAGAAAGGACTTCCCGGCCATTAGAGCCGGTGCTGTCAGCCACCATACCAGGGATCTCCTGACTAGGTGGCTCACTTGGATTTGATAATCCAGAGATGAAGGACATCTGTTCCATCTGGACAGAACTTCCTTCTGTAACACTCGAGTGTGGTATTGAGCATATGGGACCGCCTCGAAGGAGGCTACCATGAGGCCAAACACTCGCATGCAAAAACGGTGTGACGACCAATTCCTGGAAGTCAGCTGCCGTACTGCAGCCCCGGAGGGTCTGCAACTTCTCCACAGGGAGGAATACCTTTGCCTCTGAGGAATCCAGAATCAACCCCAGGTACACTAGGCGTTGAGTGGGCACCAATACTGACCTTTGCGTGTTTAGTATCCAACCACAGTCTCGGAGAGTCTGACAGGTAATGGACACGCTTACCTCTAATTATGAGCTTGAAGGGGCCTTCAGCAGAAGGTCGTCCAAGTAGCCCATGATAGCAATACCCCGCTGTGTTAAAAGTGCCAGAATTGGATCGAGCACCTTGGTGAACGTCCTGGGTGCTGAGGCAATGCCAAACGGGAGGGCCACAAACTGGTAGTGGTTCTTCCCGATAGCAAATCGCAGAAACTACTGGTGTCTGGAGTATATGGGGACATGCAGGTATGCGTCCTTGATGTCCAAGGAGGCCAGAAAGTCCCCCGGATGGAGAGCCGGAACTACAGATCGAACCGACTCCATCCGAAATCTTTGTACCTTCACAAAGCAATTGAGGGCTCTGAGATCCAAGATTGGACGAACCCCCTCCTTCTTTCGGCACAATGAACAGATTTGAGTAAAAACCCTGACCCCGTTCCTGTTCTGGAACTGGAACTGGAATAACTACCCCGCGTTCCAGTAGATCCTGGACCGCCCCATACAGGGCCTAGCGACGGGTCGGTAGTAGCTGGAGCTTGGAGGTGATGAATCTGTCCGGTGGACAAGATAGAAATTCTATCTTGTAGCCTGAGGAGATTACTTCGCAAACCCACCTGTCGGAGACTAGAGCTGTCCACTGAGTCGCGAATTTGCGAAGACGTCCCCCCACCCAAGAGCTGGGTGGGGGCGGACCCTTATGCGGACGCAGATTTGTCCGCAGGCTTGTTGGGTCTGCGGGACCAAGGACGCTTTTGTCCTTGGGCAGGCGCCTTGTCGGCTTGGGGTCTTTTCCCTGTCGCCCTAGGGGGACGAAAAAACTGCTTGCGTTCAGTAAAGGAGGGCCCTTGCCCTTGGCGTGGCCCCTATCCTTGCTAGTTTGAGGAAGCAAGTGCTTTTACCTCCTCTGGCATCCTTGATGATGTCATCCATAGAGGCCCCAAAAAGTCTGTCGCCCTTGAAAGGCAGATCCAACAGGGCTTTTTTGGAGGTCTGGTCCGCAGACCAGCCCTTTAGCCAGATCAGGCGGCGTATTGCTACTGCATAAACCAAAGCTTTTGAAAGCAGGGGAATAGTATCCATGTCTGACTCGCAGACAAACTTAAGGCCCTGGACCAAATGGTCGGCCAAAGTTATCTCATCAGGAGGAGCATCTCGCTCCTTTACCCCTGGAGTAGCAACCTTGCCCATTCAGTAAGTGTCTGAGACACTAGGGCCCCCGCCAATGCCGGGCGTAATGCCGAGCCTACCACTGAGTATAGGTAGCAAGCAAGTGCTTCAGCCTTCTTATCCACAGGGTCCTTGAAAAGAGGAGCCCCTTCTACTGGAATTGTGGTGGCTCTATTAAGTCTGGACACCAGAGGGTCCACTATAGGGGGAGAGGTCCATTTCTTCAGAAAACTCTCCTCAAAGGGGTACCGTACCGCAAACCTCTTTGGGGCTGTAAAGATCCTCAGTGGGTTCTCCCATTCCTTGTGTAAGAGTTTATAAAAATAAGACACACAAGGGAACACCTTAGCAGTGCGGGCAGGTTTATGAAACCCAAAGTGGACCGGAGTCTCTGCTGCTTCTGCAGTATTTTCCAACTTTAGCGTATCCCGCACTGCAGTAATAAGGTCAGATACCAAAGCCATCTCGCGTACTGACCTGGACTTGGAGTCCTCCTCACTGTACGGTCACAGTCTGCAGTCTCTGATGCATCAGAATCTGGGCCCTGAGCCGTAGCTGGACCTGGTTCTGCATCAGAATTATCCCCAGAAGCTTGCAGGGGACGGGGGCATTTACTACCTCCTGTATTCCCGTGTGCTGCTTCCACCCTGGCAGCAAACGCCTCTAGGATTGCCGTCATAGCGTTCATAGACACCTCAGGGGCACCAGCTGCTAAATCTGGTGTTTCAGGGGAGAAGACATTTGGCTCAGATGCCATGCTGACCACACGCTGACACCCACAGGGCTCCAGACAAGATATCAATAGGCCACCCTCCTGTGCTGCAGAGATGCTGGATCACCCAGAGGACTCACCACCCTGGACCGGTACTGCTATGCTGCCGTGTGCTGCGCCTGTGATGCTGTCCCACTGCTGCTGTGTCAGTCTGCTTCTTTTATCAGCGCTTCCTGTGTGAATCTATCGCGCCAGTGTAATGCACCCTAGAGGCCAGAGACTCTCGCAAAATGGCCGCCAAAATGTCTGTATGGAAGATAGTGTGGGCTCTAAGAATAGAGGCCAAAGCAGCCGTAGACCACAAAAAAGATGGCCGCCGAACGGCAATCTCTACCTACAGCGTGGATCATAACAAACATGGCCGCCGATCAGTCGATAGAGGCCAGTGGGTGTAGAACTACAAAAAAATGGTGCCGAAACCACAGGAAGATGGCCGCCGGGCAGTCACTAGAGGCCGAACCCAGCATGGACCACCACAAAATGGCCGCTGACAGCATGGAGGAGGAAGCACAAATGACATTTCTTTTAAATGTTAGTTACAGCCAGCCCCGCTCCAGTGGAACCCCTTAGGTGACCCCCAGCACCCAGCAACCTTTAGCTAGAAGCCCAGGGAGGAGGGAAAGGCAGGGAGAGAGGGAAGAAAGGGGCCACAACCACTTACTTGATCTCTCCAGGAATGTCCAGCCAAATCACCCAGCCGAGGCAGGGGAGTTTACGTACCTATCCTGCATGTATCATGCTGGAAGACATTCCAAACAGATAATCGTCCACGCACGGAAGGTGACTGTTGGCCAGGCATGCTGTGATTGGACCCAAAGGGACGATCATATGTATGCCCTGGAGCGCGACGCTCACCGGACAGGCTGCTGCGACTCGGCCGTAAGGTCAGCCGAAGCTGAGCGGTCCGATGCAGGCCCTGGAGCGTAGGCTCACCGGCCACCCGTGGAGCGACGGGCATGTCGTGGAAAACCCAGCACGTAGCTAGGGTCGGCACACGTTCGATGGCCGAAACTGGGGAGACTACAAGGATCGAGGATCCAGCCTGTCACCCAGTCGGCAGTTGATCGAAGATCGCAGGAAACAAAAAATGTAGCAAAAAAAAAAAAAAGAAGATATTTTTCCCCCCGGACCAATGGGCCCGAAGGGAGCCATGTCCTACTCCATGCTAGACAGAAAAAAACTGATCTGCGAGATGCAGACTGAGGTGATATACCCGGGGGGTCCGCCCCCTGGGCAGTACTGTAGAAGCTGTGATGCAACACTTTTTACAAGTTTTCTGCCTAGTCACTCCTAATTAACGGATAATACCCACTTTGTCAATAGAGAGGCTGTGTCGGTCCATGGACGAAAGAGTCTTTTGAAATTACATGGATGTGTTAAATTTTATATGAGATTTATTAATAAAGCGGCCTCACCTCTCTCCCTTTCTTTATCGGTTATTTGGCTGTTGTCTAGGGGTGCCTGGGAGAGAGAGATAAAACACACCACGGCCCATGTCCTCCGTAACTGGGAGGTGAAGGCCAGAGATTGGGCTTTTGTGTAGGTGTCCTAGAGTCAAGTCCAGTCCTTCGTCCCGGACTCCTTTGCTTTAGTAACCCAAGTTCCACACAGTGAATAGGTACAACTCAGTTTTATTCTTCTTGCCAAGTAATAAAACAATCTTTCTCCTTTGGAAAATGAGGGGGACAGATCGAGGCACAATCCTTTCCCTTCTTGCTGCTGCCCACTGTGCTGTCACCAGTGGTGGATAGTCACTGCCACTGACTAGGTAATATAGAACGTAAATTACCTTCGGTCACTTTGCCCCTGTCAGGGGAAGAAATCCATCCAAGGGAGAAGTGGAGGCCTCTCCATCACCAGCGATGCTGCGCCGGGCTCTTCAGAGAAGTTACTGCGCACCAGTCCTCACGAACTCAGACACGGGCACCCAAGGAGTTAGGGCCCCCTCGGATTCCTCCACCCTCGCGGAACTCAGTCGAAGGTACTGAGCCCCAGGCATCCGCCATAGTACCTCACCCCAGGCTAAAGGTGCCTGAGATGGACTCCACCCCTGCTCCAGCTAGGCCAAGGGTGCCTAGGCCTGAAACACCGGAACGCCAGCACCCAAGCTGAAGGTGCCTGGGTGCGGCCGTGTCCTCCGACTCTCTCTCCAAACAGGGCGTCCACCCCTTTTATGACCTCTCCCTTTGCGCCACAGCGGGTTCCCAGCCCCGCTGTACCAGCTCCACGGGAGGACAAAAAGGCACGGTTTGCGGTGTGAGTTCAACTCCGGCCCCAGGCAACAGCGCCACCCAGGGACCACAAGGAACCTCACACCACCAGAGTCCTCACATAATTCAAATACCCGCTACATTAATATGAGATTTTAGTGACTGGTGTAACAAATATAATATTGCAGTTCCAGTTGATACCTACCTCTTCTCACTTCCATGGGGCCCTGGGGCCGAAGCTTAATGATGAACTGGCACTGTCTTTCATGAGGGAACTGTTCAAAAATACTGTCTGCACTGTGTTCTAAAGAAAGGTTATTGCCGAGTCCTCTGGCCATAACCATAGATTCCTGGAGACAGCTCATCGCAATACTGTAAGGGTACTCAAGACCTGGAAAGACACAAGGTACAGTAAGTATAGCAACCCTCATGGAGAAGACATATGACAGCCATAGGTGAACTCAAAGCTTAAAAATGGTTTTATCAAAGCGGAACTGAAGGAAAACATCTAAATACATATACGGGAAGTCCAAATCAGGATTGTACCAAAAGATTTGTACAGTAAAACCTTGGTTTGAGAGCGTTTTGCAAGACAAGCAAAATTTTTTAATAAATTTTGACTTGATATAACAAGCAATGTCTTGATATAAGAGTAGTGTCATGTCACAACTGAGTATAAAATAGAAGAGAGGCGCCTCTAAGTGTAGCAATGTGGTTACATTTAATGAAGGTACAACATTTAGAAACTCACATGGTTGATGATTAAAACAAGCACATCTAAGTATGCCGGCATCCGGGGTAAAGCTGTCCACAAAGACCATCCTCCGCACCACCATTGATGTCATCCCTTCCACAAGCGCTTCAAGCCTCGCTTTCAGATCGTTCTACTGCAGGGTAGTCTTCCCGGTCACGATTGCAGACTGACAGCGATGAGAGCCGGCGGTGAGGACGACGGTCTATGTGGATCGCTTTACCCCGGATGCCTGCATACTTAGATGTGCCTCTTTTAATCATCAACCATGTGAGTTGCTAAATGTTGTACCTTCATTAAATGTAACCATATTACTACACTTAGAGGAACCTCTCTTCTCTTTTATACTCTGGAGCTCCTGCTGGATTTTGCTTCTAATCCCCTTGTGGAGGCTGCCATTTGTAAATGGACATTTTATGGTTACACAACTTATCACATTGTTATAATCTTTTTATATGGACTATAAACTGAAGGACTTATGAATAAATGGTTGTGGAACGAATCATTTGAGTTTCCATTATTTCTTATGGGAAAATTTGACTTGATATAAGGAGTGCTTTGGATTACAAGAATGTTTCCGGAACCAATTATGCTTGCAATCCAAGGTTTTACTGTATTTCTTTTAAAGATACTCCTTATTACTGTATATACTCGAGTGTAAGTCGACCCGAATATAAGCCAAGGCACCTAATTTTACCACAAAAAAATTTGAAAACTTATTGACTTGAGTATAAGCCTAGGGTGTCCATCTGCATGCCTCACTGTGTCTATGCCTCACTGTGCCCATGCCTAGACTGATGTTTAACATGGGAGTCTATGGAAGGGGTACCAGGCTTTGAAAAATTGGTCCTCCCCGGCCATAGGTCCCCCAGACAAAATAATGTTGCACACTTAGAGGAGAAATGGGGCTAAATGTGTGCCAAGTTTCAGGTCCAGGGGACCTACGACCGGCCGGTACCGGGTCCCCAAATTCACCTGAGAAATGACCGTTTAACATGGGAGTCTATGGAAGGGGTGCCCGGCTTTGAAAAATCGGTGCTGCCCGGCCGTAGGTCCCCCGGACAACAAACTTTGTGCACTTATAGAGGAAGAGTGAGGCTACATGTGTGCCAAGTTTGGGGTCCAGGGGCCCTACGACCGGCCAGTACTGGGTCCCCAAATTCTGGGAGATAAGGCCCAAAAAGGTGACTTGAGTATAAGCCGAGGGGGGCATTTTCAGCACAAAAAAAATGTGCTGAAAAACTTGGCTTATACTCGAGTATATACGGTAAATATTTTAAATTAAAGGTACAAAACAAAACCCATCGTCTCTACCCTACAGATGTTCCCAAGTAGGTCAGTAGATTTAAATCAGGGAAAGGGGGGGATCCCATAGAGGTGTCCCCAGAAGGGTTTGTTCCTACAGTAGCAACCCAGATATCCCATGTTTTGGTGAATTTCCCAGGACAACCCCTGGATTCATAAGTGAACTTATACAGCGGTATTGCTGAGTTCACACGATTTTTCTAGAATTGTAGGCGCTATCGGAGACTTCCATTTGAGCAGTATGGCCTTGTGGGCTTGAAATAATAACAATCCTATTAGCATTCTCATCGCTCTGGATTTGGCATATAGGTGGACCAGACCAAGTATACAAACATCCACTGTCAATGGTACAGAGATCAAAGTACATTTAATATACTCAGTAACATCTTTCCAAAAAACATACATGTACACTGGACACATACATGTATATATGTTGCTGGGTCTACTGGGCAGCACCATCTTTTAGTAGAAATGTTTGGGTAAATGCTATGCAATTTTCACAGGGTGATATATATACCATGTTAAGTATTTTAAATTGAATTAATCCGTCTTTTTCTAAAGTCCATATCCGGGGCCTCCACGTGCCAGCTTGCCAGCAGTTTATAAAGGTCTTCATGAATAGATGAAAGGAGAGCTTTGTATATCATGGATAACGTTTTTTTCAGAGTATCGTCCCAGAGCATGCATATTTCTAATGGCTCATCCAGTCATGAGATGCACACAGCACAGCCAGGTAAGATGGCACCACTTACAGTTAAATAATACAGCCTGCAGTCTACTGATTGGACAGATGAGTGGCAGATGAGGTCATCCATCTGCTCATCCTGCTCTCTCCTCCCATCAGCATGTTTATTGTCAACATATTTGCATTCAACCACCTGATTGGCTCCAAGCCTTGCCCTTCCCTCTCCCAGTTTGAGGGAGACCAAGTCAACTTCAGAGAGAACAGGAGATATTTACTAAAACTGGTGCACACAGAATCTGGTGCAGCTGTGCATAGTAACCAATCAGCTTCTAACTTCAGTTCTTTCAAATAAGCTTTGACAATAAAACCTAGAAGCTGATTGTTTACTATGCAGAGCTGCAACAGATTCTGTGTGCACACGTTTTAGTAAATCCTCCCAGTTCTCTCTGAAGTTGACTTGGTCTCCCCCAAACTGGGAGAGGGCAAGGCTTGGAGCCAATTGGGTGGTTGAATGCAAATATTTTGACAATAAACATGCTGATGAGAAAAGAGCAGGGTGAGCAGAAGGATGACCTCATCTGCCACTCATCTGTCTAATCAGTAGGCTGTGGGCTGTCACAGTAAGTGCCGCTTCACACTACCGCAACTTGGGATCCGACTTGTGTCGCCCCCCAGTCGCGCGACATGAAAAATTCAATTGAAGTGAATGAGAGCCGTCTTAATGTACACTACTGAAGTTGCTCCGACTTCAGAAAAGGTTCCTGTACGACTTCAATCCGACTTCTAGGCAACTTGTACCCATAGATTTCAATGGAAGTCGCCTCCAAGTCGGATCCCCTGTCTTAACTGAAGCAACTTTACAGGAATAGAAAATAGTTTTCTCAGGCAAACCCCTCCCTCCCACAGAGCTGATTATTCTTTGATTGGCCACTGGCAAAGTCGCCTGTCCTAGAGGCGACTTGAAGTCGCGTTGTAAGTCGCTCCAAGTCACGCTGAAGTCGCCTCGCAAAGTCGCGCTGGAAGTCGTGTTGCCCCTGTGTGAACCGGCACTAAGGCCCCCTTCACATGGGTATGGTAGTGTGGAAAATCCAGGCTGTTGAGGTATGCTTTACCCATCAGGCTGCACTACCCACATTGTTGCTGTGCTGCAAAAAAAAGTAGGGCATGTTGCATTCAGCAGATGATCCTGCCTACCAACGCACCCCAAAGAAGTGAATGGGGCCACGCTGCAGCTGCATCCAACGGACACAGCTGTAACACAGTGAAAAGGTATTTCAATGCAAAATCTCTCTTTAAACAGGCTTGTGGGAAGTGACAAATCGCCCCTGATTGCCTGCCAATCGTGACCAGTTGCTGCTAATTCACTTCAGCTATACCTATGTGAAAGGGTCTTACTTAATTGAAAAAATAAATACAATGATGTATGAATAAATTCAGAGCTGCATTAATATTAGTCTTTTATATCCCTCTGGAGTTCAACTTTTGCTATACCTTTATTTTTTATTATATTTTACATTGTTGTATATGAAATATGTTGTCATCCCTTTTATCATAATGTACATAATATGATGCATATTTTCTACATATTTGAGTATAAGGAAATTGAAAACAATTTAAAATCCAGAGTAGATTGCTGGAAGGGAAAATCACTTTATAACTGACGCTATGCATAGAAGACATAACATGTGGTGACCATACAACCATACTGGGTATTCAGTGAAGAACGTACCGCAAAGAGGATATGGAGGTTCATCCTTTCCAGATGTCACCCACAGATGGTAGTCACTGTGTCTGCCCTGCACAAAAACATTTGTTAAACATTGGGCACGGTGAGCAGGTATATTCATTTCCTAATGGAATATACTATATCGACAAATGTAGGTGGACTTCCTCCAATTGCTTGAGTTCAGGTGTTTCCAGTGAAGGGCACTGTCAATGCTACAGCATACAAAGATAATTTAAAAAAAATTCCAACCTTGTTGTAACAGTTTGGTGAAGGCCCTTTTTTTTATTCCAGCATGAATGTGCCCCTGTGTACAAAGCCAGCTCCATAAACTCATGGTTTGATGAGTTTGGTGTGGAGGAACTTGAGTGTCCTGCCCAGAGCCCTGACCTCAACCCTACTGAACACTAGGGATGAGCTCGGTGTTCGAGTCTAACATACGTTCGACTCAAACATCGGCTGTTCGATCGTTCGGCGAACATCGAACAATTTGGGCCGTTCGCGCCAAATTCGAGTGACGCGAACGGCCCACAATACACTGCGCCATCGCAGTGCAATCCCGGCGCTGTGATTGGCCAAGCATGCACCGTGACCCTGCATGCTTGGCCAATCACAGCGCCGGCAGCTAGGAGAGCCATAATTGGCCACAGGCAGGTTGCCTGTGGCCAATTATAGCTCAGGGGGTTTAGCACACGCCCCACACTATAAAAGGCCGCCAGCGCGGCGGCCTTGTGTAGTGTGTTCCGGCGCAGGGAAAGAGAAGGATAGGCGGGGACAGTGTTGATATTCTTTGTGCTATTCTTGTGTGCAGGGAGAGAGAAGTATAGGCAGGGAGAGTGTCAGTGTCATATTCTTTGCTAAACCTTGTGTGCAGGGAAAGAGAAGAATAGGCAGGGGACAGTGTCAGTGTCATTGTTGCTAAGCCTCCTGCACATTATACACCTGAAGCTAGCCCGTATTGCTGTGTTTTCCTGGTGTGTTACACCAACAGGCATTTGCAGCACTTACAGCAGGCGTAGTGTGATTCCTGCAAAATATACTCCTGAAGCTAGGCCTTATTGCTGTGTTTTCCTAGTGTGTTACACCAACAGGCATTTGCAGCACTTACAGCAGGCGTAGTGTGATTCCTGCAAAATACACTTCTGAAGCTAGCCCGTATTGCTGTGTTTTCCTATTGTGTTACACTAACAGGCATTTGCAGTACTTACAGCGGGCGGAGTGGGCCTCCTGCACATTATACACCTGAAGCTAGCCCGTATTGCTGTGTTTTCCTGGTGTGTTACACCAACAAGCATTTGCAGCACCTACAGCGGGCGTAGTGTGCTTCCTGCAAAATATACTCCTGAAGCTAGGCCTTATTGCTGGTTTTCCCATCTCCCTGCAGGCCATTAGAATGTCTGGAAGGCAAACAAGGAGAGGCAGACAGTCAGGAGCCAATAAAAGAGGGCAAGCAGGCTCTGTGTCTAGAGACAACAGTGCTGGTCGTGGACGCGGTGCATCGCCATCAGCACGTGGCCATGGGACACGCTTGTCCTTCTTTTCGGCAGCTGGACGTGTTGAGCCGCATCATGCCGAAGACTTGGTAGAGTGGATGACCAAGCCTTCCTCATCCTCCTCACCCAGGCTCAGGGTACTGGCAAAGCAGCTGCCAAAGCGTCCTCTTCCCTGGTATCAATGTCATCATCAGTCACTCCTTCCCTAGACCCACCATGTCCTCCTGAGGAGTCCCCCGAACTGTTTGAGCACAGTGTTGGGTACATGCTCCAGGAGGATGCCCAGCGTTTCGAAGGGTCTGATGATGATACCCAGCTAGAGGAAGGCAGTAGCGTGAGAGCAGAGAGGGGATGCTCAAGAAGGACCCCAATCTGGCAGTCATGTTCCAGCAGCTGCAGCATACTGCCAGATTGGCTCCAGTGATGGGGTGGGAGGGGATGATGAGCTCACTGACTCCACGTGGGTGCCTAATAGGAGAGAGGAGGAGGAGGAGGATGAGGAGGAGGCACATCTCCAACGAGGCAGGATGCCCTCGGGGGGCCAGCGTAAGGGCAGCACACCGACGGAATCACACCGCAGAGCTCCGCCTGTGCAGGGCGCTGCCTCTGCCCGTTATTCAAAAAGTTCTTTGGTGTGGGCCTTTTTTGAGTCGAGTGCATCAGATCGCACAGCTGCTGTTTGCAACATATGTCTCAAGCGTATATCGCGTAGCCAAAACATCACCCGCTTGGGCACCACATGCTTGACCAGACATATGTTGACCTGCCATGCAGCTCGTTGGCAAGCCTACCTTAAAGACCCACACCAAAGAACAAAGCGGACCTCTCCTTGCACCGCATCAGCTGGGATCTCCAACCCCATTATACCTTCAGTCCTCTCTGAAACCTGCACTGAGAGGAATGAAGGTGTAGAATTAGGTGTGTCACAGCCAAGTACTTGCGGGCACTCTGCTAGCAGTACACCGACGTCCGATTCTATCAGGCAAATTTCCCTGCCCCAGCTGCTGGACCGTCGAAAGAACTTCACTCCCAGCCATCCACATGCCCAGCGGTTGAATGCTAGCTTGGCTAAATTGCTAGCGCTTCAACTGCTGCCTTTTCAGTTGGTAGACTCGGCCCCCTTCCGTGAGTTTGTGCAATGTGCGGTTCCTCAGTGGCAGGTTCCCAAACGTCACTTTTTCTCACGGAAGGCGATTCCAGCTCTCTAACGGCATGTGGAAGGCAATGTCTTGGCCTCGCTGGACAGGGCGGTCAGGGGTAAGGTGCATATTACCGCTGACTCATGGTCCAGCAGGCATGGACAGGGACGTTACCTTTCTTTCACGGCCCATTGGGTCACTCTTTTGGCAGCTGGGAAGGATGCAGGACAAGGTGCAGTAGTGTTGGAGGTTGTTCCGCCGCCACGCCTCCAAAATGCTACTACTGGTTGTGACACACCTCTCTCCTCCACCCCCTCCTCTTCTTCTTCCTCCATGGCCTCTTCCTGTGCTTTGTCCTCGGAACCAGCGGTGCTCCGTAGGCGTTCAAGGGGCTACGCAAGTACGCAGGCAAAAAGATGCCATGCCGTGCTTGCGCTGGTGTGTTTGGGGGACAGGAGCCACACTGGGGCAGAGGTTCTGTCTGCTCTGCAGGGGCAGGCCGAGAGGTGGTTGACGCCACACCAGCTTAAGCCAGGAATGGTGGTTTGCGACAATGGCACCAACCTCCTCTCCGCCCTCAGACAGGGACAACTGACCCATGTGCCCTGTGTGGCTCACGTCCTTAACCTGGTGGTGCAGCGGTTCTTGGACAGGTACCCGGGCTTACAGGATGTCCTGAGGCAGGCCAGGAAAGTCTGTGTGCATTTCCGCAGATCTTATAATGCCAGTGCTCGCCTGGCTGAGCTGTAAAAGGAGTTGAACCTGCCCAAGAACCACCTTATATGTGACATGCCCACTAGGTGGAACTCAATGTTGGCCATGCTGCAGCGGCTGCACACGCAGCAGAGGGCCATCAATGAGTACCTGTGCGACTACGGCACCAGGACAGGGTCAGGGGAGCTCGGTTTTTTTTCACCACGCCAGTGGGGCATGATCAGGGATGCATGCACTGTACTGGCACCATTTGAGGAGGCCACAAGGATGGTGAGCAGTGACAGTGCATGCATCAGTGACACAGTACCTCTTGTCCACCTGTTGGAACATAGGCTGCGTGGAATAATGGACAGGGCACTTGAGGCAGAACAGAGGCAGGAAGAGGAGGACTTCCTTGCCTCTCAAGGCCCCCTTTACCCAGACAGTGTTCCTTCTGTCCCACCCATCGCACAGGAAGAGGAGGAGGAGGATTGTGTCAGCATGGAGGTGGAGCCTGGCACCCAGCATCATCAGCAGCAGTCTTTTACGGATGATTTACAGTCCCAAGAAACCCGTGGACTTGTACATGGCTGGGAGGAGGTGGCTGCGGATCATGTCGTCCTTAGTGACCCAGAGGACTCCGGACCAAATGCCTCAGCTAACCTACGCTGCATGGCCTCCCTGATCCTGCAAAGTCTGCAGAAGGATCCTCGTATTATTCGGATCAAGGAGAGGGACCATTACTGGCTGGCCACTCTCCTTGATCCACGGTACAAGGGTAAGGTTGCGGACCTTATCTTACCGTCGCAGAGGGAGCAGAGGATGAGACAACTCCGGGAGGCCTTGCAGAAAGGTCTGTGCAACGCGTTCCCAGAGACTGGGAGGTTACAAACTCCTGGTCCTGGACAACGAGTTGCTGAGGCTTCGGTCAGTCAAAGAAGGAGCGGTGGGGAAGGTGGCCGTCTGACCGATGTGTTCAGACAATTCTTTAGTCCGCAGCCCCAAGGTATGATCGGTTCCAGCAACCATCGCCAGCGTCTGATATACATGGTGCAGGAATACCTAGGGGCAAGGTCAGACTTGGACACCTTCCCCACCGAAAATCCTCTGGCTTACTGGGTCTTGAGGATGGATCACTGGCCAGAGCTTGCACAGTATGCAATTGAGCTACTGGCTTGTCCTGCATCCAGCGTTCTTTCAGAACGCACATTCAGTGCTGCTGGAGGATTTGTCACGGATCACAGGGTGCGCCTGTCCACCGACTCGGTTGATCGACTGACCTTCATAAAGATGAACCAGTCTTGGATCACCACCAGCTACCAAACACCTGAAGCTGATATAACAGACTAATTTATTTTCAAATGTCACATCCCTTCAAGACTGATGCTGATGCTGATGCTGAGTGACTGTCCTGTTATGTTGACTGACTATCCTCCTCCTCCTCAATGATCCGATTCATGATGATAGCTTGGAAGAACATTTTTGTTTCTGGGTGCCGCCACCAGTGGCTAAGGCCCAATTTTTCAGCCCCTGTTTAACAGGGGCGTGTAATTACAATTTTTGATGCAATACTTTGCAACAGGGCTCATTGCTGTGCTCCAAGTACAGTATCTGTGAGGGGTTGCAGTGTTGTGGCACCAGTGCCTAAGGACCAATTTTTCTGCCCCTGTTTAACAGGGGCATGTAATTACAATTCTTGATCTAATAATTCACAGCAGGGCCCATTCCTGCGCCCACCAAGAGTAACTGTGAGGCCTTACAGTGTTGTGTCAACACCACCACCACCACCACCACCAAAGGCCCAATTTTTCTGCCCCTGTTCAACAGGGGCATGCAATTACAATTCTTGATCTAATAATTCACAGCAGGGCCCATTCATGCGCCCACCAATAGTAACTGTGAGGGCTCACAGTGTAAGGGGCAAATTTCAGCTGAGTATATACGGCAGGCCCCTACTTTCAAACATCCAACTTACAAAAGACTCCTCCTTGCAAACGGAAGGATACAACAGGAAGTGAGAGGAAATCTACCCCTAGGAAGGCAAATTCTCTCCTGTAAGAGTTAATATGGGTAAAAAAGTGTCTCCTCTCCACTGATGCTTTATCACCAATCCTTGTTTCAATAAAAACCCCAAATTTTCAAAAAACATTTGTCATTAGGACGGAAAGTGAGGTGAACTGTTCTGAACAGGTGCACACTGCACAGACAGCAAAAAAAATGTTACAGGGGTGATAACACTTCCCTATGTTTTCCAAAAAGCTTAAAAATAGATTTTTTGGCTGGAGCTACACTTAAACAATGTAGCTGTTCAAAATTACAAACAGATTCTACATAAGAACAAACCTACAGTCCCTGTCTTGTATGCACCGCCTGTATACGGCTGTTCAGAGTATATAGGGCCTTTTTTCTTGTGTGCGGGGTTCCCCTTAATATCCATACAAGACCCAAAGGGGCTGGGGTGGGGGGGGGGGGGGTGATGGGGTAGCTATGCCATTTTTCCTAAAGATTTTCATCCATATTACCGGGACCAGACATTACATTAAAGCCGCAAGCAGTTTTAAATGGCTTTTTTTCCTTTAGAAATGAAATTTTGTGCAGGGACAGTTCTAAACACGGGAAACACGTGGCACTTCACAGGCATACTTTAGACACCCCCCAGGTACGATATTTAAAGGAATATTTGACTTTTTTTTTCACTTTATGCATCATTAAAATGACTGCTCCCGAAAAACGGCCGTTTTTAAAACTTCTTTTTGCATTGATACATGTCCCCTGGTGCAGAACCCGGGTTCCCAAACCCTTTTTAGGACAATAACATGCATAATAGTCGTTATAATTAGCACTTTAGATTTCGAACGTTCGCATCCATTGTATTTAATAGGGTTCTAACGTTCGTGCGAACTTTCGGTCCGTTCGCGGGTTCAGGTGCGAACCGAACCCGGGGGTGTTCGGCTCATCACTACTGAACACCTTTTGGGATGAATTGGAATTCCAATTCTGAGCCAGGGCTTATTGCCCAGAAGACTGGAAGCTGTTGCAAAGGAGGGCCAACTTCATATTAAACGCCCATTGAAATGGATGTCCATCAAGCTCACATAGATATGACAGTCAGGTGTCCACAAACGTTTGGCCATCTAGTGTATATTTAATTCTAAAGTAATTAATTTAGGTTCAAGCCAAGTCTTCTCTTCCAACCTGAGTAACTCACCTCAACCCAACTGAACACCTTTAAGGAGAACTGGAACTCTAACTGCGAGACAGGTCTTCTCATTAAAAATCTGTATCTGACCCCAACCCAACCTTCGGGATGAATTGGGATGCCAATTGTAAGCCAGGTCTTCTCATCCAACCTCAGTACCTCGCCCCAACTGAACACTTTTAGGGCGAATTGGAACTCTAACTACGAGACAGGTTTTGTCATTCAAAATCAGTACCTGACCTCAACCAAACTGAACAGTTTTGGGGTGAAGTGCAACTCTGACTGCGAGAAGGGTCTTCTCACCCAAAACCTGTACTTGACCTAAACCCAACTGAACACCTTTGTGATAAATTGGGATGCCCATTGTAAGCCAGGTCTTCTCTTCCAACATCCGTATCTGATACTCTTTTCGCTGAATGGGCATGAGTTCCAACAGACACCCTCCAAAACAATGCGTAAAGCCTTCTTGGAAGAGTGTTACAGTAGCAAATTAGGACCAACTCTAAATGAATGGCCATGGTTTTGGTCCTCAAACGTTTGGCCATATAGTGCATTACTCTGTCATTCATTACCCATAATATTACGGTAAGTGGATTTGTCTAATGCATTATAAAACATACAATCCAAAGAAGATCTTCAAAATATACAGTACACCCTCCAATTTACTGTCTGCTCTGCGCCTCAGTGTAAACCCCCAAGTTTTTGATTTCTGTTGGAGAAGACAACCTCCTGCCTTCTGTCAGCAGAATTGGAGGACCCATCTCTATGAACTCCTCCCCAGTATTGGGTAGATAATTAGAGCTTGTATTTTGCAGACCCAATGTAGTACTGAATAGTAATCAAGCATAAGGGTGCTGAACACACCTTAGGGGGCCAACCCACCACCCCTCCTCAACATCTACATACAGATAAAAGTAGTATGTACAAGTGCAGATTTCTTCTTTTTATTTTTAATCATGCTACTCTTCCACCCACCATTGAAAAAAATCACATCATAGTTCATTGTTTTGGAGCCTTAAAGGGCCCCGTCATGAAGTGTCACGCCTGATGAAGGGGTTATTAGTGGAGGTTATATAATTTAGTGCAAGGTTTTTACATTTAGCTTTGAAGGTACAGTCAATATGTTAGGTTCACTTACGGGAAGTTCAAGCTGTTGCGACCCCAGTTTAATCACTTTTTCCGTAGTGTCCATGTTAGACACAGTAACTGTAGTACTCTGCAGAGACAAAAAACATCAACATATTGAAAAAACATAATAGAGGCTCTACATAAAACACTCATATTTGCATCATTACTGAACCTTCTTTGAACTTTGAACCTTCTTGTCAACTGCTCCAACCCATTTATAACCATCTTTGGCACACTGGGTTTTTGATCACTTGGCACCAAAGTTAAAGCAACCATACTGTAATAAATAATTCCCCCAAAAAGATGTACCTGCAAAAGGAAAGAATTTATACTCCATTATCCCACCATCACTGGTTCTTCCCATTGACCTCCTTATCATAACTACATCCTATAGTGATGCGGAGGTTGAGGAACCACAGAGTGCAGAAGGGACACGAAAGACTCTTCCAGACACAATTTTTTGGGTAAATATTACATATGTGTAGCGGCCTCACCCCTCTCACCCCTTCTTCTCGGCTTGTTGTCTGGTCTAGGAGGATTAGGGAGGAGGGGTGCGGTACACTACGGCCTATGTCCTCTTATGTGTAGAGGTGAAAGCCAACACCTGTTTACCTTCGGGTCATGTGCATAACCCAGAGCCAAGTCCGTTCTATAGCTGACCCCCCTTTGCTCCCAGTAACTGAAGTTCCACACCACTGAAAAGGTCCAACTCGTATTTATTCTCTGACAGCAATAAATCGTCCTTTAACAGCAGACAGGTTGTGACCCAAAGAACAGTTCAGTATAGGTGGGGAGTAGGTCAAGGCACAATCCTCAAATAGAACTAACCATTGTAGTGTCACCAATGGTTATGCCACCGACCGTGTAGAACAGGAACAGAATTACCTTCGCTAAATGCAGCCCCTGTCAGAGGGAAGACATCCTTCCAAGAGAGAGTTACCAGAGGCCCCGCCAACACCAGCAATGCTGCACCGGACTGTTCGGAGAGGTTACGCTCCCTGGCCTCCTCATCTCAGATTCGGGCGCCCAACACCTTAAGGCCCCTCGGACTCTTCCACCCCTGCGGAACCCAGTCGAAGGTACTGGGCCCCGGGCCTCCTCCGTAGTACCTCACCCCAGGCTGAAGGTGCCTGGGATGGACTCCATCTCCCGCTCCGGCCAGGTCAAGGGCACCTGAGGCGCGGCTGTGACCTCCGACTCTGAACCTCGTGTTGAGGGCGTCTCTCCCCTTTATCTCCTCTCCCGACAGGCACAGCAGGTTCCCCACCCCGCCATACGGCTGCCGAAACAGGACAAAAAGGGAACAGCACTGCAGTGATGGTTCAACCCCGGCCCAGGGCAACAGCGCCACCCACAGGGAACTGCACACCTCTGGAGTCCTCCACGAACAGAAAATGGTCCCAAATTCCCTAACAATCGGAGCATCTGGGTCATACTACCACCCAGATGCTCCCCCTAAATTTAAATACCTGCTACATATGGTACACATTGCAAGATACATATAAAATTTTAACGTGACACTGTTAATCACTGTCCCAAAAAAAATTAAATACAAAATTAAAATACATATATACACACACATATTTGAATATTTTTTTTGTTTTTAACCATTACATTTTTTTTTTTTTTTGCAAATAAAAATTTTATCTGACACTTTTACCACCATCCCTCTCAAAAAACGATGGTTTGGCAAAATTTGGTGTAATTCAGTTCTTCAGAACCAGTTTTAAACCAGCACTTATATATATATATGTAGCACACAGACCCCCTTTTACCTGCCTTGCTCTTCGCAGGAAGAAGGGGCACACCATGCCACAAGCCCGTACCCTCCTGTATTAAGAGGTTGAGCAGTTTTGTTGGTGGGTCATTTCACAGTTTTCTCACCTCTGTGGATAACAGATTTGAGTCCTTGTTTCCCCCAGTGAATAGAATGTCCACACTTGCTGTAACTCCAACAGAGAGTTTATTTCTTCTCTTGGCAAATAACAGTCTCTTGATAGGAACAAAGGGTTGGAGCAAGAAAAAGGGACAGCACAAGATGTGGGGAGAGGTCCAGGCACAATCTCAGTCACTTCACTGTTCAGCTTCTCGAACAGACTCAGCCCCAAATGGATAGCCTACTTAGGACAAGACTAGCAGCCAAATGACACTCACGCTTTACTCAAGGCTTCCATCACAGACCTGGTGAACTTGGCCTTGGCCTAGGAAGAAGACATCCCTCCGGAGAGTTACCGGGACCCTTTCCTTCACCGTGACTACCGCATCAGTCCTTCAGAACAGTTCCTCACCCGGCCTCCTCTACTCAGATACGGGTCCCCTCGCAAGGCGGCACCCTGAGATTCCTCGATCCCCAATGAGCTCCAGCCAAAGGTGCTGGGCCCAGGGCTTTGCTGCAATTCCTGCGTCCACGCACCCAGGACAGACAGGAACAGCAGAGTAGTACCTCACCCTGGGACTAAAGGTGCCCAGGATTGAACAGGAACAGAGTACACCTACCCCTGGGCCTAGGGCGCCCAGGGCGGACTGGAACAAGAACCTGGGGTAGGACCCCAGCGACTATCCACCACACAACCCCGAACAGGCAGCGTCTGCACCTTTTATCTCCTCCCCCAGCATGCACAGCAGGTTAACCCCGCCCTACCGTACGTTTGCCGAGAGGGGACACAAAAAGCACAGCCCTGTATTAGTGGTTCAACCCTAGCCTACTATGGCAGCGCCACCTGTAGGCCACACCAATATTCACCCTGCGGATAAACTGGTTGCAAAACCCTGACAAATTAGGATGTTTGGGCATAACTACCACCCAAACACTTCCCCTAAATTTAGCACCCCGCTACATACTGTATATATAAAGTGCTGGTTTAAATCTGGTTCTGAAGAACTGAATTACACCAAATTTTGCCAAACCATAGTATTACCACCTGTATATGTACAGTATATAATATTTTGCGTATTCTCCCTTCAAAACATTGACGATTCATTCTTGAGAATATGCGTCTTTTTCATAATTCTATTTTTATTTCAGTTAAAATCTCAAAATTATTTTCATGACTCTCCACCTTTGTGTCCCTTGGCCATAAATAGCCATAACACGCCATAAATTTGGAAACAACTAGAGATTTTAGTGGGAAATGGAACGGTGCCAACAAACTGGAAATCAGATCATGTGGCCACATACATTTTTTTATTTTTTATAAAAAAGGGACAGAAGGGTAATACTCACAGACATGTATTCATCTGCATCCAGATATAAAACACTAATTGCAATTTTTCCAGGGAACTCATCTTTCTTTACTTCTTTAATATGCCTGAAAAAAATAAAAAAAATCATATGAGAATTCAAAGATCGTTTGTCAGCACATACTGTAAGCAAGGATCCTTCTCTGCAGAATTCTGGCAGGGGACAGGCTTTTATACTTAGGTATGGGCTGCTTTCTAAAAAAAAACAAAAAAAAAACGAATTGTATGACTTTGCACACCTTTTGACATACCTGAAATGGATTTACCTGAACGTTCAGCTAGCATTTTAATAAAACCTTATAAACGTGACCACAAATAAAACACACATTTATTACAGTGGACCTTCACTTCGTGCTGATGATTCTCAGACATTCAGCTATTTTTTCTATAATAATGTCTAAGACCCGGTTCACACAGGGGCGGCACGACTTGTCCCGCGACTCTGCCGGGCGATCTCCACACGACTTCAGAGGTGACTTCAAAAATTACTTCTGTATTGAAGTCAATGGAAGTCGCCTTGAAGTAGTACAGGAACCTTTTTCTAAGTCGCAGCGTCTTGAGTCGCTCCTATTAGAACGGTTCCATTGTACAGAGCGGAGCGCGACTTGTCACGCGGCTAGGTCGCCTGACGAGTCGCCCCTGTGTGAACCGGCTCTAAGGGTTGTCTAAAGAACGTATATTTATATGGCTCTGACAAATTACATATTGAACATTTACATCAGTCCCTGCCCTCAAGGAGCTTACAATCTAAATTCCCCATTTCAAAAGTATACACTGAAGCCTAGTACACACGGCCGAGAATGTCGCCGCAAAAAAAACGTTGTTTTTCTCGACTGGTTTCTTGTCAAGCTTGACGAGATTCTTGTCAAGCTTTCCTTGCATACACACGGTCAATCCAAAATCTCGTCGCTCTAAAGCGCGGTGACGTACAACATGTACAACGGCAGTATAAAGGGGAAGTTCCATTCTCATGGCGCCACCCCTTGGGCTGCTTTTGCTGATCGCGTGTTAGTAAAAGTTTAGTGAGACGATTCGCGCTTTTCAGTCTTCGTGCTTTCAGTTCGTTACAGCGTGACGAATGTGCTATCTCCATTACGATTGCTAGTTTTACAAGAAGGTGCGCTCCCGTCTCATACTTAGTTCTGACCATGCGCGGTTTTTGGAGACTCGGAAAAGCATACACACGAACGGTTTTCTCGTCCAAAAACAGTCTGACGAGAATCACAACGAGAAAACGGAGACTCCCGACGAGAAAAAAGAAAGCAGGTTTTCTTTTTTTCTCGTCAAGATTCACAACACTTTTCTCGACGAGAAACCATACACACGAACGGTTTTCTCGGCAAGAAAGCTCTCCCAACAGTTTTCTTGTCGTTTTCTTGCCGAGAAAACCGGTCGTGTGTACGAGGCTTCACTAGAGCAAATTAACCTAACAGAATGTCCAAAAAGTGTGGAAAGAAAACCCACATAAGCACAGGGAGAAACACAGACTTCATGCAAGTTGTGCTCTGGTTGGGATTTAAACTGAGGACCCTGGCATTGCAAAGGAGTGTCAACCACTAAACCATTTTTCCTGTGGACTGCAGGACATCTTCCCCCTATTTAAAGAATACTTACGTTCCTCTCTTGACATGTTTTAGCCTTCCATTTTTGTTGTCTGTCTGTGTCTTGTCTTATCAATATTTTTTTGCAAGTGAGGTCTCCGGTTCTGGAGACCTCACTTGCAAAAAAGTATTGATAAGATTGAATGAGGACACAGTATTCTAAATGGACTCTAACCACTTGCCGACCGCCTACCGCATATTTACTGTGGCAGGACGGCTCTAGTGTGCAAAATCGCCTACAGGTACGTCATTTCGCGCAATAGCCACTGGGTGGCGAGCGTGCGCCGCCGGAGGCGCGATCGCGCACTGATTGGACACAGGGGATGCCAATCAGCAGGGCCGGTGGACCCGATGTCCGCCGGCACCCCACGATCGTTCCCCAGAGAGGCAGAACGGCGATCTGCCTATGTAAACATGGCAGATCGCTGTTCTGACAGGGAAGAAGATGGGGCTCTTGTGTTCCTGCTGTTTTCATCCAGTCAGAGCAACCCCCCCCCCCCACACACAGTTAGAAAGCACCAGCTAGGAGCACACTTAACCCTTTGATCGCCCCTGATGTTAACCCCTTCCCTGCCAGTGTCATTAGTACAGTGAGGGTGCATATTTTTAGCACTGGTCACTGTTCCCCAAAAAAAGTGTCAAAAGTGTCAGTTAGGCATCCGATTTATCCGGCAATGTCGCAGTCCTGCTAAAAATTGCCAAATCGCCGCCATTACTAGCAAGAAAAAAAAAATACCATAAAAATATCCCATAGTTTGTAAACGCAATAACATTTGTGCAAACCAATCAATATACGCTTATTGGGAATTTGTTTACCAAAAATATTTAGCAGAATACATATTGGCCTAAATTGATAAAGAAATTAGATTTTTTTTTTTAATTATTGGATATGTTTTATAGCAGAAAGAAAAAAATATATATATTTTTTAATTGTCACTCTTTTTTTTGTTAATAGCGAAAAAAATTAAAAACGCAGGAGGTGAGCAAATACCAAAAGAAATCTCTATTTGTGGGGAAAAAAAAAGACATAAATTTTATTTGGGTACAGCGTCACAATTGTCAGTTAAAATAACGCAGTTCCATATTGCAAAAATGGCCTGGTCATTAAGGGGGTAAACCTTCCTGGGCTGAAGTGGCTAACTAAACCTCTATATAGTGGGATCTATATGAAGGAATCAGGACCTCCTTCCTCCTACTGGTGACCCCTCTAGTAATATAAAGATCTATATAGAGGGATCGGGACCTCCTGCCTCCTGCTGGTGACCCCTCTAGTGATATACAGATCTATATAGAGGAATCAGGACCTCCTTCCTCCTGCTGGTGATCCCTCTAGTAATATAAAGATCTATATAGAGGGATCAGGACCTCCTTCCTCCTGCTGGTGACCCCTCTAGTAATATAAAGATCTATATAGAGGGATCAGGACCTCCTTCCTCCTGCTGGTGACCCCTCTAGTGATATACAGATCTATATAGAGGAATCGGGACCTTCTTCCTCCTGCTGGAGACCCCTCTAGTGATATACAGATCTATATAGAGGTATCAGGACCTCCTTCCTCCTGCTGGTGATCCCTCTAGCGATATAAAGATCTATATAGAGGTATCAGGACCTCCTTCCTCCTGCTGGTGATCCCTCTAGTGATATAAATATCTATATAGAGGGATCAGGACCTCCTTCCTCCTGCTGGTGATCCCTCTAGCGATAGAAAGATCTATATAGAGGAATCAGGACCTCCTTCCTCCTGCTGGTGACCCCTCTAGTAATATAAAGATCTATATAGAGGGATCAGGACCTCCTTCCTCCTGCTGGTGACCCCTCTAGTGATATAAAGATCTATTTAGAGGAATCAGGACCTCCTTCCTCCTGCTGGTGACCCCTCTAGTGATATACAGATCTATATAGAGGAATCAGGACCTCCTTCCTCCTGCTGGTGATCCCTCTAGCGATATAAAGATCTATATAGAGGGATCAGGACCTCCTTCCTCCTGCTGGTGATCCCTCTAGCGATATAAAGATCTATATAGAGGGATCAGGACCTCCTTCCTCCTGCTGGTGACCCCTCTAGTGATATAAAGATCTATATAGGTGTAGCGGGCCTCACTCTCCCTCTCCACTTCTATCGCCTGGTTGGCTGGTGTTGTCTAGGGGGTACCTGGGAGAGGAGAGTGCAGGGACACTACGCCAAGCTCTCCCCTCGTACGTGTATGAGGGTTGAGCAAAGTCACTTAAATTACCTCCGGGTCTGCTCACTGCATACGAAGCTCTCACTTGTTCCGTGGAGATGTGTCTGCCAGTAACAGAGCCCCGCACCAATTAAAAGTCCAACACTTTTATTTCTCCATTGCAGGGTGAACATAACAGTTGAACTTGCAGTAACAGACAGACAAGGGTGTGGGTACGAGTAGGCCCAGGCACAAATAAACTCTATTCCTTTGCAAGCGAATAGGCCTGGCGCACGGTCTCTGCCACCGACCGTGAGATTGGTTGCTGCCACCAACCGGATGAACCGTTGAGGCCCCTGCCACAGGCCTAATAGCAGGTCCCTGCCACTGACCTGAGTTGACTAGCTGGACCGCTGCCACCGGTCATAGAACATGAACCACCTTCCTCTATGAACTTGGCCCCTGTTCGGGAAAGACATCCCTCCGGGCGGTCTCTGGAGGTTCACCCGTCACTGGCAATCTGCTGCACCAGGTCTTCGGATTAATCCCTCCTCCGGTCCCTTACGCCTCTGGATTCGGGTGCCCAACACCCGGGGAACCCTAGGACAGTCCCTCCCGGGCGGGACCCAGCAGAAGGTACTGGTCCCCAGGCCTCCGGCCGAGTACCTCACCCCAGACTGAAGGTGTCTGGGATGGAACACGAACTCCAAGTGTCCAGGCCTAGGCCGCCTGGACACCGACCGCGAACAGCAGCCCTCAGGCTGAAGGTGCCTGGGACTCGAACCTCGTGGCGAAGATGTCCGCCCCCTTTATACCCTCTCCCAGCAAGCACAGCGGGTTCCCCGCCCCGCCGTACAACTGCTGCGAGAGGTCACAAAGGGTGCGGCACTGCAGCGATGGTTCAACCCCGGCCCAAAGTGACAGCGCCACCTGCTGGGCCGCAGGGAACTATGCATCACTGGTGTCCTCACCAGAACAAACACTCTGAAAGTACATGCCCGCTACATAGGGAATCAGGACCTCCTTCCTCCTGCTGGAGACCCCTCTAGTGATATAAAGATCTATATAGAGGATCGGGACCTCCTTCCTCTTTGCTGGTGACCCCTCTAGTGATATAAAGATCTATATAGAGGAATCAGGACCTCCTTCATCCTGCTGGTGACCCCTCTAGTGATAAAAAATCTATATAGAGGAAACAGGACCTCCTTCCGGTGACCCCTCTAGTGATATAAAGATCTATATAGAGGAATCAGGACCTCCTTCCACCTGCTGGTGACCCCTCTAGTGATATAAAATAGGATTTTTATAACAGCTTACCTGTAAAATCCTTTTCTTGGAGTACATCACGGGACACAGAGCGACATAGTCATTACTAATGGGTTATATAGTTACCGTCAGGTGCTGGCACTGGCAACTTCCAAAACCGGAAGTACCCTCCCCTATATAAGCCCCTCCCATCCGGGAGCACCTCAGTTTTGTAGCAAAGCAATAAGTGTCCCCAAAGAGGGGCGGGAGCTCTGTGTCCCGTGATGTACTCCAAGAAAAGGATTTTACAGGTAAGCTGTTATAAAAATCCTATTTTCTTTCTCGTACATCACGGGACACAGAGCGACATAGTCATTACTAATGGGATGTCCTAAAGCAATGCCAAATGAGGGGGGGGATACACCATATATAAGCTGAGCGCTATCAGACATGAGGATCTTTTGCGGCCTGCAACACACTGCGCCCAAAGGCGACATCCTCCTGACTTCTAACGTCCACCTGGTAGAACCTAGTAAACGTGTGTACTGAAGACCATGTTGCGGCCTTACAGACCTGAGCCAGGGAGGCCTGGTGATGCACTGCCCATGAAGTTCCAACTGCTCTCGTGGAGTGCGCCCTAACTTTGAACGGAGGCGGTCTACTTCTCAAGCTATAGGCTTGTATTATGACCTGTCGAATCCACTTGGCTAAAGTAGATTTTGACGCTGCCTGACCCTTTCTGGGGCCTTCCGGCAGAATAAACAAAGTATCCGTTCTGCGAATCTGAGCAGTGGCTTTTAGATAAGCTTTAACTGCTCTTACTACATCCAAAGAATGCAATAACTTTTCCTCTACCGAAGTAGGTTTGGGGAAAAAAGAAGGAAGAACCACATCTTGGTTCAAATGAAACCTCGATACCACCTTAGGAAGAAAGGCTGGATGAGGACGTAACACTACTCTGTCCTTATGGATAACCAGATATGGCTCCTTACAGGACATAGCTGCTAATTCCGACACTCTTTTAGCCGAACAAATGGCTACTAGAAAAATCAATTTCCTGGTGAGAAGCACTAAGGAAATATGCTGTAATGGTTCAAATGGTTGTTTCTGTAGAACCGACAGAACCAAGTTTAGATCCCATGGACATATGGGAATATTAACCGGAGGACTAATACGCATCACTCCTTGTATAAAGGCTTTGACTAGTGAATGCGAAGCCAAGGGCCTTTGAAAAAATATTGACAAGGCCGAAATCTGACCTTTGATAGTACTCAAGGCAAGCTTCCTATCTACAGCCCATTGTAGGAAGTCCAGAATTCTACCTATTACGTATTTACGTGGATGCCATTTCTTGGCTTCACACCAGGCGATGTACGCCTTCCAGATTCTATAGTAGATCTGCCTGGATACCGGTTTCCTGGCATTGATCATGGTAGACACCACAGCATTAGAGAGCCCTCTCTTTTTTAGAATGTGGGCTTCAATAGCCAGGCCGTCAAACCTAGGGCTGGTAAGGAAGGGTGGTATATCGGTCCCTGCGAAAGCAGGTCCGGACGATGTGGGAGGGTCCAAGGACTCCCCACAGACATTTTTACGATCTCCGCGTACCATGCTCTTCGGGGCCACGCTGGAGCCACCAGAATCACTGGTTTCTTTTCTACCCTGATTCTGCGGAGTAATCGAGGTAACAATTGTGGCGGTGGGAATGCATATATCAGCTTGAACTGATCCCAAGGGAACACTAGGGCATCCGAGCCGCACGCTAGGGGATCCCTTGACAAAGAGACAAACCTGTCCACTTTCGTGTTGAACCTGGATGCTAGCAGATCTACATCCGGTGTTCCCCACCGCTGACATATTGTCCGGAAAACCTCGGGATGAAGGGACCATTCCCCTGGGCATAATTGTTGGCGACTTAGAAAGTCCGCCTTCCAATTCTCCACCCCTGGAATGAATACCGCAGATATGGCTGGGACATATCTTTCTGCCCATCTCAGGATGTAATTTACTTCCCTTTGGGCTGCACGACTCCTGGTGCCCCCCTGACGATTGATATATGCCACTGCTGTGGCATTGTCTGACTGAACTCTGACAGGGGACCCTTGGAGTTTGGATGTCCATGCTACTAGGGCATACCGGGCTGCTCGTATCTCTAAGAGATTGATGGGCAGGGCCTTTTCCGCATCCGACCATCTGCCCTGGAGAGACCATTGCTCCAGTACTGCTCCCCAGCCTATAAGGCTGGCATCTGTAGTGACCACCTTCCAGGAAATCGGACTGAAGGATTTCCCTCTTTCCAGATTCTGGGGAACCAACCACCAGCGGAGGCTCCTGCGAACGGAAGGGGACAAGGACATTGGTAAGTCCAGAGCCTGAACTTTCTTGTTCCAGGCTGACAGTATGGCCCTTTGCAACTTCCTTGAATGGAATTGACCGTAGGGTACTGCTTCGAATGATGCCACCATTTTTCCCAGTAGCCTCATGCACAGGCGTATGGATGGCTGTCTTTTTGAACCCACTAAGTGGATCAAATCTCTCAAAGACGACCCCTTTTCTTGAGGCAAGAAAATCTTTCTCTGGTCTGAATCCAGCCTTAGCCCCAAGTATTCCAGACTTTTGACTGGTTTTAGGGCTGACTTGTCTCGGTTGATAATCCAACCGTGATATTCCAGATACTTGATTGTCTCGTGAACAACCACTTCTAGTTTTTCCACTGAGTGGTCTATCAGCAACAAGTCGTCTAGATATGCCATTATCGTTACACCTCGTGTTCTTAGATTGGCCAATAATGGGGCCAGAATTTTTGTGAACACTCTTGGTGCTGTGGCCAGACCGAAGGGTAAGGCTCTGAACTGAAAATGGCGCCCTTCTATCGCAAAGCGTAGACATTTTTGGTGGGCTGGAAAGATGGGGATGTGCAAATACGCATCTTTGATGTCGATCGAGGCTAACCATTCCTCCCCTTGTAGGGCAGTGGCTACCGATCGGATCGACTCCATCCGGAAAGTCCTGATATGCAGGAATTTGTTTAGCCCTTTTAGATTTAATATGGGCCTCA
Organism: Rana muscosa; assembly: GCA_029206835.1. Classification (NCBI taxonomy): domain Eukaryota; kingdom Metazoa; phylum Chordata; class Amphibia; order Anura; family Ranidae; genus Rana; species Rana muscosa. The sequence goes on along the minus strand of CM055125.1, from coordinate 344,365,700 downwards.
CGTCCCCGTTTGGCTTCGGAACTGTAAAGAGGTTTGAGTAAAACCCGAACCCCCATTCTTCCAGGGGGACCTCTATAATTACTGCTTGAAGCAATAATTGTTCCAGTGCCAACAGGAGGGATCCTCTCTTCTGGGGATCCCTTGGCACGTTCGACCTTATAAAGCGGGAAGGAGGGGAGTTTTTTAACTCCAATTTGTATCCCAGATTTACTGCGGAGAGCACCCATCTGTCTCGGATCGTGTCCCGCCAGGTTTCTGTGAACAACTGAAGTCTTCCCCCCACCCGATTGGGTGGGGGCAACCCTTCATGCATTTGACTTTGGGGGAGGTTTTGTACCTCTCCTGCTCCAGGGCTTCTTGTTACCCTGCAACTGTCCCTGATTTTTACCTCCGGGATTTGACCGGGGAGGCCGTCGGAACTGTTTCACAGCCGATGTCCTAGGGACTGGAGAAGCCGGCCTCTTAAAAGAGGGACCTCTAACTCTATTTTTGACCGGCAAGAGTGTACTTTTACCGCTGGAAATTCTCTGGATATACTTGTCCAGGTCTTCCCCGAATAAACGCTCCCCATGAAATGGGAAGCTGACCAGCAATTTTTTACAGGGAGCTTCAGCAGACCAGTTTTTGAGCCATAGAAGCCTGCGCATATGTACTACAGACAGCGTAAGGCGGGAGGCCTGATGGATTGAATCCTTTATAGCGTCCACCGCAAAGCATAAGGCTCTAGGTAGATCAGCTAGAGCCAGAGCCTGCTGATCTGGCACGTCCCTTAAGACCTGTTTCAACTGATCCTTCACTGCTTGGCAGACCCCTATAGCTGCCACTGCTGGTTGTGTCACCAATCCTGCTGTAGAAAAAGCAGATTTCAATAAGGACTCCAATTTTTTATCTATTGGGTCCTTGAACATTTGGACATTTTCCACCGGACATGTCAGTGATTTATTCACACAAGAGATGGCTGCGTCCACTGTGGGGACCTTCCATTTTCTGACGAACTTATCCTCCATAGGATAGACCACCGGAAATCTCTTGGGGGGAGTAAATATTTTGTCAGGATGCTCCCAATCCTGGTAAATGAGCCCCTCCAATAATGGATGGATCGGGAAAGAACAAACAGTCTGGGGAGCTTTTAGCGATCCCAACGAGGAGACAGAAGAGGAGGATGGCTCCGCAAGTGGCATTTTAAATGCTGATCGGACCATATTAGTCAGGGACTGAACCCATAACCTCTCAGCATGTGATGCTGAGAACGGCTCCTCCACTGTTGATTCCTCTACAACCGAATCAACCTCATCCTGATCCCCCCCAGGTAGGTCGACCTCTGTATGGGACTGTTGCTCTGTTAACAGGCACTCTGAGGGAGGAGACGGAGATCGAGCGCTTTTCTCCTGTGACAGGGAAGCAGCAATTAGTGCTGACAATCTCTCTTCCAGCCCTCCCAGAGCTGAGGAAAAAACCTCCTCTGTTACATACACAGGAGCAGGTGAACTGGGGACAGCCACAGTACCAGGTACTCCTGGGGGTGCCCTACGGTCACTAACCTCTGATTCTTCAGGGGAGACTGGTGCAGCCAAAGCATGCCCAAGATCCTCAGAGCCCGATGGAGACCCCCTATTCCTCCTGGAATTTCTAGTCCCGGAGTTTTTAGACGGCATATTCCTAAGCCACAAAGCTGAGGTATTCCAGCCGAAAATACACCAGTTACTGATAATAGTCTAGCATAAATGCTGCTATAATAAACAGTTGGTGTCTACTAATGTGCCTTTCTAGGGGATGCCTGTATCAACCGCTTGCTGTATGCCTTTAAATGTTGTCAGCTCTGTCTCTGTACTTCATAGCCAGCTTACTGCAATAATGTGGCTTTTTAAAAACCTGCTGGGACGCCCGCACATGCGCAGAAGCGCTGCGGCGCGCACAGAGCGTCATCCCCCAGGCCCCGCCCCTTTTTCCGGCCACCTCTATATATAGAGGCGCGTGCACGCGCACGCGCGCGGCCACGTGCGCCTCGGCGCTAATTTTCAAACATGGAAACCAGGGACAGGAGCCAGGGCCCCCTTTGCCGCAGGCCGGGGGATAGACGAACACTGCAACATGGCAGAGGAAACAGTTTCCTGTAGGAGAACTCACCAGCTGCCTGGACTTTGCTCTCTGAGAAGAAACTAGTCCATATGACAAGAAAAACATTCCACAGCGGCCTCTAGTGGACAAACACAGGTACCGCAGTTTAATATACTAAACATATATAAGAAAACATTCTTTTTTTTTTTTTTTTTTTCTTGACCACCATTAAAAATTATTACATTTTTTTAGTAGTTACAGGCATGCACAGATATTAGCGGGAATACCGTTAGGTAACAGACAGAAAGACAAATTAGGCTTGGGGGTCCCCCAATAGAACCAAGTTCCTGGGGGCCCCCACTTACCTGTTCCCCGCCGCAGGACTTTATTTGGTCCACAAAAGCCCAAACTTCACCTATCACGGCAGGCATTGTAATCAAACCTTCAGGGACCGGGTTCCCAAGGATTCCACTCCCCTGGACCTGTATAGCACCCTGCACAGAAAACATCTTGGTCGTGGGTATGACCAGAGCTCTGGATCCCAGGGTCCAGCTCTCCTAAGAGAAGCATTACAGGCAGAACCTTGCTCTTCTCTGCAAGGCCCGGGTACCGACCGTTTAGCTATGAAGCTTTTTTGGTCGGATCCGGAATAGCTTACTGAGGCCCAAAAGAACCTGTACGCAAGCTCAGTGAAAAACACATGTTTCTTCTTGGCCAACACCTTAGACACTGGCAAAAAAACTGAGGTGCTCCCGGATGGGAGGGGCTTATATAGGGGAGGGTACTTCCGGTTTTGGAAGTTGCCAGTGCCAGCACCTGACGGTAACTATATAACCCATTAGTAATGACTATGTCGCTCTGTGTCCCGTGATGTACGAGAAAGAAAGATCTATATAGAGGAATCAGGACCTCATTCCTCCTGCTGGAGACCCCTCTAGTGATATAAAGATCTATATAGAGGAATCAGGACCTCCTTCCTCCTGCTGGTGACCCCTCTAGTGATATAAAGATCTATATAGAGGAATCAGGACCTCCTTCCTCCTGCTGGTGATCCCTCTAGTGATATAAAGATCTATATAGAGGAATCAGGACCTCCTTCATCCTGCTGGTGATCCCTCTAGTGATATAAAGATCTATATAGAGGGATCAGGACCTCCTTCATCCTGCTGGTGACCCCTCTAGTGATATAAAGATCTATATAGAGGAATCAGGACCTCATTCCTCCTGCTGGAGACCCCTCTAGTGATATAAAGATCTATATAGAGGAATCAGGACCTCCTTCATCCTGCTGGTGATCCCTCTAGTGATATAAAGATCTATATAGAGGAATCAGGACCTCCTTCCTCCTGCTTGTGATCCCTCTAGTGATATAAAGATCTATATAGAGTAATCAGGACCTCCTTCATCCTGCTGGTGATCCCTCTAGTGATATAAAGATCTATATAGAGGAATCAGGACCTCCTTCCTCCTGCTGGTGATCCCTCTAGTGATATAAAGATCTATATAGAGGAATCAGGACCTCCTTCCTCCTGCCGGTGACCCCTCTAGTGATATAAAGATCTATATAGAGGAATCAGGACCTTCTTCCTCCTGCTGGTGATCCCTCTAGTGATATAAATATCTATATAGAGGGATCAGGACCTCCTTCATCCTGCTGGTGACCCCTCTAGTGATATAAAGATCTATATAGAGGAATCAGGACCTTCTTCCTCCTGCTGGTGACCCCTCTAGTGATATAAAGATCTATATAGAGGAATCAGGACCTTCTTCCTCCTGCTGGTGATCCCTCTAGTGATATAAAGATCTATATAGAGGAATCAGGACCTCCTTCCTCCTGCTGGTGATCCCTCTAGTGATATAAAGATCTATATAGAGGAATCAGGACCTCCTTCCTCCTGCTGGTGACCCCTCTAGTGATATACAGATCTATATAGAGGAATCTGGACCTCCTTCCTCCTGCTGGTGATCCCTCTAGTGATATAAAGATCTATATAGAGGAATCAGGAACTCCTTCCTCCTGCTGGAGACCCCTCTAGTGATATAAAGATCTATATAGAGGAATCAGGACCTCCTTCCTCCTGCTGGTGATCCCTCTAGTGATATAAAGATCTATATAGAGGAATCAGGACCTTCTTCCTCCTGCTGGTGACCCCTCTAGTGATATAAAGATCTATATAGAGGAATCAGGACCTTCTTCCTCCTGCTGGTGATCCCTCTAGTGATATAAAGATCTATATAGAGGAATCAGGACCTCCTTCCTCCTGCTGGTGATCCCTCTAGTGATATAAAGATCTATATAGAGGAATCAGGACCTCCTTCCTCCTGCTGGTGACCCCTCTAGTGATATACAGATCTATATAGAGGAATCTGGACCTCCTTCCTCCTGCTGGTGATCCCTCTAGTGATATAAAGATCTATATAGAGGAATCAGGAACTCCTTCCTCCTGCTGGTGACCCCTCTAGTGATAACTAAAGATCTACATAAAGGAACCAGGACCTAATTTCTCGCTCTAGTGATACCCAAAAAAATCGATTCCCTTTCCTCACTGCCAGGCCACACTGTTTACTCAGTATGAAGTTTCACATTGCGGTTTCCACCACTTTGACCAATTTTCCAGCAATCCTACATAAAGTTCATTATTACAAACACCTACAAAAGTATCAACCCAAATGCACATCTTTGCATCGTCAGCATAAAAGCATGCATTACCCACTAAACCAAAATTGCATTTGAAAACTGGTATGAATGAATGTTAAGCTACAAATATGGACACAATAGGGTTAAGTGAATTTCTTTAGGAAAAAAAAAAAAAAAAAGATCTTACCAGCTTAATGTGGAGAGCCACTTCTCCTTTGTGTCTGAGGAACTAGAAGAGAAAAAACAATGCAGATAGAAATGAAGTGACTACCACACATCCCAGTTCCTTCCTCCTACCCCCAACCTAAGCACACGGCCCTTCCTGCTTCTATTTTAACATTAGAAACAATGTCCAGCCTGGATTTCCTTCTCCTGATGTCAAGATTTTGTAACCTGCCAAGTCTTCATTTTGTTTACATCTTCACTGACCCGAACACTTTGTTGTCATCGCTTAGGTCCCACCGACACACATATAGCGGCAGTGCCTACTCTTATTGTACATGTAGCACACGGACCCTTTTCTCTTGCTTTGGCTCACTTGCAGGAAAAGGGCACACCGTACTATATGCCCGTACCCTCCTGGATGAGGAGGTTAAGCAGTGTTATGTATTTGGGTCCCACAGCTAGGTTCTTCCATCAGTTGGTTCTTGTCTCCTAGGATATAGGGACAAGTCTCTGTTTTCCCCCCAGTAATTCCAATGTCCACACCACTTTAAACTCCAACGTTGAGTTTATTTTCTCAATGTTCAGCAGATAGGAAAAGGGTGGAAGAGAGACAGGACAGCAAGATTTGGGAGGTCAGTCCAGGCACAAATGGATATCACAATCACTACTCTATCCCAGAGTAGGGTTAGCTCACCCGGATAGTCTCCTACAAGTGGATCCTAGCAGCCAAAGTGATGCTCGGACGTTTGATCAAGTACTTTCCTAGATGCGATCGGGAGACTCTCTGCCACAGAATCTATCAGACCCCGAACCTCTTCGCTTCTGGTACAAAAGGACAGGTGCCAGCAGCAGCACATTACTAGGCCCTTGGTGGATAGAAGAATCTCTCCAGAGAGTTACCGGGCCCCTTCCTTCACCGTGAACTCTCACCGGTCTGTCAGAAAGGTCCTCCCCCGGCCTCCACCTCTCAGAAGCGGGCTCCCTCGCGAGAGACACCCTGGGATTTTTCTTCCTCGAAGCGGGCTCCAGCTAAAAGGTGCTGGGCCCAATGTTGACGACGCAGCCCCAGGACTAAAGGTGCCTGGGACTGATGCACACGTGGCCCCATGGCCTGGAGGGCCATGCACCACGCACCTGGACTCTGACTCCTCTCCTCCTCCGAAACAAAGACCCCTTCCCAGGCGGCGTCTGCCCCTTATGCATCGTCTCCCAGCATGCACAGCAGGCCAAACACGCCCACTGTACCGCTGCCGAGAGAGCGGACACCCCAAGGCACAGCACTAATACCAGTGGTTCAACCCTGACCCGTTATGGCAGGGCCACCTACAGGCCACAGGGAACTGCACTCCAGTATACCATCCTGGAAATAAAACAGCACAACCTATAAATTGAGAACAGTCTGAGCCCAACTACCATCTCAGACCAGCCCCTAAATTTGGGTATATAGCACCCCTAAATGGGGTGGGCGCTACATACATATTTATAATTTAGGCGCAAGAAGATATGCCAGTACGTGTCTGCAAACCTATTAGTACAAATGGAGACACCATGGCACATATTACTAAAGTAGTGAATGTGACTTTCATCAAACATTTAAAGAGGAAGTAAACCCTGATGGGTGTTACTTCCTCTTTGTTTCCCTGCAAACGTAAAGCATAATGGGCTACTATGCATCGCATAGTAGCCCATTATGTGACACTTACCTGCAGGAGAAGCCCGCGATGTCCCCGTCTTCCTCGCTAGCAGCGAGCATTCATTGTTCACCCCTCTTTCTTTCCGGGGCCGTGAACTCCGGCTCGGTGACTGGCCGGAGTCATGTGACGTCACTCCCGCGCATGCGCGCAGGAGCCGCCTTTAACGGCATGGCCGGAGCTAGAAACGGCACAGCGCACCCTTTCTAACTCCGGCGCACGTGCAGAAGAAATCGCCATACGATATTTGCAAATATCTCCTAGACCGTGTAGGTCTAGGAGATATTTCAAGCACCTACAGGTAAGCTTTAATCTAGGCTTGCCTGTAGGTTAAAGTGGTTGAAAAAGGGTTTACAACCACTTTAATGGTGGTGAATCGTTAACTGTTACTTGAAACACCAGCCCTGGGTAGATTCCCCTACTGAATGCTGAACAACAGATTAAATTGCTTTATTGATCTGCCCCGTACAGTATGTCTGAAGGTTTGTGGATACCTGACCATCACATCTATATGAAATTGTTGGGCATCCTATTTTAAAACCATGACCATTAATATGGAGTTTCCCCCCTCCTCTTCTGTGAAGGCTTTGCTTAAGATTTGAGATTGTGTCTAAAGCAAGCCATAGATTATGCAACTTTCCTTTCTTCAACCACCGGTCGAAAGAAAGAAAAAACGCTCAATCTCTCTTGCTGCGCTATTGTATTCTGGCAGCAGGAAATTTCCCTGCCCTCAGAATACGATGGTCGCATGAGAAAAACCCGATGGGCTGGTTGTACTGAAGTTGATTGCTAGAGATCGACTTCAGTACAACCAGCCTGCCCATAGATGGATGAAAATTTGTCCGGTTCCTGGTGAACCAGCTGAATTTCGATCCGTCTATGGCCGGCCTAAGGGAACTGGTGCACAGTTCAGCCAAACGAACATTTGTGGGGTCAGGTACTGATGTAGGAAGAAGACATGACTTGCAAATGGCATTCTAATTTATTCCAAAAGGTGTTCAGTAGGGATGAGTTAAGGCACTGATTCCAGGTGCCAGATGAGAAGACCTGATCCCAAAGGTCTTCCCAAAGAAGGGTTGAGGTTAGGTCCCTGTCCAGGCCACTCAAGTTCCACCACACTAAACTTATCAACCCATGTCTTTATGGAGATGGTCCAAACTGGTCAACCCATGTCTTTATGGTGCTGGTCCAAATTGGTCAACCCATGTCTTTATGGTGCTGGTCCAAATTGGTCAACCCATGTCTTTATGGTGCTGGTCCAAATTGGTCAACCCATGTCTTTATGGTGCTGGTCCAAATTGGTCAACCCATGTCTTTATGGTGCTGGTCCAAATTGGTCAACCCATGTCTTTATGGTGCTGGTCCAAATTGGTCAACCCATGTCTTTATGGTGCTGGTCCAAATTGGTCAACCCATGTCTTTATGGTGCTGGTCCAAATTGGTCAACCCATGTCTTTATGGTGCTGGTCCAAACTGGTCAACCCATGTCTTTTGAGGGCGCTGGTCCAAATTGGTCAACCCAAGTCTTTTTGTAGCTGGCTTTGTACACAGGGGCACAGTCATGCTGGAACAAAAAGGGGCCTTAACCAAACTGTTACCACAAGGCTAGAAGTGCACAGTTTTCTTAAAAGAGGTGAGTATGTTAGTGAAAAAGCAATAATGTGTTTCCAGATTGCGTACCTATTGCACCTCTCCACGTATCATTTCTATAGGAATGCAGTTTTCCAAGTACACCTTAACCAATCCTACAAATGCATTTTAATATAGGAAATTTTCACTATGAAGACATTTCTGTGAAAAATTGGAATGTACCGGTGAAATTTCATAGTTTTGGCAAAATGCAATTAAGTTATTGGGGAGCGTGAAGTCAAGGTGCTTTTTTGGGGGACATAAGCTTTAAATGACTCCTGGAGGTAGAGAAGCTCCTTTCAATCACCCTGGATTATTTCTTGTTCCAAAAATGGGTCCCTTTTAGCTGGTAGCATGAAATTAGATATTGAAGTTCAGAGGAACCCGAACGATACCCTAACGCTAACCCTAATTTTGACATTAACCTATTGCTAGCCATAACCTCTTGTTTTTCAAGCATGCCATGTAACCACAACGTCTGGCATCAAAGGGATACTGTATGTTTTGTCTCCAAAAAAACAAAAAAAGAGTTTTAATTAATATATACACTGAGCCAGGGCTGAGACAAGTGGTGGGCAGGAGGAGCTGGCTGCCCTGGGCACCGTGGTATCATGTGAAGTAGGGGAGGCACCACAAGGAGAATGGGGGGGGAGGAAATTTGTGTTGGAAGAGGGCATTTTGGGGGGGGGGGGGGCGCGGCAGGGGGTAAGTATTCTATATACACTGAGCCAGGGCCGAGATGAGGGGTGGGCAGGAGGGGCGGCTGCCCTGGGCACTGTGGTATCATGTGAAGTGGGGGGGCACCACAAGGATATGGGGGAGGGAATGTGTTGGAAGGGGGCATTTTGGGGGGGGCAAGGGGTAAGTATATTTCTAGGTGGGGAAATGAGGGGGGGTGCTAAGAGTGGTGATTTAGGGGGATGTGTGTTGGAAGGAGGGATGAGGAAAGAAGATTTGTGCTAGGGAGGGAGGATTTGGCATGTTAGCCCTGGGCTCTAGATGACCTTGTCCCGGCACTGCACTGAGCCACACTACTGGCTGACAGAGGAATTACCTCCTGTGTGCATGCGCAGGTGGTATGCCACAAGGGAGGCAGCCAGGAAGGAGACTGGCATTGGAACAAGGAGGGACATCACGGCTGTTGCAGTGCTGAAGTAAGCCACCTTGATAGGCAAGTCAGCCTTAATTTGCAAATATGCTGGGCATACTTTATTACAGATTATTGCAAAAACCCGAGGGGGGGCCTTTAGAAGAGTTAAATCCTGCTTTAAAAATTAGATCAGAAACATGTGGGTACAGTTGTCCTAAATACAAACCATATTTCTTAAAAATGAGTAGCTAGAACCTTCTGTGGTAGTGTGAGAGACATATGAAATGCATTACCTAAATGTAACAACGTAGTTTGTTGTGGGCCACCCAATAACAAAGGAATCATCAACAGAATGCCTCCTTTCTGAAACATCCCAAAGGTTGGCAGAAATCCACACTTCGCTCAAACGAACTTGTTTTTTAAGCTTCATGCTGGAAGAAGACCTTACAGGAAGAAAACACATTATGTTACTGGAGAGACTGGAATACGTTACAAAATTGTATGGTGAAAAGGAGAGTACTTAAGAAAAGAGAATGTACAGTTGTGCTCATAAGTTTATATACCCCTGGCAGAATTTCTAGGACATGTACCATTTTTTAAGAAAACATACAGTAAGTGATCAGAACAAGCACATTTTAGGGATCCACCTCCATACTTCACAGTAGGGATGGTGTTCTTTTCATTACAGCCCTTCTTGGACTTCTTTTCAAGCATACAGTGGAATTCATAAAGAGTGTCGCAGACACTCATAAGAACACGGTCTTCTATGCCTGCGAAAAATGTCACTATATGTGAAAGACTCATATATGGCAGAAACTCGCTCATTTATTTTGTCACATGGAGCCATGGTGGGGGCAGCACTGAGGACGAAGTGCCCATACCTTGTCTGAAGTGCAGCTCAGTAATGTTGATCCTGATAAAGTCACAGGCTCAGCATTATTGAGCTCCTTGCCTGACCTTTGTACCTGTCTCGTGGACAAGTGCATTGGATGGACCTCTGCAGTGACTGGATGGTGGGTTTCAGGTCCTCCGGTCTGCCAAATAAAATTAGGCTGTTGGGTTGTCTGGTAACTGAAGAATTAATTTAGACTGGTTCCCCATTGGGTCCACCTCCTTTTAACTCAACAGTAGATGGAGCCTGATGGGTGATGCAGAGAGACTAGTTCCCCACTATGTTCACCTCCACTTAGATCACTAGTAGATGGAGCCTGATGGGTGATGCCAAGAGACTAGTTCCCCATCAGGTCCACCTCTGCTTAGATCAACAGTAGATGAACCCTAATGAGTTATACTGACAGACTAGTTTCCCCATCAGGTTCACCTTCATTGAGATTGACAGTGGACAGCAGTAAGCAGATTTCATAGCTGCTAGCATGCTGTCTAGTGGCTCTGGAATCCACCTACTGTTGTCCTGGGGGGTGGTCCAGCAGAGATTTTATATATATATATAGCGACCTCACCCCATCTCTTTTGTCTAGGGGTATCACACACGACAGGGTGAGATGCGCCATGGCCCATGTCCTCCCCATAACTGTGGGTGAGGTGAAGGCCAGTACCAGATATTTCCTCGGGCCTGTGTATTTCTGTCAAGGATTAAGTCCTGCCGTGCCAACACTTCCCTTTGCTCCCATTAACCAGAGTTCCACACACCGATCACAGTCCAACTCTTGTTTTATTGCATTTCTCACAATAAACAGTGCTTCAGTAGCCAACTGGTTGAGACTTGATAACAGTTTGATACAGGGGGATGAGCAGGTCGAGGCACTGTCCTGATTGTCAGCTAAACCACTGTGATCTCACCAGCGGTTACTATAGCCTTGGCTAAAAAGGACTTAGAACCTGAGAGTCTCTACCAGCGACTCAAGAGAACGTAGATAGGAGTACCTTCGCTGCGTTGTGGCCCCTGTCAGGGGAAGATGTCCCTCCAAGAGAGTTACCAGAGGCCCATCCGTCACTGGGTTGATGCTGCTCCAGACTCTCCGAATGGGTAACCTCCCCGGCCTCCTCACCTCAGACATGGGCCCCATCCACTTCAGGGACCCTCGGACTTCTCCACCCTCGCGGGACCCAGTCAAAGTCACTGAGCCCCAGGCCTCCTGGTTTAGTACCTCACCCCAGGCTGAAGGTGCCTGAGATGGACTCCAACTCCATTCCGATCAGGCCTAGGGCGCCTGAACCGGAATCCAGAACCGCCCACACCCAGGCCTAAGGTGCCTGGGTGCGTGATGAAAGACCTCCAGAAGAGCAAGAAGACCCCGTGACCAGGGCGTCTCCCCATTTTATCCCCTCCAACGACGGCACGGCAGGTTCCCCGCCCTCGCCGTACCATCTCCGAGAAGGGACAAAAAGGACAGCACTGTGGCGGCAAATCTACCTCGAGCCTGCGGGCACCTGCCACCCACAGGCCAAGGAGATTATTACACCACCCAATCCTCCACGAATACAAATGGTCCAATTACTCCCAAACTTTACACACCTGAACCTCACTACCACCCAGGTGTACCCCCACCTAAATATATATATATATATATATATATATATATATATATATATATATATATATATATACACATACACACATACACATACACACACACACACACACACACACATATACATATACATACATACATACATACATACATACATACACACACACATACATATACATATATATATATATATACATACATACATACACACACGACCAAATTAACATTGGTCTTATCTACCTTGTTACCGCTTTGGCATAGAAGATTGACCATATAATTTTAAAAGTGATATCTAATATTTTTTAATTGGCAGCTTTCATTACATTAATTCTTAATTATTCTTCCCTTGAAGGTCCTTCTTCGGCCCTTCCCGTTATAGGGTGAAAACGTTCTGTTCCTGTGTTTCAGTTGAGCACTTCAGTTGTTACTCTGAAACATAGACTTGTGATGGTAACTACAAGTGAGAGTAACCCCATCTAGGTACTTATTCATGCACTTCCTGTTGTAGGGTGACAACATTCTGTTTCTGTCTCCTAATTGTGCTCCTGTGTGGTCACCTTATCACAAGGTTTCTGCTGGAGACTACAAGTGAGTGTTTAAACACACATGAGATACACATAATCCACTATGTTCACTATCAGGAAATAGACATGTGCGCCGCCAATAAATTTGTTTCGTTCCGTTTCGTATTAGACAGAAATTCGTATTTCGTAGTTCGTGTCCGAAATTAAATTTGGATTTGTTTTGTACGAAACACGAATTTGTTAGATTCGTTAACTTTTCATAACAATTACGAACATTCGTTATGATGAATTTAAAAAGCAAAAAATACCTTTCTCAATATGGCAGTTGTCAACTCATTATGAGAGGCTCCCACCATCCCTGTGCTGTGCCGACTTCCTCCTTGGGCTGTACCCCTGCTGTGCTCATTATGAGGAGCTCCCACCATCCCTGTGCTGTGCTCATTATGAGGGGCTCCCACAATCCCTGTGCTGTACTCATTATGAGGGGCTCCCACCATCCCTGTGCTGTGCTGACTTCCTCCTTGGGCTGTACCCCTGCTGTGCTCATTATGAGGGGCTCCCACCATTCCTGTGCTGTGCTCATTGTGAGGGGCTCCCACCATCCCTGTGCTGTGCTCATTATGAGGGGCTCCCACCATCCCTGTGCTGTGCTCATTATGAGGGGCTCCCACCATCCCTGTGCTGTGCTCATTATGAGGGGCTCCCACCATCCCTGTGCTGTGCTCATTATGAGGGGCTCCCACCACCCCTGTGCTGTGCTGACTTCCTCCTTGGGCTGTACCCCTGCTGTGCTCATTATGAGGGGCTCCCACCATCCCTGTGCTGTGCTCATTATGAGGGGCTCCCACCAACCCTGTGCTGTGCTGACTTCCTCCTTGGGCTGTACCCCTGCTGTGCTCATTATGAGGGGCTCCCACCATCCCTGTGCTCCTTATGAGGGGCTCCCACCACCCCTGTGCTGTGCTGACTTCCTCCTGGGGCTGTACCCCTGCTGTGCTCATTAGGAGGGGCTCCCATCATCCCTGTGCTGTGCTCATTATGAGGGGCTCCCACCACCCCTGTGCTGTGCTGACTTCCTGGGTTTGTAGTAGCCCGTTAATTTGTATTTTGTGTCTGAAATTCTATTTGGATTCGTACGAAATACGAAAGTTCGTTAGGTTCTTAACTTTTCGTAACAATTACGAACATTCGTATGAGGGGCTCCCACCATCCCTGTGCTGTGCTTACTTCCTCCTGGGGCTGTACCCCTGCTGTGCTCATTATGAGGGGCTCCCACCATCCCTGTGCTGTGCTGACTTCCTGGGTTTCTAACTTCATCATAACGAATAATCATAATTATTATGGCAATAATAAAACTATATTAGCGAACATTCTTATTTTGTCCAATTCATCGACTACCAGTACCAGTCTGAGCCGTCTCCAAATCCGAAACGAAATTTCGTCTAAAATTCGTAAGAATAGAAATACGTATTTTGGATGCTTCCGAATGTACGAATTTTCGGAAATTCGTACGAATTTTCCATTCTACCATGTCTATCAGGAAACCCGCCCTGAGAAATGCCATGCAGCCAATCCTTGGAGTATATGTAGACAGCAATGGAGTTCCAATTGGCTGCAGGTGATCCATAAGGGATGAAATAAAAGTAAAAACAGTATTTTATTATAAAAAAAAAAAAAATGGCAGAGGTTTATGATATAACGTGCTTTAGCAAATACAATGCCAATAAGTTAGGGTTTGCATCTTCTTTATCTTTGGCTGGACTCGTTAATGGAAGGTGACTTCTTAAATATATGGGTAAAAGAAAAAGCTGTCCAGGATGGAAAGAGGTACTTACTTTGACTTGGCGATAATGAGGGAGTCACTGAAGAGGAACAGGTACCTCTCTTGTGTGTGCCACCCACTCGACAGCTGGGCTCTTTCTTTCAGTATGAACATGTTGTTGGGGCTACAGAAAGATCCCAGGAGAAGACCACTTCCACAGTGAGAAGGAATAAGTGTGATCGGCCTATGAAAAAGAAGAAGAAAGAAGAAAGACGAAAGAAGAAAGAAGAAAAGAAGAAAGAAGAAGAAGTTAAATACTTAAAATTTGTAATACTTAAAGCGGTTGTATACCGCAAATTATTATTTTTTAAACCTGCAAGGCAAAGGCATAATGAGCTAGTATGACTAGCATACTAGCTCATTATCAATTACTTACCTTAGATCGAAGGACACGCAGCGGTCCTCGGACACGTCCTCCATCGCCGCCATGATACCCGGAGTGACTTCCGGGTATCGCCGCTCCGGCGCTGTGACTGGCCGGAGCGGCGATGATGTCAATCCCGCGCATGCGCGAGGAACGGCGCGATCCCTGCGCGAGTTCCGGCAGTGTCCGTCAGGCTCCCATTCAAGAGCCGCCGCGCCCAGTGCGCCTGTGCCGTTATCTATGGCGCGCATGCGCCGTAGACATCGGTGCTCGCTTTTCTGCATATATCTCCTTAACTATGTAGGTTAAGGAGATATTGCAAGAACCTACAGGTAAGCCTTAATGTAGGCTTATCTTTAGGTGCATGTACTATTTGAGGGTATACAACCGCTTTAATACTTCTTATCCAACATTTATTCCTGAATTTATGAATAAAGGGAAAGTAGGTATTACACATTTTATAATGCTTGAGGTGATTGTAGCCATATCAGTGCACTTGCAACAAAAACAATTAGGTACTATCCATGATACTTTTTTCTATTTGCACTAACATTAAAATTTTCAGGACAAGCTTTTAGGGTGTACACCCTTCTTCAAGGTCCCATCAGTAAACCTCTCTTGCTCTATCCAAAAAAAAAGAAAACCTGACCGGGCCGTCTTTTGTGATACGGCACCGCAACACTTTAGCTGACAATTGCACGGTCGTGCGACGTTGTACGCAAACGAAATTGACGTTCGTTTTTTTTCACAAATAGAGATTTATTTTGGTGGCATTTGATCACCTCTGCAGTTTTTATTTTTTGCACTATAAACAAAAAAAGAGCGTAAATTTTGAAAAAAAACAAACTATATTTTTTTACTTTTTGCTTTAAAGTGGTTGTAAACCCACTTTGTAAACAAACACCTACAGGTAAGCCTAGATTAAGGCTTACCTGTAGGTGCATGAAATATCTCCTTAACCTACACGGTAAAGGAGATATTTGCATTTAAAACCGGCGCCGCTGACATCACGCACATGCGCACTAGCGGGCCGGCTTAGTAGCCGGATTTCTGAATGGACTTAGCCGGCCCGAGCGCGTATGCGTGTGACGTCATCGCCGCTCCGGGGCCAACCACAGCGTTGGAGCGGCGATACACGGAAGGCAGAGGGGAGCAAGATGGCGACGGAGGTGTCCGAGCGGGGTCTTCGATCTAAGGTAAGTGATTCATAATGAGCTAGTATGCTATGCATACTAGCTCATTATGTCTTTGTTTTGCAGGTAGTATAAAAAAAAAAAAAAAAGCACAGCAGGGTTTACAACCACTTTAATAAATATCCCCCCCCCAAAAAATTATTTATTCATCAATTTAGGAAATGGGATGCTCTCCTGCAGAGGGGAAAAGAAAGTTAACACACATAAACCCTGACACATGTATTCGTGTGAGAATGAAAAAACTTCTCCGCAGAGAAATCCTTTCCTTCATAAAGTGTGTGTGTGTGTGAACAGTGATATCGATGCGCAACACTTCCACCTGGTGACAGCATCGCGATAACTGCACTCGTGGAACTTTCCTTCTTCTCTTGGGCCCTATCTACCCCAGAGTCCATGATTTCTTGCTGGAGAATAGAAGAACAAACAGGAACAGTCCTTCTTCCTCTGGGTAACAAGAACAACAACCCTGGAAAGTTCAGCAGCATAAAGAACAAAAAACGGAGTCTCTCTTCTCCTTCAGATAGAAACGAGGGTGCGGCAGGACAAGTGGCTTCAAGTGTTGATCCATGGTCTCCAGATGGTACTCGACATCTTCCCCTTCCTTGCGTCGGATCAGCACCTTGTCCGCGTGGATATGTCGTCCCAGCATCCATTCTGCTTTGCAATCTTTAAAGTGCTGAGAGGCCTTGGGAGAACACGCAAGGTACCTGCGGGCGTGTGGAACCTGAAGGTGGGTCCACACAAAGTCATTGTACCAGCGCTCCCGGCAAACTTCCACTTCATACAATAGCTCCTTGGACAAGTACAGGTACTCCCATCCATACTCAGCAGCAACCTTTTGGCCAAAATAGGCGTTGTAGTCTCGCCAGAGGAGGCATAGTGGCTCTGTCCCCTTCGCCAGGCAAAACTATTGAGTCCGGGTGGCGAGGGGCCTTGATTACATCTGGTCTGGGCATAGGTGCCTGCAACAACAGTCACTTTTCCCTGGCATTAGGTGCAGAAGGCACTGGGAAGGCAAGAGTAGGCTGGGAACTGGACCCCTCCTCAGGCGCTGGTGCCCCCCCCCGGGGTGTACTATCCCCTGTAGACATGGGTGGGTCCCTGGTTCTGCGGGACGAGGCGAGAGGTACTTTGTCCCAGCCCTTTTGAGCAAACAGTTAGTCTATGGCGACATCGTCTCCCAGATCGGAGAGCGACTCTAGGTCGGAGGTGTCGCACTCCTCCGCGGGTATGTAGCCTGTAGTGGAAAACGGGACTACCACCCCCCCACGGACACACAGGGTTGTGGATCCCCGACACCTCCGCCCACACACCAAGTCCCTCCGCCTGGCTTACTGAACTCTTGCTGAACTCTTACCGGATTCATCCGGGCCGGGCGTAGGCAGGCGAGATGGTCCACCGCAACCGCTGGACGGGGCTACCATGCCGGTCTTTCTCTTCGGCGGTGGACGCTGTGAGACAGTGGTGACCGAGTCAGCATCCTCGGATTTCTCCCGTTGAGTACTCGCGACCTCCTCCGCGGTTGCTGCAGTGCGCACAGGGATGGCTGTCAAAGCAGTGATTCCTCCAACTTGAGTGGTGCTGCCTGTGGTACGGCCGGGGTAGATGGTTCTTGGCTTCTCAATGACTGTATCTACCTCGAATAGAAACTCCCCACAGACTTCGCATCGCCCGAATGGCTTCAGATGACACACCAGTCCCGAGCAGCCGGGACAAATCACACCCAGGGCCTCAACGTCCATGTATGAATACAGGGCGAATCGTCCCCTTGGCTTTAGCCAAATCCCTGTATCGGTCACCAGAGCAGCAGCAGTCAAAGACGTGGTAGAAGGATGAAGTGGAACCCACGCTGTTTGTCCGAACATGGTGACTTGCTGTTGGTCCATCGCGCACTGCAAAGTTTTGCACCAACGTCCCACGTGTAGTCCTTCACACGTATTGGACTCCTCCCCTTTGCTCCAGTTCGCGGGCTTTTCCCTTCACTGGGTCATGCCCACGACTTCGAGCAGGGATGCACTTTGGCCAATAATATGGCCGACCTACTCGGAACTCCTCCGGGCAGACACGTTCAAACTCTGTAGTAGCACGAACACCATCCCGGACCCGAGCCCCCACGTGTAACGGCCTCCACTCTCTCTCTCTCTGGCTGCGTTCTTGCTGTTGTCTGGAGGAGAGAGTGCGAGGTAACCACGCCAAGCTTTCACCGCAGATGTTTGTGTGGTGTGAGCAAAGTTTCTTTACCTTCGGGTCGGTGTTCGGTGTTTGGAGCCTCCGCTTCTTCTGCGGAACAGTGTCTGCCAGTAAATGAGCCCCACACCAATAAAAAGTCCAACACTCCTTTATTCTTCCAATAACAGAGTAATGCACAGACAGTTGGACTCCCTCAACGAACAGGACAGACAAGGGGGGTGTGGATGCGAGTAGGCCCAGGCACGATGAATTCTCCACTTTCCTTCCTGAAAGTGGGTTGCGGTCTCCGAGCGAAGGGGGATGTCCTTCCAGGCGGTCTCCGATAGAAGGCTCACCTGTCACTGGCAATATGCTGCACCGGGTCTTCAAGCAAGTATCTCCCACCGGTCCATTACGCCCTCCGGATTCGGGTACCCTCTCCCAGGGTCCCCTAGGATCTCCTTCCCTCGCGGAACTCAGTGTTGGGCACTGAGCTCCAGACCTCCATCCGAGTACCTCACCCCAGGCTAAAGGTGCCTGGGATGAAACACGACCTCCGAACGTCCTCTAGGCCTAGGCCCACCTAGAGGACCGACACGAACCACCGCCCACAGGCTGAAGGTGCCCAGGATTCAACCCCCTGACAAAGATGGCCGGCCCCTTTATACCCTCCCCCAGCAAGCACGGCGGGTTCCCCGCCCCACCATACCGCTGCCGAGGGAGGACAAAAAAGGGAGCACAGCACACAGCAATGGTTCAACCCCAGCCCAAGGCAATAGCGCCACCCGCTGGGCTGCAGGGAACTGCACATCACTGGTGTCTCTGCCAGTTTTAAATACACAGAAAAGTGTATACCCTTTACATATATGATATATATATTTATTTTTATTTGCTAATTTTTTTCCCCACGAAAGTGGAGTTACCTTTTAAACATTTTTTGTAAGCAGTTATTAAAATATGATGTATGTCTTTTTTCCCTTTAGAAGAGGTGCCCTTGCAACCTGCGAAATGCATTGGCTCCTTTATTCTATTAATTATAAAATAAAAAAAACATTCTAGAGACTCTATGACCATTAGTGTGGCCCTCTTACTGCCTTTTACATATTTGGACTTCTCTTAGGGCCCCTCTTCTTGTAATGCTCTGGTCGAAGTGGAGTCAGCTTAATTGATGGGACGGCCCTTCACAATACTGGATATTAATAATAGGGAATCTAGCACCTCTTATGCATGTACCCCAAACTTTTTATTTCTGACTGTGGAACTTGTTGTACATTTTCCTTCTTCATTTTCGATTCTGTGGACCCTGTGTCACTGTCACAATAAGTGGCGAAATCCTCTTTAAAGCCTTCCCGCGCCAACAGCCTCCCGGCCCTTTAACAGTTTTAAAAGCCAGAAGGCGGCCATTCGGGTCATGTGACCACTGTGATTGGCTGTCACAAAGGTCACATGATAGGAGAGCTCCTGATTACTAGTATGCATTGGGAGCTTTCCAGTACCCGCCAGCTATCGTGCTGGGAGCACGCACTGCAAGGGGTTCACACAGGGCATATAAGCGGCCATTCTGAGTTCAGGCCCACCCACAGAGCAGCTGCATATATTTGTGCGGTCAGCATCAAGGGGTTACAGAGGAACTTCACCCCCCCTCTTAACTGTATAGCCTGTTCTCCAAAAGCACTCTCACAAGCCTGGTGATCCAGCGGTACTCTCTCTGGATCTGCCTCTCGTGTAGCACACCCAGTACCGTCACTTCTTCTGATGTCACCTGCGATGACGTGCATGAGTGGCGCATTGTGCCATGGGGGGAGCAGCTGCAAAGTCCTTCAATAGACAGGCCCTCGATGAGGTGGTATGGGACTTCCTGATGTGATGTGGGTATCCCAGAAGGTTGTTGGCACAGTAGACATCATTCTGGACAGAAATAAGGGGGTAAAGGGGGTCCCCAAAAAGGTATCCCACCCCAAAAAATAATATTTTGGTTAGAGAAATGGGACAGGAGGAGAATGATATATAGGTGATAGGGTGCGTAAGGTTCATAGCAGTAGAGAACCAACTGAAGTTCTAATCTCACCCACTTTCTAAAACCAAAAAAAAGAAGAAGTTTTGGCTGGACACAAAATAAACCTCCATCATGTCCTGATCTATATATGGACAAATGTGTAATTTTAGGTTTTCCTTGGATTTTTTCAAATGTGAATAATGGTCCCTCCACAAAATGTATTCAAGGACCAGACGAAGTTAGAGTCTTGCGATCTCTCAAGAACGTCTCGGTGCAACCTCGTAAAAAAATTTCCACTGCCAAAATAAACATTCCCAAAACCAGACAACACTGAAATTTGGAAAACGAGATCTGAATCCAGAACAAAAGGTTAAAAGGTGTCGATATTAAAAAATTCTAAAAAGGTAAGCTCAGGAAGGAGACATTGAACTGGTACAAGAACACAACAAGAACAGCCAGTCTTGGCTTATTACGGCTCGGTGCACTGCGGAAATGGGAATTGGCATAATGGGGTTCTGTTCTAAAATCAGAGTTGGCAATAACACAAATTGTAAAATTCTAAGTAAATGCAGAATTCCAAGCAGGAAAACCAACAGGATGCCTGAAGCATTTTATTCTCCAGAGTATGACTATAAAACAACAGGAAAATAACAGGCCTCCATGAAACAGTTATAAATGTAATCTCATCTTCAGTTCTGCCTATCTGACCTTGCGCTGTCCTTGGTCACGCCTTGCTTTCCAAGTTATGAAAGGACATGCCTCAGCCTTATTGGAGCTTGTGACAGATGCTCGAAATAGCATTTCTTCACTTTGCATGGAAGGATATAACTTCACGGAAAATTGTAGAAAAAAACAAGCATCAGTATTTGTAAAAGATAACGGAAAGGAAGGAGCAAAAATGACGGGTCCCCAACCTACAATATTCTATCAGTACCAAATTCCAAGAAACCAATTATAAAATCTTAACCTGATAGTACAGAACTTCGACAATCATCCATAAATATAACTCAAACGGTTCTAAAAAATTCTGGTGGGGCAACCCGGAGGAAGGTTTGCTACTCCGTGTATTTTGGTCTTCTCCAAAACTTCTCCAAAGTCAGAGAACTTTCCAAAAAAAAAAAAAAAATGTACGGGCCATCATATCCCAGGTGACCCCGCTTTCGTCCTCCTACATCACCACTAATACATAACAGAAATCTGTCATTTGCCACCTTTTAAATGCCACCAAATCATGCATTCCTATTATGGCGGGATCCCTCCCTTCCCAGGTTTCATTATGGACATGCAAAGTATTTTGGTGTTCTCCAAAGTCAGACAAATTTCTCAAACATTTAGGGACTAGCATAACCTTGCCTGCCTTCTTCCTCCTATAATCACCAGTAGTGTATTTAGGTTTTGTGCTGCCCTAGGCCTGAATAAACTTGTGCACCACCTAATTTAAATATGACCCACCCCTTCCTGTCAAGGCCACACCCCTTTCTGTTTAAGACTTGCCCTGAAATGTTTGAGTGGGGTTACTAGTTCTGAGGGCCTGGGGGGGGGGGGGCAATGGATTCCCTTAATTTGCATAGATTTCCTCTCACTTCCTGTTTGGCTATGGGGCAGGAAGTGAAGGGAAATCTCTGCAATGGGACAGGGATGGTAAAAAATAAATTGACAGGGGCTATAACCCTCCCTTACTCTATCCAAAATGGAAAAAAAAAAAGTGTTGCCTATGTAGCAATACCCCCAGCTAAGAGGGCTGCTGGTATAGATTCTGGGCCTGTACACACTGCTGTTAACCCCCAGTAACTGGCTCTAACCTCCCTTGGCACAGATAGCAGCAAAGATGGGATTGTGAAACCCGTTTAGCTAAGGGGATCACAATACCGCAATAAACATATAACCACACAGTAGATTGGCTTAACCACAAGTACTTTTTACTGAATATAAAGCATCAAGTTAAACAGTGATACGTGTGCATATGCAGAGCCCTGCAATGTTAACTAATCAGCATATAACAAGCACGAAGTTCCAATTGTAATTATACACGCTAAATGTCATTTAACTATGCTCGCGAGCTTCCCCCTCGTGGGCAAGATGGCGCCCAAACAATTTTTAACAGTTCTACAGTCAGGCCTGACTATTGCAGATATAGTGCTTCCGTTGGGAAGGATCTTCGCTAGCAATGGTGGTGCACTTTGTAGGTTATTTGTAATCCACAGGCATTAAAACAGTTAACTTCTTGGCATTTACAAAAAGGTCAACTAACGCTGCACAGCACACTGTCCCTCTGGTGTGCAATAACACTCTGGTAACGGTGGTCCCTAGACAAAGGACACTGGGCCTAAGATTAGTCAGTTTATCTCTAAGCAAGTGCTCTCTCACCCGACTGGACCAGTCCGTACAACCGACTTCCGTAGCTGGGGCTCCAGCACACAGTCTCACGACACCCGTAGTCTCTGATCCTCCCGACAGTCCTTGGAAGGATGATGAACGAAATGACTCCTGGGTTCTCCCGTGAAGATCGGAGGGCTCTCTGGATCTCAAGGCCCAAACTCCTAGGCCCAGTCTAGCGGCAGACTCATCGTTGGTTCCACTTGCTAGGGGGGCGGCGTCCAAAGAGACCCGCGTGTAGCTTCGCTCCTCAAATAGGCCTTCCCCAGCAGACCCTGCGCCGGGCAATGTATTCTGGGTGTCCCGCTGCACACTGGGTATGGTAGAGTTTTGAGCCCTTTAAAAAGTGACACCCCGCTACACCTATATTTCTACTTTAAGCACAAATTTCTGATAATTTTATGGAGAGGACTTAGAAGATATAACCATGCCAATAGTGCAGCAGAAAACATATAGTACAGTGAGAAAGGTTTGTGGTCCAGGATGATAGGACAGTCAATTAGGCAGTTGCAGAATTCCGGCCGCCCGCATACCGGAAGCAGTGCGGCCACTTTATGGGGGCACTAGACTAAATTTGCTTCTCAGCCCAGTCCACCCCATAAGACTGGCGCTACACTATGTGTAGCACAAGCCGGCGGGGACTCTTTCCGTGCTGCCCCCCTGCAAAGTGCTGCCCTAGGCCTGGGCCTTGTTGGCCTAGGCCAGTATACAGCGTTGTATATCACCACCACATTCCCACCAAAACATACCAGAAATCCTGCATTCCTATGATGGTGGAATTTCTTCCTCTGGTATCATTATGGACATGCAGAGTCTTTTGGTTTTCTCCGAAACTTCTCCAAAGTCAAAGAGCTTTCTCAATAATTTATGGACTATCATATCCCGCATGACCCTACAACTTTCTTACAGGATTACCTCATTCCCACCAAAACATATCAGAAATCTATTCTTTGCCAACTATTAAATGCCACCAAATCCTGCATTCCTATGATGGTTCGATCCCTCCCTTCTCCCGGTATCCTTGTAGACATGCAGAGGGTTTTGGTCTTCTCCAAAACTTCTCCAAAGTCAAAGAGCTTTCTAAAACATTTATGGACTAGCATATTATTATTATATTATTAATATTACACAGGATTTATATAGCGCCAACAGTTTACGCAGCGCTTTACAATACTAAAAAGGGAGACAATACAGTTATAATACAATAAAATACAAGAGGATTAGGAGGGCCCTGCTCAGTAGAGCTTACAATCTAATAGGGTGGGGCAGGCGGTACAAAAGGTTGTAACTGTGGGGAATGAGCTGATGGAAATGGTAAAAGATTAGTTGGAGACATGATGGGCTTCCCTGAAGAGATTTGTTTTCAGAGATCACCTGAAGGTAGCAAGAGTAGGGGATAGCTGGACAGGTTGAGGTAGCGAGTTCCAGAGGATGGGAGAGGCTCTGGAGAAATCCTGGAGACGAGCATGGGAGGAGGAGACAAGAGAGCTTGACAATAGGAGGTCTTGAGAAGAGCGGAGAGGACGGTTTGGGTGATGTTTGGAGACAAGATTGGTGATGTAGCTCGGGGCAGAGTTGTGGATGGCTTTTGTAAGTTGTGGTTAGTATTTTGAATTTAATTCGCTGGGCGATCAGGAGCCAGTGTAGGGATTGGAGGAGAGGGTTGGCAGACACTGACCGGTTGGTAAGGTGGATAAGTCTGACAGCAGCATTCATGATAGACTGAAGAGGGGATAGCCTATGGACAGCAAATCCCGGATGACCCTGCCTTTCTCTTCCTACATCACCACCACATTCCCACCAAAACATATCCGAAATCTATCCTTTGCCACCATTCAAATGCCACCAAATCTTGCATTCCTAGAAGGGTTGCCTCCCCTACCCCCGGTATCATTGTGGACATGCAGAGTAAAAGACATTAGGCAAATGGAAAATGTTACATTGACCTCCCAAAACAGGCAGGTGACATACCACAATATGTGGTTCTATTGGAATGACTATTATCGCGAAATTCAAAACCCTCAAACCAGGAGAAACCCAATCCTAGATGCCATAAGCCCATGCCTGGGGAACAGGTACTTCACCCCGTCCCTGTAAACACCCGTTCCCCTTTTCTTATCCTCACCTACCCAATGCTGAGGATTGAAAAGCGCTGGGAGAGGAAGTTTACCATTAAGGGTCACATAGTCATTACCCCCTTACTGGATGTGGAGGTTTTTCCTAAATGCAGCAATACCCCGCAGGGGCCGCTGGTTTAAGATTTTGGGCCTGCCGTTACCTTACTGTTCACCACGTTCGTCCTAGGGGTCTTCCTTGACGAGTTGCTCACAAATGTCTGCACCAAACATTTAGTCTCTTTTTCTCAAGGGTTTTATTAAGAACTTCCAGACAGAGGGATGGAGGGTTGGGGGAGATTCAGGTACCTTACTTTTGCGGATCACGGGTACATTCTTTAATCCAGAGGACAAACAGTTTCCACGCTGGATCTAGCATCCACTGGATAGGTCTCTCTCACTGACCTAGCAGCCGGTGCAAGCTCGTTCAAAAGTCTCTGCCACAGACTTGGGTAACCACACACTTGATAAAGTTCTGAAAACATAACACAGCGCCAGGATCTTTCAGCCAGGCCGGCAGCACTGTGAGGTAGATTTTTATCCGGATGCGTCCTCCAATTGAGCCCTCAATTGTTCCCTTCCCGCAGGCAAGCCGACACAAGATCATCCCTGGATCAGTAGGCCCCAGAAACTCCTGGGCCTACTCTCAGTAATGGGGCCTCAGGCCTGCAGGCCCCGAGGCAGAAAAACTGTTAACCCATCCCTGAGGCCAGGAGGGCCATCAGGTCAGGATCGGAAGACCCCGCCAAAACGGTGTCTGTCCCTTAAGTACCCTCTCCCAGAATGCACAGCGGGTGACCACTCCCACTGCGCTGTTTCTGGGAAAGGCATACCCAATGCATCCAGCCTACTGCATTTCCAACCTTGACCTGTGGTGACAACGACACCTACAGTCAGGTGGAAAATGTGCAACCCAGCTGAACTGGAACAGAGACCAATATATTGGTACAATTATTCTGAGCTAAACTACGGCTCAGACAACTAAATTTACACTAGTGCCTACCCAATAGGAGCAGGGCGCTACATAAATATAGTAACTTTGGTGTGGAGGAGCTTGAGTGGCCTGCTATTGGAATGCTGCTGGAGATAGGACTGCTACTAGCCAGAAGGGGCTAAATATGTACATGGCTGAACCCTTCCTGTTTTAATGGGGGGAAAAAACAGGAATACAGAGACACTAGGAAGTACATTACAAAACACAAGGACACTACTACCTAGAGATAGGACATTTAATCACAGTAAAATATATGCGAATGGTTGATGCACCTACTATGTCTGGATGAACAGTGTGCTAAAACCCCACGCACAGAGCCCTGACCGCAACTCTACTGAACACCTGTTGGGGTGAATTGGTGCACTGATTGGAGCCAGCCAGGTCTTCTCATCCAACAATGGTACCTGACCTCAACCCTACTAAACCCCTTTGGGATGATATGGAATGACAATGTTGAACCAGGTCCTCTTCTCCAACATCAGTACCTGACCTCAACCCTACTGAACACCTTTGGGATCAGGTCTTCTCATCCAACATCTGGTACCTGACCTCAACCCTACTGAACACCTTTGGGATCAGGTCTTCTCATCCAACATCTGGTACCTGACCTCAACCCTACTTACCACCTTTGGGATGATGTGGAATGACAATGTTGAACCAGGGCCTCTTCTCCAACATCAGTACCTGACCTCAACCCTACTGAACACCTTTGGGATCAGGTCTTCTCATCCAACATCTGGTACCTGACCTCAACCCTACTTACCACCTTTGGGATGATGTGGAATGACAATGTTGAACCAGGGCCTCTTCTCCAACATCAGTACCTGACCTCAACCCTACTGAACACCTCTGGGAATTTGGTCCTCTCATCCAACATCAGTACCTGACCTAAACCCTACTAAATACCTTTAGGATCAGGTCTTCTCATCCAACATAAGTACTTGACCTCAACTCTACTGAACACCATGGGATGAACTGGAACACTAATTGTGAGCCAGGTCTTCTCATCCAACATCAAATACCTGACCTTACAAATCGGCACAAATTCCCATAGAGAACCCCTCCAAAAAAAAAAAGCTTGTGGAATGCATTCCTAGAGTGGGGGCTGTTATAGCCACAAAGAGGAACAACTCCAAATTACTGCCCATGGTTTTGAAATGTGATATCCAAAGTTTATAGGTGTGATGATCAGGTGTCTACAATCGTTTGGCCATATAGTGTATCACTTTGCTCTGCTTTGATGTTAGAGATGACGACAGCTTCATGTCAATACACATTGTCTACTGATGTCACCACAAGGAAATCCGTCTTGAAAATTGCCATGCAGCTGTTACAAGAGGACATGGAGACAGGAAGCGGCTGCAAAGAGGCTGCAGAACTGGCATGCAACTATGGATTAAAAAAAAAAATTGGAACCAACCAACCATCTTAAACATTTAACATTTTTAAAAAAATTGCAGTTGGTTCACAACCAACTGCCATTTTTACTGATACACAGTGCTTTAGCATATTCATTCAGATGGGATTTACATCGATTTTAATTAGTACTACATTGTCAGGATGGAACTTTGTTTTTATTTGCTACTTTTGTATTGAATTTTCTTAAAAATAAAAAATAACCATAATAATATGCCAAAAAATGACATGTAAATACTATAATTTATTTTAAAACGGCAGTTTGGTTCTGACACACAGTGCTTCAGCAAACTCATTCAGTTGGTTTTTACATGAATTTTAATGAGTGCTATATTGGCACTTTGCTTTTATTTCCTACTTTTTTTTTTATTGAATTTTCTTCCAAAATGATGAAAAAAAAACAAAAAACAAAACGACAACATCATTATAATATGAAAAACAAAAACAAATGGCGGCTTTGATACACAATGCTTTAGCGCACTCATTCAGTTGGCTCTTACATGTATTTTAATGAGTGGCATTTTGGCACTTTATTTCTTATTTTTTCAGAATTTAATTGCAAAATAAAAAAAAATTATCTAACTTTTTAATTCAGAAATGACCTACTTTAAAATTCACAAGCCACTGAAATGCAAATAGAATATTTTTATTATGAATTCTAAATCTTAGGATACCCCCACACGTGTGATGTTCTTGCTGTTTCCATGTCTCGTAGAGCCCGAAGCGAACGCCGCATATTTTTGGGCTGCAACTCTACAGTGGAAATATTTTCTAACAATGCATTGTCTTTGAAATCAAGTTAATAAAAAAAAGGAAACTACTGGAGGAAAACAATACCGCAGGGGATTAAATGAGTGCTATATTGTAACACTGGCTTTTTCCTTTTCTGTGAAAAAAATTACATGTACGGTAAATACTATATTTATTTTTAAATGGCAGTTTGGTTCTGATACACAGTGCTTCTGCAAACTCATTCAGTTGGTTTTTACATGTATTTTAATGAGTGCCATATTGGCACTTTGTTTTTATTTCCTACTTTTTATTTATTTTTTTCTTGCAAAATTATGAAAAAAAAATAAAAATTACAACTTCATAATAATATGACAAAAAAAATATGACATGTACTGTAAATAACATTTTTGAAAAATGGCTGTTCTGATACCCAATGCTTTAGCACATACATTCAGATGGGATTTACATTTGTTAGGTTGGCACTTATTTTTTATTTCCTACTTGACGGGAAAAAAAAAAAAAAAAAGACAACTTTACTATAATTTGACAAAAAAAATTACATGCAAATACTAATTTTAAAAAAATGGCAGTTTGGTTCTGATGCACAGTGCTTTAGCAAACTCATTCAGTTGGTTTTTACATGTATTTTAATGAGTGCTATATTGTCTCTTTGCTTTTATTACCTCCTTTTTTTTATTATTGAAATTTCTTGCAAAATGATGAAAAAAATAAAAATAAAAATTACATTAACATATAACAATAATTTTTTTGAAAGATGGTCGTTCCCGTGCTTTAGCACACAGGTGTCAAACACAAGGCCCACGGGCCGAATCTGGCCCTCCAGGCCATTTCATGTGGCCCTTGCTCTTCTCCTGCAGCTGCAGGAGAGCTCCAGCCCTCCTCTGGTCCTACTACAGACCCTTAAGCCTCGTACACACGACCGGTTTTCTCGGCAAGAAAACAGCTGGGAGAGCTTTTTGCCGAGAAAACCGATCGTGTGTATGGTGTCTTCGGCAGGAAAACTGCCGGGAATCTCGACGAGAAAAATAGAGAACCTGCTCTCTATTTTTCTTGTCGGGATTCTCTGCAGAGTATTTCCTGCCGAGAAACCCGGTTGTCTGTATGCTTACCTGTCCAGGGAAACCCGCGCATGCTCGATGAGACTTTGACGCATGCGCGTTAAGCATACAAGGGTAGTGTAGGGTGTAGCAAGATGGCGGCGACGGCCTCGAGTGTGACGAGCGCCGGCTCGTCGTAGTCGATGATGTCACCGTGTTCTTGCCATTCAAAAGAACAGCGGTTCTTTTGAATGGCGCGTGTGTACTCAGGGCTTGGCAAGGCAAGCTTGCAAGGAATCCCGTCGAGAAAACCCAATGTTTTCGACGGAATTCCCGCCTGTGTGTATGAGGCTACACTTTCTGCTTTCAAGCAATGCATCCATCTTCTTCCCAGCAGCAGCATAAGGAAAGGGGGGTGCACTGTGATGTAAGGGAGAATGGGGGGGACTCAGTTGGGCAGTGGACGGTGTCAGTAGGGCAGTGGAGGGTGTCAGTAGGGCAGTGGACGGTGTCAGTAGGGCAGTGGACGGTGTCAGTAGGGCAGTGGACGGTGTCAGTAGGGCAGTGGACGGTGTCAGTAGGGCAGTGGACGGTGTCAGTAGGGCAGTGGACGGTGTCAGTAGGGCAGTGGACGGTGTCAGTAGGGCAGTGGACGGTGTCAGTAGTTTTTATTTTTATTATTTTTTACAATTTTATTTTTTGTATTTATTTTTACAGTTTTTTTAAGGGCTCAGTCAGAGGGCTTTGGTGAAAAATCAGGAGTTTAAAACAGGGGGAATCGGCACCACACTGGGAGATTAGGGTGTGCTCAGGCACACCTGGCACACCCTGTGCGCACGCCTATGGGAGGGGATGCGCTGGACATCTAACCATACAGATTCCCTTTTGAGGGCAATCAGAATGCTGATGCGTCCCAAAATGAAATTGAGTTAGACAAATCGGATTTACGTTTGTTAGTTTGGCACTTAGTTTTTATTTACTACTTTGATTGAAATTTCTTGCAAAATTATGAAAAAAAAACAAACCACAACTTTATTATAATTTGACAAAAAAATTACATGCAAATACTATTTTAAAAAAATGGCAGTTTGGTTCTGGTACACAGTGCTTTAGCAAACTCATTCAGTTTGTTTTTACATGTATTTTAGTGAGTGCCATATTGGCACTTTGTTTTTATTACCTACTTTTTTTTTTATTGAATTTTCTTGCAAAATGACAAAAAATTTAACATGTAAATAACATTTTTGAAAAATGGCGGCTCTGATACACAATGCTTTAGCTCACTCATTCAGTTGGCCCTTATATGTATTTTAATGAGTGCTATTTCGGCACTTTTTTTTTATTTCTTATTTTTTCAGAATTTAATTGCAAAATGATTAAGAAACAAAAAAAAAGATAACTTTTTTAATTACCGTATATACTCGAGTATAAGCCAAATCTTTCAGCACATTTTTTTGTGCTGAAAATGCCCCCCTCGGCTTAAACTCACGTCACCTTTTTGCACCTGATCTTCTGGAATTTGGGGACCCAGTACTGGCCGGCCGTAGATCCCCTGGACCTGAAACTTGGCACTAGTGGTGCAACGGATCGGTGGTGATCCGAACGGGTCACCCTGTTCGGATCGGATCACCACGCGATCCGCGGAGCGCTCCGGAGCCTTGGCCGTAGGAAAGCGCTCCGGAGCAGAGCCCATCTTGGTACACGCGGCGGCGGCCGCTGTAGTGACGTTTCGCCGCCATCTTGCTCCACCCCACACTCCTCCACAGTAATGATAGAGAAGGGGCCAAGCGGACATCTTGTTACACCCAACGGAGTTTTAGATTTCAGTTTATTTCAACACAAAACTGAGCTTATCGGCTTTAATACATTATTTGGAAATCCATTGAACTGTTTACATGTTAAATTTTAAAAGCAGCAGCAAACCTTGCATGCTTGCTAATGTGACAGAACACCTCTGATTTTTCACATTTAACATTTAGTTAAATGTGAAAATCAGAGGTGTTCTGTCACATTAGCAAGCATGTAAGGTTTGCTGCTGCTTTTAAAATTTAACATGTAAAGAGTCCGTCGGATTTACATATACTGTAAGCATATAAGCTCCGTTTTGTGTTGAAAATAACTGAAATCTAAAACTCCGGTGGGTGTAACAAGATTGTCTTTTTTTGCTGATCCGAAAAATGATCCGATCCGTGACTCTGATCCGAGGATCGATCCGATCTGTGAGTTTTTTGATCCGTTGCACCCCTACTTGGCACACATGTAGCCCCATCCTTCCTCTACAGGTGTGAAAAGTTTGTTGTCTGTAGGACCTACGGCCGGGGAGAACAGATTTTTCAAAGCCGGGCACTCCTTCCATAGACTCCCATGTTAAACGGTAATTTCTCCAGTGATTTTGAGGACCCGGTACCGGCCAGTCGTACGTCCCCTAAACCCGAAACTTGGCACACATGTAGCCCCATTTCTCCTCTATAAGTGTGCAAAGTTTGTTGTCTGTAGGACCTACGGCCGGGGAGCACCGATTTTTCAAACCGGGCACTCCTTCCATAGACTCCCATGTTAAACGTCAGTCTAGGCATGGGCACAGTGAAGCATGGGCACAGTGAGGCATGGGCACAGTGAGGCATGCACATGGTCACAATGAGGCAAAGTGAGGCAAAGTGAGGCATGCAGATGGGCACCCTAGGCTTATACTCGAGTCAATACGTTTTCACAGTTTTTTGTGGTAAAATTAGGTGCCTCGGCTTATATTCGGGGCGGCTTATACTCGAGTATATACAGTAAGCAGTCACCTAATTTAAAACTCACAAGCCACCAAAATCCAAATAGAATATTTATATTATGAATTCTAAATCCTAGGATACCCCACACGTTGTGATGTTCTTGCGGTTTCCATGTCTCGTAGAGCCCGAAGCCAACGCCGCATATTTTTGGGCTGCAAATTTGCAGTGGAAATATTTTCTAACAATGCATTGTCTTTGAAATCAAGTTAATAAGAAAAAAAGGAAACTCCTGGAGGAAAACAATACCGCAGGGGATTAAATGAGTGCTATATTGTAACACTGGCTTTTTCCTTTTCTGTGCCGTTTTAAACTTTTGGATGATTATAAAAGCTTAACAAAATAAACAGAACAAAATAAACACAAAAGATACCAACATAAATAACCTACAAGAGGAAAAAAATAACCGGATCAACCTTACTATATATCCTATAAGCAGGGCCTTTTTGGGGGAATGTGGGGGAATGCAGTTCTGGCACCTCCAGCACTGAATTATGTAATGGCAAGCGGTGCTGGGGTGTGCTTGAGAGTTAAGTAATGCTGGCTTCTGGGAGATCTATTATTGCTGGGGGGGTGTAGAGGGTCTATTTTTCCTGGGGGGGATATGTTTCTGGGGAGTCAATTGTTGATCTACTGTTGGAGGGGTCCATTACTGGTGGGGGGTCTATTGTTCCTGGAGTGAACCTGTTGTTGCCAGGGGGATATATTGTTGCTTTGGGGAGGGGCTTTTGTTGCCGGCTGCAGAGGATCTATTATTGCTGGTAGGGATCCATTGTTCCTGGAGTGGATCTGTTGTTACAAGGGGGTATTTTGTTGCAGGGGGATCTATTGTTGTTGGAGGGGATCTGTCGTTGCTGGGGGTGGGGGGGGGTGTCTATTGCTGCTTTGAGGGGGGGTATTGTTGCAGACTATCTTTTTTTCTGGAGTGGATCTGTTGTTGCTAGTGGGTGTTTTGTTGCAAGTGAGTCTATTGTTGCTGGGGAGACCTGTTGTTGCTGGGGGGGGGTGTATTGTTGCCGAGGGATCTATTGTTGTTTGCTGGCTGCAAAGGATCTATTGTTGTTGGTAGGGATCTATTGTTCCTGGAGTGGATCTGTTGTTGCAGGGGGATCTATTATTGTTGGAGGGGATCTGTTGTTGCTGGGGGGGTTCTATTGTTGCTGACTGCAAAGAATCCATTGTTGCTGGGGGGGTCTATTTTTCCTGGAGTGGATCTGTTGTTGCTAGGGGGGTTTTGTTGCAAGGGAGTCCATTGTTGCTGGGGTGATCTGTTGTTTCTGTGAGGGTGGAGGGTCAATTGTTGCTGAGGGAGCTATTGTTTCTTGGGGGGGGGGGGGCTATTGCTGCAGGAGGTCTATTTTACTGCTTTTCCTTTTTTCATTAACAAATTCCATACTTCGCACCACATAATGATACTTTCTCCAAAAGTGGCGGTAACTGGGAGGTGGACATGGGGTAGAACCAAGGGACAGTGCTTGGATGTGGGTAGGGGGTGGAGACAAGGGGCGACTTGGGAGGAGGGGAGTACCTGCGCATATTCTCTGAGAAAAAAAGCCCTGTCGAATTAGTAAAATTGAATTATTCATTGCTATCTATCAGTTAAGCAACCTATCAAAGCAACTATATTTTACCAGTCTGAGACATAGCCCAATACTGCTTGGATTTTGGCCATGTAGAGATCTGGTAATCAACACACAGCCCATTGGCCCTGTGCGAGTAGCCTGCAAATTATTGGGCACCAGTTAGGCAGCAGAGCGTGCATCGGGGTTCTGGACACTGGAACACTCTCTGTGTTCCAGCACTCAGCACTGAGGTGGAGTTATCCTACCACCATGACCACCAATGGTCAAAACCATGACCACTAATGCCTTGACCACCAATGCAGAAGGTGAAGGGTTAATGCACACTGCCATGACCACCAATGCAAAATACGATATTCCACCTACGGCCCGGTACCCATGTGTCGCCAGATAGAGGGGAGGGTTACCAGCAAATGCCCAATTCCTACTGACACCGTCCACTGCCCTACTGACACCGTCCACTGCCCTACTGACACCGTCCACTGCCCTACTGACACCGTCCACTGCCCTTCTGACACCTTCCACTGCCCTACTGACACCTTCCACTGCCCTACTGACACCTTCCACTGCCCTACTGACACCGTCCACTGCCCTACTGACACCGTCCACTGCTCTACTGACACCGTCCACTGCCCTACTGACACCGTCCACTGCCCTACTGACACCGTCCACTGCCCTACTGGACACCGTCCACTGCCCTACTGACACCGTCCACTGCCCTACTGGACACCGTCCACTGCCCTACTGGACACCGTCCACTGCCCTACTGGACACCGTCCACTGCCCTACTGGACACCGTCCACTGCCCTACTGGACACCGTCCACTGCCCTACTGGACACCGTCCACTGCCCTACTGGACACCGTCCACTGCCCTACTGGACACCGTCCACTGCCCTACTGGACACCGTCCACTGCCCTACTGACACCGTCCACTGCCCTACTGACACCTTCCATGTTTCAATACATTTGGGGTGCACACCCTAATGCAATAGGCTGCACACACCTATGACTGTTACTTTTCCCGGCCACTGTGGCGTCGAAAGAAGCTAATGGAGCGCTATCTGTAGACATCAGTAGAGTGCAGTAGAGGAACATCTGGGGTTTAATAGTCTCCTTATGTCTCAAAGAGAAGAGAACCTGTCCAGTAAACATGTTATCACATAGGGAGCTATTGGTATCCTATGTGAAAAATACATTTAGGTGAACCAATTTAAAAAAAAAATTAAAAATAAAGAAGAAGAAGTTACAACCAAGCACTTAAACCCTATCCCAAAAAAATAATGAGCCCACCCTGCCCTCATGTACATGCACATGCACATACATACACTAGATTACCAAAAGTATTGAGACACCTGCCTTTACACACACATACATTTTAATGGCGTCTTAGTCCGTAGGGTTCAATATTGAGTTGGCCCACCCTTTGCAGCTATAAACAGCTTCAACTCTTCTGGGAAGGCTGTCTACAAGGTTTAGGAGGGTGTCTATGGGAATGTTTGACAATTCTTCCAGAAGCGCATTTGTGAGGCCAGGCACCGATGTTGGACGAGAAGGCCTGGCTCACAGTCTCCGCTCTAATTCATCCCAAAGATGCCCTTTTGGGTTGAGATCAAGACTCTGTGCAGGCCAGTCAAGTTCCCCGACCCCAAACTCGCTCACTAATGTCTTTATGGACCTTGCTTTGTGCACTGGTGCTCAGTCATGTTGGAACAGGAAGGGGTCATCCCCAAACTCTTCCCACAAAGTTGGGAGCATAAAATTGGCCAAAATGTCTTGGTATGCTGACGCTTTAAGAGTTCCATTCACTGAGTGAAAACTTATATAGCGCTACAAATGCGAACTAAAATCGCCTCATTGTCGTCATAATCCTTCAGAAGAGGTGGGTCTTACGTTTTTTCCTGAAGGCCCGATGGTTTTCTTCCATACGGATGTTCGTTGGTAGAGCGTTCCATAGCCGTGGTCCGTGGACTGCGAATCTTCGTTTAGATTTGTAGCGCGACTTAGGGAGGAGGTTTTGGTTAGTTGATCATAGAACGTGATTGGGGGTGTAGTGTTTTATTTTCTCGCATAGGTATTGAGGAGTGTTTCCTTGTGTGCATTTGTGGGTGAGGTAGATGGTCTTGAAAGTCACCCGATCCTTTACGGCTAGCCAATGGAGGGTCTTCAGGGACGGGGTGATTGATTCCCATGGTTTTTTTCCCGTTACCAGTCTGGCTGCTGTATTCTGGATGACTTGTAGCCGAGAAATCTGGTATTTGGGTAGTCCAAGGGAGTTTGCATAGTCGAGTCGGGAATTGAGGATTGTTCCAACTACTACTGCTGTTTCCTATTCCGGGATGGAGGGGATGAGTCTTCGTAGCAGGCGGAGAAGATGGTGAGATCCGCTGACTACTGAACCTATTTGGCGTCTATGGTCATGTCTGAGTCAAAGACGACTCCGAGACTTTTGACTTTGGTGCTTGGGGTGATGGTTTGTCCAAGGATGGTGGGTGGTGTCCCTGTCGTCCTAGAGTTCGTCTTCCGGTTTGCGCGAAGAAAGAGAAGTTCTGTTTTGGAACGCACTGAAACTAAGAAGCCAAGCCCAACCCTTCAAAAACAACCCCCACACCATAATCCCCCCTCCACCAAATGATTTGGACCAGTGCACAAAGCAAGGTCCATAAAGACAAGGATGAGCGAGTTTGGGGTGGGAGGAACTTGACTGACCTCAACCCGATAGAACACCTTTAGGATGAGATAGAGTAGAGACTGTGAGCCAGGCCTTCTCATCCAACATCAGTGCCTGACCTCACAAATACGCTTTTGGAAGAATGGTCAAACATTCCCATAGACACCCTCCTAAACCTTGTGGACGGCCTTCCTAGAAGAGTTGAAGCCGTTATAGCTGCAAAGGGTGGGGCCATCTCAATATTGAACCCTCCGGACTAAGACTGGGATGCCATTAAACTTCATGTGAGTGTAAAGGCAGGTGTCCCAATACTTTTGGCAATACAGTGTATCATGTTTGCTGGTTTTAATCTTCAGGCCTAAAATTACTTTTTCAACATGTGTGCAAAGATCGCAAAAACTGAAAGGGTGAAAGGGTGAAGCACCAATAACAATTATACAGAGAACATTATGTGGATTAGACAAGATATGCAAATGTTTGAAAGTCACTGAAAACTTGGGAAGGGATCTCAGGATGGATGAGTGATCGTTCTACTGAAACGTGATATGAAAATCTCGTTCCTTATGACTGGTTGGCTAAAGAAACTCTTAGTGAGAAATAAACACGCGGAGAAATCATTTATACAAAAACGCAGACAGATAAACAGAAGGGAGAAGCGTTTGGCCGCTCTTGTCTCTCGTCTGTTATTGTTTAGGAAGGAAAATTATTTTTTCTTTGGGCCGAGAGATCAGCGAGATTCCGATCAGGCCTGTTGAGTCAACTTATGCGTGCAGCAAAGTCACATGGAAGGGATCGGAAGGTGCATCCATTAAAGCCGGTATTTACTGACACATAAAATGTGTGATTAAAAAAGGGACACTACATTATATTTTAATATATTCTATTATCGGGGCCCCAAAAGTTGTCAGTGTGAGGGCCACATTGTAAATTTTACAAATACTCACAGTCAGTTTTAAAAATGAATACAATTTAAATGAATGAATACCCATCAGGGTCCAAATCAGAGTCCCCCCTTACACCAGTGTTTTCATGAGGGTCCCTAACAGGGAACCCCTTACAGCAGAGTCTCCCTGACATCAGGGTCCCTCTCAGAGTTCCCTTTACATCGGGGTCCCCATTAGGATCCCCCTAATATTTAGGTCCCCCTTTACATCAGGGTCCCATCAGAGTCCCCCCCTTACACCAGTGTTTTCATCAGGGTCCCCAACAGAAAACCCCTTACATCAGGGTCCAAATCAGAGTCCCCCCTTACACCAGTGTTTTCATGAGGGTCCCTAACAGGGAACCCCTTACAGCAGAGTCTCCCTGACATCAGGGTCCCTCTCAGAGTTTCCTTTACATCGGGGTCTCCATTAGGATCCCCCTAATATTTAGGTCACCCTTTACATCAGGGTCCCATCAGAGTCCCCCCCCCTTACACCAGTGTTTTCATCAGGATCCCCAACAGAAAACCCCTTACATCAGGGTCCCCCTCAGAGTCCCCGTTACATCATGGTCAGTGTCCCACTTTACATCAGGGTCCCCATAAGAATCCCCGTTACACCAGTGTTTTCATCAGGGTCCCCCAACAGGGAACCCTATACATCAGGGTCCCCCTCAGAGTCCCTCCCTTACACCAGAGTTTTCAACAGAGTCCCCCTTACATCAGGGTCCCAATCAAAGTCCCACCTTATATCAGAGTCCCCCCCCCTTACACCAGTGTTTTCAGAGTCCCCAACAGAAAACCCCTTACATCAGGGTCCCCCTCAGAGTCTCCAATACATCAGGGTCCCCCTCAGAGTCCCACTTTACATTAGGGTCCCCATAAGGACCCCCTTACTCCAGTGGTTTCATCAGAATCCCACCTTACATCAGGGTCCCCCACCAGTGTTTTCATCAGGGTCCCCAACGGGGAACCCCTAACATCAAGGTCACCATCAGAGTCTCCCTTACATCGGGGTCCCCATCAGATTTCCCTTTATATAAGGTTCCCTATTAGAATTCCCCCTAATATCCAGGTCCCCATCAGAGTCCCTCTTCACATCAGGGTCCCCATCAGAGTCCCTCCCTTACACCAGTGTTTTCATCAGGGTCCTCTTTACATCAGGGTCCCCAACAGAAAGCTCCTTACATCAGGGTCCCCATCAGTGTCCCACTTTACATCAGTGGCCCCATAAGAATCCCCCCCACCCCCTTCAGTGTTTTTATCAGGGGCACCCTTATATCAGGGTGCCCAACAGTCTCCCCTTACATCAGGATTCCCATCAAACTCCACCCCCTTAGGGGCGTTGGTTCCAACAGCTGCTCTGTCCCTATAATAACTAAATATGGAGCCATCACAGGCTGTAGAAGACTTCAAGAAGACCTTCGGCTTACATTCTGGTGATCCTGCCAGTAAGTAACACACTTTCTGTCCTATGGTGAGAACTTACTGTACTGTTTCTATGAAGGAGCAGTGTGGTTGGAGGAGGTAAGTAGCACAAAAATATGAGTAGCTTCTTTAACTGGTTTACCTGGAATGTTCCTTGTTCTTGCTCAGGGCCCTGCCGATGGCGGACGCAGAACGTCTTCTTTGCACCGAGGCTTTCATTTTCTGCATAAAAAGCAATGAGGGAAATACTGTTAGCACAATCAGACAATTTACTATAAAAAAAAAAAGAAGATTTCCAAAAATTTAACATGCATATTTTTTGGGCTCAATGGCAGAAACTTAAAAATAAGAAATGTTTTTTTCTTATAATGGCTAAAATCAGTTTAGTATCTAGAGCGGGGGTCTCCAAATTTTCTAAACAACAGGGCCAGTTTACTGGTCTTCAGACTTTAGAGGGGTCCAAATGGGCCAGTGGGAATGTCTTATGCTGCGTACACACACAATCGGACATTCCGACAACAAAACCGTTGTTTTTTTTTTCCCCAACGGATGTTGGCTCAAACTTGTCTTGCATACACACGGTCACACAAATGTGGTTGGAAATTCCGACCGTCAACAACGCGGTGACGTACAAAAGTACGACGAGCCGAGAAAAATTTCAATGGTTCCGAGCATGCCTCTAATTGATTTTGAGCATGCGTGGAATTGTGTGCGTCGGAATTGCATACACACGATCGGAATTTCCAATTAGAACTTTCGCCGTTGGAAAAATTGAGAACCAGCTCTTAAACATTTGTTGTCGGAAATTCCGACAGCAAATGTCTGATGGAGCCTACACACGGTCGGAATATCCGACCAAAAGCTCATGTAGCGGAGTCTCACTGTCCCTCTTGGTTTTTTTCGTTTGATTGGCTTGTGTCTAGAGGTACCTGGGAGAGGAGAGTGCAGGAACACTACGCCAAGCTCTTCCCTCGTGTGTGTATGAGGCTTGAGCAGAGTTACTTAAATTACCTCCGGGTCTGTTCACTGCATACAAAGCCTCCAGCTGTTCCGTGGAGATGTGTCTGCCAGTAATAGAGCCCCACACCAATCAAAAGTCCAACACTCCTTTATTTCTTTTCTTTCAGGGTGAACACAATTAGTTGAACTTTTAGTAACAGACAGACAGGGGTGTGGGTACGAGTAGGCCCAGGCACAACTGAGCTCTCCTATTCCTTTACTAGCGAATAGGCCTGGCGCACGGTCTCTGCCACCGACCGCGAGTTTTGGTCGCTGCCACCGACCGGATGAACTGTTGAGGCCCCTGCCACAGGCCTAATAGCAGGTCCCTGCCACTGACCTGAGTTGAATAGTTGGACCGCTGCCACCGGTCATAGAACATGAACCACCTTCCTCTCTGAACTTGGCCCCTGTTCGGGAAAGATATCCCTCCGGGCGGTCTCCAGAGGTTCACCCGGCACTGGCAATCTGCTGCACCAGGTCTTCGGGTGAGTCCCTCCTCCGATCCCTTACGCCTCTGGATTCGGGTGCCCCACTCCCGGGGCCCCCTAGGACAATCCCTCCCTCGCGGGACCCAGCGGAAGGTACTGGGCCCCAGGCCTCTAACCGAGTACCTCACCCCAGACTGAAGGTGTCTGGGATGGAACACGAACTCCAGGTGCCCAGGCCTAGGCCGCCTGGACACCGACCGCGAACACCAGCCCTCAGGCTGAAGGTGCCTGGGACTCGAACCTCATGGCTAAGATGTCCGCCCCCTTTATACCCTCTCCCAGCAAGCACGGCGGGTTCCCCGCCCCGCCGTACAATCGCTGCGAGAGGTCACAAAAGGTACGGCACTGCAGCGATGGTTCAACCTCGGACCAAAGTGACAGCGCCACCTGCTGGGCCGCAGGGAACTATGCATCACTGGTGTCTTCACCAGTTTTAAAAGTATATACCCGCTACACTCACATCGAACATTTGTTGTCGGAAATTCAGATCGTGTGTACCCGGCATTAGGCTTTGTGGTCCATGAGAGTTAAAAAAAAAAGAATTCGCGCCTGTGGTCAATAGGAGATGTAGTGCCCCATCATTGGTGTCAGTTGGAGATGTAGTGCCCAATCATTGGTGTCCGTGGAAGGAATAGTGCCCCATAATGATGGCGTCAGTTGGAGGAATAATGCCTCATCATTAGCGTTGGTGGGAATAATAGTGCCCCATCAATGGTGTGAAAAGTGAGTGGAATAGTGCCCATTGTTGGATTCAGTGGAAGGAATATTGGAAAGTTAGTGGATTGAATAATGCCCCATCGTTGTTGACAGTGGGAGGAATAGTGCCTCACTGTTGGTGTCAGTCCAGGGAATAGCAAAACAAAAACCAAAAGAGAATTCCCAGCTCATCTCGCCAGCCAATCTGCTACCAACCGAATTAGCCTGTAACAGTTTGCGTTAAAAACAGAGGTTTAGTTAGCACACATTTGCAAAGACATGAGTAAGCTGCTCCAAGGCACCCCTATATTTCTGCAGTCCTAACTCTTGTAAATTGATGAGAGCCTCCACAGTGGAAGTACATGCATTCTTATGGAGGTAGCCCAGGCTCACCAGCCCACTATCTATCCATTGGAGTCCTTAAAGTCGGAGGAATAATGTCCCAACGCTGGTGTCAGTGGATGGAATAATGTCCCAACGCTGGTGTCAGTGGATGGAATAATGCCCCAACGCTGGTGTCAGTGGATGGAATAATGCCCCAACGCTGGTGTCAGTGGATGGAATAATGCCCCAACGCTGGTGTCAGTGGATGGAATAATGCCCCAACGCTGGTGTCAGTGGATGGAATAATGCCCCAACGCTGGTGTCAGTGGATGGAATAATGCCCCAACGCTGGTGTCAGTGGATGGAATAATGCCCCAACGCTGGTGTCAGTGGATGGAATAATGCCCCAACGCTGGTGTCAGTGGATGGAATAATGCCCCAACGCTGGTGTCAGTGGATGGAATAATGCCCCAACGCTGGTGTCAGTGGATGGAATAATGCCCCAACGCTGGTGTCAGTGGATGGAATAATGCCCCAACGCTGGTGACAGTGGATGGAATAATGCCCCAACGCTGGTGACAGTGGATGGAATAATGCCCCAACGCTGGTGACAGTGGATGGAATAATGCCCCAACGCTGGTGAC
Organism: Rana muscosa; assembly: GCA_029206835.1. Classification (NCBI taxonomy): domain Eukaryota; kingdom Metazoa; phylum Chordata; class Amphibia; order Anura; family Ranidae; genus Rana; species Rana muscosa. The sequence continues at coordinate 344,324,649 of CM055125.1, read as the reverse complement.
AGTGGATGGAATAATGCCCCAACGCTGGTGACAGTGGATGGAATAATGCCCATCGCTGGTGACAGTGGATGGAATAATGCCCATCGCTGGTGACAGTGGATGGAATAATGCCCATCGCTGGTGACAGTGGATGGAATAATGCCCATCGCTGGTGACAGTGGATGGAATAATGCCCATCGTTGGTGACAGTGGATGGAATAATGCCCATCGTTGGTGACAGTGGATGGAATAATGCCCATCGTTGGTGACAGTGGATGGAATAATGCCCATCGTTGGTGACAGTGGATGGAATAATGCCCATCGTTGGTGACAGTGGATGGAATAATGCCCATCGTTGGTGACAGTGGATGGAATAATGCCCATCGTTGGTGACAGTGGATGGAATAATGCCCATCGTTGGTGACAGTGGATGGAATAATGCCCATCGTTGGTGACAGTGGATGGAATAATGCCCATCGTTGGTGACAGTGGATGGAATAATGCCCATCGTTGGTGACAGTGGATGGAATAATGCCCATCGTTGGTGACAGTGGATGGAATAATGCCCATCGTTGGTGACAGTGGATGGAATAATGCCCATCGTTGGTGACAGTGGATGGAATAATGCCCATCGTTGGTGACAGTGGATGGAATAATGCCCATCGTTGGTGACAGTGGATGGAATAATGCCCATCGTTGGTGACAGTGGATGGAATAATGCCCATCGTTGGTGACAGTGGATGGAATAATGCCCATCGTTGGTGACAGTGGATGGAATAATGCCCATCGTTGGTGACAGTGGATGGAATAATGCCCATCGTTGGTGACAGTGGATGGAATAATGCCCATCGTTGGTGACAGTGGATGGAATAATGCCCATCGTTGGTGACAGTGGATAGAATAATGCCCATCGTTGGTGACAGTGGATAGAATAATGCCCATCGTTGGTGTCAGTGGATGGAATAATGCCCATCGTTGGTGTCAGTGGATGGAATAATGCCCATCGTTGGTGTCAGTGGATGGAATAATGCCCATCGTTGGTGTCAGTGGATGGAATAATGCCCATCGTTGGTGTCAGTGGATGGAATAATGCCCATCGTTGGTGTCAGTGGATGGAATAATGCCCATCGTTGGTGTCAGTGGATGGAATAATGCCCATCGTTGGTGTCAGTGGATGGAATAATGCCCATTGGTAGTGTCAGTGGATGGAATAATGCCCCACTGTTATAAGTGGATGGAATAGTGATTCATATCCATTGGAGGAACAGTGCCCAAGGGCCAGATAAAGGTGAACAAAAGGACTGCATCCATTGGTTTTGCAGTTTGGAGACCACTGATCTAGAGGAGATGCCTGCAGAAATCTAAGCCAATCAGGGCCGCCATCAGGGGGGTACAGGCAGTACACCTGTAAGGGGTCCGGAGGTCCCCAGGGGCCCGAATGGCGACCCTCCCTTTTTTTGTATGGGGCCCGGAGGTCTCCAGGGTCCCGAATGGCAACCCCCCTTTTTTTCGTAAGCACCCAAAGCCCCCCCCCCGACCTTAGTTCTCGGCGGCAGCCCCCCCTCCCCTGCTTCTCAATCTGCTTCAGCAGCCACCCACCCCCCGCTTTTCAATTCGCAGCACCCCCCTTCCCATGCTTCTCAATTTGCAGTGGCAGCACCCCCCCCCTTGGTTCTCTTCTCCAGGGGGCCCATGCCTGAAGCTGTGTAAGGGGCCCCAAAATTCCTGATGGCGGCCCTGAAGCCAATACCTTATAATTAGGAGGATTGTGGGCAAACTGACGTTTGCACCTCTCGAATTGGCTTTTGGCTTTCCTATCAGGTCTGTCAGATAGGCAGCCCAAAGGCCAACTGAAGAGCCTCACAGGCTGGGGGCAAGAATTGAAGGTGAAAATCCTCCAAAGCTGTACGAAAAGCCATGCATTAAAAAAAAATATGTTGAGAAAGAGGGAAAAACATAGTGGTGTGCAGCCTGGACAGTTTGCCTGTGACAACCAGGTAGATAAGTCCTCGGATTGACAGACTCTGCGTTTAAAGGGGTTGTAAAGGTTCGTTTTTTAAGTTTCAAAATTGGTTCCTTTAAGCTAGTGCATTGTTGGTTCACTTACCCTTTCCTTCTATTTCCCTTCTACATGTTTTTTTTCTTTTGTCTGAATTTCTCACTTCCTGTAAGCTTGCCCCCCATCATCCGAGCTGTTCTGGCTGGGGGTTAGTCATCGTGCTCGCCCCCTCCCTTGGGACTACATCCCTGCGGAGAGACGCTGTGAGCGTTCACATCATCTCCCCGCAGGGATGTAGTCCCAAGGGAGGGGGCGAGCATGATGACTAACCCCCAGCCAGAACGGCTCGGATGATGGGGGGCAAGCTTACAGGAAGTGAGAAATTCAGACAAAAGAAAAAAAACATGTAGAAGGGAAATCGATGGAAAAAGGTAATTGAACCAACAATGCACTAGCTTAAAGGAAACAAACAAACCTTTACAACCTAGTAGAGCTAGTCCTATTATCAATATTAAAGAATGCTGCAAGAAAATATAATTTTCATGCTGGTTCCAAGAGTAAAAATATATACAGTTCATGTAGAATGAAATGCTTTCGCATTTGGACAACAGAAACCCACCACACAACATGGCAGCCACAATAATAAAATTGTTGGTGTAAAAAGTTACCTACTGTAGTAAATTACGGTAAACACAATTTGACCTCATTCTTTGAGGCTATAACCTTCCCATGGACATATTGCGAACCCACATCTCATTGACACTGAAAGTGTAAAGTCTTCACCCAATGCATATATTATAGAACGATTACCACTTAAAAAAACTTAAAAGATCTTTGCCAACATTTCCTATAATAGATTATTACCTTACCTGCTGTGAACCGAACCGGGGGGGTGTTCGGCTCATCCCTAATCATAACAATGACCTCCTTAGAGAGTCCGGGTCCCCCATAGGACTAACTTGCATAAGAAGCCACAAGCAATTAGTGACCTGTCTGGATAACTTCTCCAGAGTTCTCCAGGCCATGGTTCTCCTGCAGTCCAAAGTCTGTGACACCTTTCTAAAATGAACATTTTACCACAAATACTTCCCATGTTCCAAACTCTACCAATACTGATACGGACTTCCATTTTTATAATGCTATGCTGGGAATTTACATAGTACATGTGGGCCCAAAACAATCCTAGAATAGCCTATGTGATTCATATCTATGTCTACAACCAACAGTTGTATTGGACTTCCAGATCCCCTGAAAAAATTTCAAGACCAAAAGACTAGAGCAGGAATTTCATCAACAAATAATCGGTTGACCTGGAACAAGGAAACTCATCCATAACCCCTTCAATGGCTCCCCTGACTGGAGAAAAAAAAAAACCACACCAAGTTTCTAGGAGCCTATCCCATCACTGGAGACCACATGTGGCAGTTTCAGCACACATTACACAGGCATGGTCTACTGTTGTCCCCATCAGGAAACTCACCCTGAGAAATGCCATGTAGCCACCCTTGGAGTCCATATAGACTGCAAATAGGCACTGAGAAAAATTAAAATTATGGTATGTCCATTTTCTGTACTCAAATTCCCCTAAAACAATCTTGTGCAAGATCTTTTTAGTTTTTCCAGAATATATTTATTGAAAGTTTTACAAAAATACAAGCAAGGGCCATACCAATAATATAAACAATAACTACCACCACTGTGCTTACAAAAGGTCTGCCTAAAGCCTCATACACACGATTGGACTTCCAACCAACTTTTCCGTGGATTTCTGTCCGAAGGGCGTTGGCCATGAACTTGGTATGCATACACACGGCAGGACTTTTTCAGCCAACAAACACGAACGAAGTGACGTAATTGACGTACTACATGGGTTTTTCTGCTCATTAGGGCCACCCTTTGGGCAACTTCTGCTATTGCTGAAAGGGAGCCCTTTGGGGGCAAAATGTGTGGGACTTTGAAGGTGCTAATTGAAAGTATTGCCAGAGTCAATCATACAAAAAGAGGAATATCGAAAAAAAAAATATCTGTGTTTAATAGAAAATTGTCATGATATAAAAAACAGTAAGGAAAGAAGATCCAACGCAGTGCATTCGTTCCTTATACGTCACATATTTATCGTCCTACATGTTTCGCATAATTAATGCTTCTTCAGGGACGCATATGGACTGTGGTTTGTCTAAAATAAAAATAGATATTTAAAACAAAATATAGTACAATGAAGTTAATTCCATCATCGATTTAACATATTTGCAAGAAATCAAAATTAATTGTGATCAAATAACAATCATAAGTACAAAAATGTATTAATAAAGAATAATTGGAGACAGGTGTTTCAATAGCTCTGAGCATTCGTTTGTACTTTGGACTTAAGTACACGCAAATCGGATTTTGCACCATCAGACTTTTGTTGCCGGAAAGTTTGTCTGTTTGCACAGCGAACATTTGTCCGAAAAAGTTTGTCCGATGGAGCATACACACGGTCGGATTTTCCACAAAAGCAGGTCCGTCGGAGGTTTGTTGTCAAAAAATCCGATCATGTGTATGGGCCTTAAAGTACACCACTATTAGAGGGTCAAAGCCACCAAAAAAAAAACCTTGTCCAGATCGAGTATCCAGTCAGTGACAACATTATTATAACTTACAAGAGGTCTTATCCATAGTTGTCAGCAGGAAATATAGTCTGGTAAATGGTCCAGTGGTAGCGACTGAATTTTGAGGCTACACGTAAAAAACGAAAAAAAAAGGAGGGGGGGGGGGGGAATTGGAAAGGTAGGGGTAGAGAGAGTGGGTGTCTCCCGTCAGTGCGTTACTAACTGATCTCCACCCCAACCAGGGGGATGTGTATTCACCAAAGAAAAAATAAATTTGTAACACAGGAGCCAAAACTAAATACGGAGCTCCAAATCAAAGCCAAGATCTTGTGCAAGATCTTTAGAATTGCATGGCATTTACTGACTTCTAAAACATTTGTTTATTATTTTCTTTTAATGTGGTCAACAAGGATCACTGCTGACGTTCGGGTTTGCCCATGTTCTACAAATCTCAACTGGAGATGTGTTCTTATAAACCTTTCCCGCTTCCCGCTAAGTCATTCCAAACTGGGAGCTGTTCCTTCTGGTGAGGCCATATTGGGTAACGGACTTTGACTGGGCTTCGATTTTCAACCTGTCACTTGGACAGATTCATCAACAAATCTTTGTCTTTGTTATGTTCCCAAGGCAACTCCTCATCGCTCAGTTCGCTTTGGGCTCCGTGCTGTAACTGTGCATTATCTGTCAGCTAACTGCCAGCTCCAGATCTGTATTTCTTGGCACAGAAAGATCTTAATATTGTTCATTTTAAACCCATTTATGGCTTAAAGCAACATTAAAGTTGTCTTGTTTTTAATCTGCTCCAGCTAAATACTCCTGTAGCGGCCTCCTCACTCCCCTCTTTCTCTCGTCTCGTCTGTCTCTTGTCTAGGGGTATCTCAGAGGGGAGGGAGCGGGGACACCACGCCTGGCTTCCACCACATGTGCCAGTGCGGTATAAGCAACGTTCTTGTATTACCTTCGGGTCAGTGCTGTGCACCTGGATCCTCCCTCCAAGAGTTACCTTGAACAATGTCTGTCAGGAAATGAGCCCCACACCATTAAAGTTCAACACTCCTTTATTCTTCTCGAATGAACACAATCAGTTGAACTCCCTTAGTAGAAACAGAACAGAAAAGGAGGTGTGGATGCGAGTAGGCCCAGACACAATGTGTTCTCCACTTTCCTTCCTGAAAGTGGGTTACGGTCTCCGCACGAGGGGGAATTTCCTTCCAAGCGGTCTCCGACGAGAGGCTCACTTGTCACCGGCAATATGCTGCACCGGGTCTTCAAGTGAGGAGCTCCCCCCGGGTCCATTGCGCCTTCCGGATTCGGGTACCCACTCCCTGGGTTCCCTAGGATCTCCTTCCCTTGCGGAACTCAGTGCTGGGCACTGAGCTCCGGACCTCCATCCGAGTACCTCACCCCAGGCTAAAGGTGCCTGGGATGGAACACGACCTCCGATTGTCCTCTAGGCCTAGGCCACCCAGAGGACCGACACGAACCACCGTCCACAAGCTGAAGGTGCTTGGGACTCCGAGCCCGTGACAAAGATGGCCGGCCCCTTTATACCCTCTCCCAGCAAGCACGGCGGGTTCCCCCCCCCCACCATACCACTGCCAAGGGAGGACAAAAAGGAGGCACAGCACACAGCAATGATTCAACCCCAGCCCAGGGCGACAGCGCCACCCACTGGGCTGCAGGGAATTACACACCACTGATGTCTCTGCCAAGTTCAAATTTACACCCGGGAAAGTACATACCCGCTACACTCCTTTTTAAAGATATATTACACCATGTCCAAGGAAAAAAAAAAAAAAAAGTACAAAACATGAAAACACAGTAGAAAACAGAAGAATAAACAAACTAATATAATAAGAATACAGAAATTCAAGATAATCATTGAAATATTTATGTTTTTAGGGATACTATCCAGTCAAACATTTGTGCCCACCTGACCATCACACCTAGAGGAGCTAGTTGGACTTTCCATTCCAAAATAACGGGCATTCATTTGGGTTTGCCCTCCTTTTGCAGCTATAAAAGCCTCCACAAAACCTCATCTGAATGTTTCCTGGGATGCTACAGTATATGGCCACCTGACCGTCACACCTAGAGGAGCTAGTTGGACTTTCCATTCCAAAACCATGGCCATTAATTCAGAGCTTTTGTAGCTATACCAGCCTCCATGAAGCCTCATCTTTATCTTTCCAGTGACACTGTAATGCCACGTACTCACAAGTGGAAATTCCGACAACAAAAACCACGGAAGTGGAAATTCCGAACGTCAAGAATGCGGTGACGTACAACGAGCCTAGATCATTGAAGTTCAATAGGTAGTTTGGCTCTTCTGCTTGATTCTGAGCATGCGTGTTTTATGTGCGTCGGAATTGCATACAGACGATTGGAAATTCTGACAAGAACTTTTCTTGTTGGAAAATTTGAGAACCAGCTCTCAAATTTTTGTTGTCGGAAATTCCGACAGCAAATGTCCGATGGAGCCTACACACGGTCGGAATTTCCGAGCAAAAGCTCACATCGAACATTTGTTGTCGGAATTTCCGATCATGTGTACGCGGCATAAGGAAAAACATTTGTGGACACCTGACCATTGCATCTAAAAAGGACCTTGTTGCACATCCCCTTTAGTAGTCATTATTATGGAGTTGCCCCTCTATGCTGCTATAACAGCCTCCATTCTTTTGGGAAGGTTCCACTAGATTTTGAAGTGTGTTTGTGGGAAAATAACATCTGTGAGGTCAGGTAATGATATTGGATGAGAAGACCTGGCTCACAATTGGCATTCCAGTTCATTCCAAAAGGTGTTCATTAGGGTTTAGGACACTCAAGTTCCTCCACACCAAACTCATCAAACCATGTATTTATGGTCTTGGCTTTATGCAGCTGAAGGGAAAAATGAGACAGATCGCTGCTCCAGGGGAGTAGAATAATCCACTAAAAAGGAAGAGCTGGGTGGTAGCTCCGGTTCGCAACCGTGAACATGTAGACCAAGTGAGAAAATATTAGCTGCACACCAACATCCGTCCAACAAGTTTATTCAAAGACCACCAGGACTAAAACAGACCAAGTTTTGATGACGTTTCACACATACATTGTGCTTCTTCAAAAACCCAGCTGAGATGAACTCATTTGAAGGGGTGTCCACATCCTTTTGGCCAAATGTCACCAATAACTGCTAGACATGTGCACACTGAAATATTTTGTTTCGGAATTTTGTTTTCCTCCGAAATATAAATTTATTTAGTTACTCTCGAAATTTGTTTTTATTTATTTCATTTAGTTAAAAAATGCATTCGTTCCAAAATCCGAATTAAGGTCGAATCTGTAAATTGAAGGCTTATGGTGTCCGTCGAACGTTCTAAGAAGATTCGACGAAGCAGCTAAACTGTACGATGCCGCAATCGTACATTTCCGGTCGAATGCTCCGCCTACAAGCTATAGTAGAATTCTAATGTTGTATGACTAGTAATAATTATATTTATTAATTATTATTACTAGTCAACCAACATTAGAATTCTTCTATAGCCTATGGGCGGATGCATTTGACCATAAATGTCCGCTCGTGGCGATCCTATGTGTAGCGGTCTTATCCGCTCTCTCCCTTCTTCTTTACGGCTGGCTTACTCTTCTAGGGGGACCAGGGAGAGGGGTGAGGTGCTGCCACCAGCTCGCCCCTCTTATGAGTGTAGAGGTTTGAGCTAAGATCTTTACCTTCGGGTCTGTGTCCCTGTCACAGAGATCCCACTTCAAAAATGACCAGTAGATAGGTGAATGTAGAACACTTTGCTCCCAGAAAAGTAAGCCCACACCAGGTGACAGTACAACATCTATATTTATTTCCGCAGAGATAAATATGCCTCTTTGCAAGCAGATGAGGGTTCAGGCACAATCCTTTCGGATCTGAGAAGCGGTTAGGAGTTCACAACAACTTTTGGCGCACGGTCGCTGCCACCGACTGTGAGGTTGGTCCCTGCCACAGACCGGGTGAACGATGAGGTCTCTGCCACAGACCTGATGTAGCTGGGTCTCTGCAAAGACCATAGAACATGAACTACCTTCTAATGGCGACCCCTGTTAGGGAGATGATCCATCCCAGACAGTCCCCAGAGGCCTGCACTGTCACCAGCCAATGCTGCGCTGGATCTTCAGGCCAGGTCCCCTCCCTAGTTCTCCTCGCCCGAGACTCGGGTCCCCTCACTCTTCTCCCATGTGGGACCCAGTCGAAGGTACTGGGCCCCAGGCCTCGGCTAGTACCTCACCCCAGGCTTAAGGTGCCTGGGATGGAACTCGAACTCCCTCGCACCCAGACCGAGGGCACCTGGGCGCAGACGAACAGAACAGCAGCCCCCAGGCTGAAGGTGCCTGGGGCTCGGACCTCGTGCGCAAGATGTCCGCCCCTTTGTACCCTCTCCCAGCAGGCACAGCGGGTTCCCCGCCCGCCGTACTACTGCCGCGAAAGGACACAAAGGGCACGGCCCTACAATGAGGTTTCAATCCCAGCCCAAGGCGACAGCGCCACCCAGGGGCCGTAGGGAACTGAACACCATTATATCCTCCACAAATCAAATTGGCCATAGATCCCTAACAATTAATGTATCTGGGCCATGCTACCACCCAGATACTCCCCCTAAATCTTAACCCCCGCTACACACGTTTTTAGCTGCTTCGTCGAATCTTCATGTCTCTATAATGTCAAATCTTTTCTCTCTAGGTCGAATAATCTTGGACTAATAGATTTAGGTTAGGCACATTCGACCGCAGGTTCGATAGACACAGATCGCTATTGTCACCGTCATGTCGAATCTTCTATCTATATCGAACTGTTGTCGCAACGAAATGAAAATAAAGCATTTTTTATGTCGGATCTTTCAGGTTTGGGATTCTGCGCGTTCGTTATCGTTTGTTAAAATGAACGCAAAAATCCACAAAATTCGGACGAAAATGCATTCGGACAAAAACGAATGCACGTCTAATAACTGCTGATAGTATTTAAAATAAATATTTGCCTAGTGAGTGGAAATGTCACCAACAGGAAACAAAGATATATGAGCAAAAACACTCAAAAGTCCAAGCTCACTACTTTTTTTTAGTCTATTAAACCAAACATCACATTTTGGGGCTCAAGGGTGTCCCTTTCAACAGTGCTTGAAGTATTTATTCAAATCAAAAGTGGACTCAGAAGCTGACCAAGAATTTACACCAACTTCGGGGATCCAGCAGCACCCACCCGCTCTCTTGACTCGTGTGTCCAACAAGGATACACAGGAAGGTTTTTATTTTGAATATTGGGCTGGCAGCTTCTGCAAATCAAAGAATTTCCATGACCACTGAGTTGTGTCAGGACTGTGATAGTCAAGCCTAGATACAAGTTTATTCCAAAAGGAAGATTGATTGCAAAGCCAATGTGGTTCAGGTTTGTAGCTACAGCCCTTGAAATGTGTTGGCTTTGGAAACAATCTGTCTTTTGAATTGGAATTTCACACCATGATGTTCAAGTCTAGATACGAGTTTATTCCAAAGTTAGACTATTTACGAAGCCAACGTGGTTCAGGTTTGTAGCTACAGCCTCCGAAATGTGTTGGGTTTGGAAACAATTTGTTGTGAGAACTATCTTTGAGTGGTAGCACATTAAGGACACAGCCACTAACTGAATTCCTCTTTTTAAGGGCTTTTTTTTGCCATTTTTTATTAAAAGAAAGTAAAAAAAAAAAAAAAATCAGTTTTCTTCACAGGGTCTTTCATCATTTATCTTCCATCCAAACAACGTTGAGCTTCCTGGCCTTTAGTCTGGTCCCATAGACCAGTGTTTCTCAAGGCGCCCCAACAGGTCATGTTTGCAGGATTTCTCTCAGATGAAACAGCTGTGGTAATTACTAAGGCAGTGAAACTGATCAAATCACCTGTGCAAAATAATGGAAATTCTGAAAACATGACCTGTTGGGGCGCCTTGAGGACTGGAGTTGAGAAACACTGCCATAGACCATAAAGTACCATTCAGTACCTCTCCCAAAAGCTTGACCCATACACTGGGCAGCCCCTTGTTGCTCTGGCTCCCACCTGTACTCCTGGACCGAGACCTTCTCTTTCTGCCAGGGTGTAGCCCAGAACCCAGGCCAGGTCTCTACAAAAAGCCCAACACACGCCTGCCCAATTAGCATGCTGGTGGTTTCCGAAAACCAGGACCCAGGATTGGAGATTTCATCCCTCCCAGACCACTACGAACTTTCTGGACTCCAGTTTCAAAAGCAGATTTAGCTAAACAATGAGGAAACTGAAAAGCCAGTGTCTGCATGATAAAAGCCCCCTGGAGCCCCTCAACCTTCCTGGATGAAAATCCTGGATTAGTAACCCTTTTAACTCCCTGGCAGTGCACAGCCTGCCACTCTGTCTTTAGAATTTAAATATCACACCCTGATTTTCAAGTCTAGATACAAGTTTGTTCCAAAGACAGATTGATTAAAAAGCCAACATGGTTCAGGTCTGTAGCTACAGCCCTTGAAACGTGTTGGCTTTGGTAAAAAAAAAATCTGTCTTTGGAATAAATGTGCATTTTGAATAAATTTGTATTTGGGTTTGAATATCATGGTGTGACTCATCAATTCTAGATGTATTCAACCAACAGGGATACAGACAATAAAACCCATGCCAACCACAGCAATATCTGCCTGGAGTATGTTCTCCCTGTGCCTGCGTGGGTTTCCTCCTCCCACACTCCAAAGACATGCTGATAGGTTAATTGGCTCCTGTCTAAATTGGCCCTAATATGTGCTTGTATGAATGTGAGTTAGGGACCTTAAATTGTAAGCTCCTTGAGGGCAGGGACTGATATGAATGTACAATATACTGTATGCGTAAAGAGCTGCGTAAATTGACGGCGCTATACAAGTACCTGTAATAAATAAATAAAATCAGAATGGGGATGAGTTAGGGCCCAAAATTACTCAATGAGGATACAGACAACACCACTTCCCTACTCTATCCAACACTAAAAAGAATAAAAAAAAGTTTTGGATAGATGTTTACTTTAAATATTAAGTACAGCTGCCATTCGAAGACAAGAAACATGTCTCCAGAGCCTTAAAAGCATGACAATAATATGTGTGTAGCAGACCCCTAAATTCAGAGGGTCGCTATGCCCAAATTTAGGGGATGGCCTGAGCACTAGTTTGGCTCAGACTTTCTAATTTAATATTAAACTCTGCTGTGGTGTTGTCTAGTGTGCAGTTCCCCTTTTGGCCTGCGGGTGGCGAGGTTGCCCAGGTCTGGGGCCGAACCATAGGTGACACAGTGGCGGTATTGGGTGTCCTCTCTCGGCTTCGTGCGGGGGTCGGGGCTTCGCCTGCTGTGCATGCCGGGAGTAGGTACAAAAGGGGCAGACGCCATGTTTGAGGGGGAGTTGGAGAGGAGTGCCGGGGAGCAAGCCCTGGGGGGGGGGTGTGCCCCACGGGGGTGCGTTGACTGGCCAAGGAGTCTCGGGCACCTTTGGCCCGAGGCTGCAACGTTCCAGGTAGGCCCAGTGCCTTTAACTGGGTCTACAATCAGCTCACTGGAGTCCCAGGGTTCCCAGGTAAGAGTACCCGCTCTGACCGAGAGGAAGCCAGGGGAGGATTGGTCCCACAGAGGAGATGAGTGATGAAAGATCGCTGTCTCGGGAGAGGCCTGGTGACCTGTCAGAGGGAAGGATTCTTTACTCCGAAAAGCGAACCTTGTAGAGTGCCCATTGGCATTGTTCTGTTCTCTAAATTCTACAGAGATTAAAGGATTTCCTGAACCCGTCCCTGGAGGGGATAAGGTGACAGAACTATTCGAGCTCCACACCGACTGCTAGGGCCGCTTTCATAGGGACTATCTGGGTGAGCTAAACCCACTCGGGATCGAGTGGCGACGAGGGACTAAGGTGTGTGTGCCTGAATCTGCCTTCTGACTCTGCTAACTTCTATTTTTCTCTTCAATTTCCCGTTTACTGGAGCAAAGGAAAAATAAAAACTCTGTTGGAGTTAAAGTGTTCTGGACATTGGCCTTCTTGAAGGGGGGGGGGGGGGGGGGGGTGAAATATAGACTTGTCCCTATACACTGGGGATGAGAACCAGTCGAAGGAGGTAACTTGCCACAGGACCCAAAATTTGTGAACACCGCTTAACCTCTTCAAACAGGAGGGTACGGGCATATAGCACGGTGTGCCTTGACTCGCAAGTGAGCCAAAAAGGTAGGAAAAAGGTCCGTGTGCTACATGTGTGTCAATATTACACATTATATATATATATATATATATATATATATATATATATATATATATATACACACACACATACATATACACACACACACACATAATATATATATATATATATTATATATACACACACACACACACACACACACACACACATAATATATATATATATATTATATACACACACACATACGTATATAGTTCTTCAAAACACATTTTGCCAAGTGATAATTCTAATGCAGTAGAAATGCTTTTATTTGGATTAGATACGGCTATACATAGAGCTAAGTGCCCAATGGTTACACGTGTTGGCTACCTATGAGGCTTTGCACCCTCATTAAAAATGTAATTACCAAAATTTTTGAATTATCAGAATAGAGGAGCGAAAAGTTTGTTCAGTTGTGGTTTGGCCAGACTTTTTAAAAATTTGAGAACTTCCAAAATTTAGAAATTTATGAAATGGAATTCCCCTTGAAGTTAATGAAATCAAAACTAAGCTACAAAACCATGTGTTACAGAGCAGTAATGGATAAAAAAAAAAAAAAAAAATTGTACAAATTGGTTTTGGAAAATGGCTGGTATGATGAAATGGTGGGACCAAAAAAACAAAAACAAACAGCCTGAGCTATTTCCTTTAACAATTCTACCAGGGATACCAAGATTGAAGGACAGGACCTGATGGGACTTGTAGTTAATCGAAGGGTGTTCACGCAACAGCAGAAGCCTTCGGAGCAACCTTTGGTCCTTTTGAAACAGCCTTTTGAATGTCTAAACCATGAAAAAGAACACTGAAATCCAGATTCAGAAATTCTATGAAATTTTGTCTGGATTGATCATTATCCGAAATTTGAGATTAACATTATTTACCCATGCCCTCTGTCCATGTGAAACAGTATAAGAAATAGGCAAACAATTCAAAATGCCAACATTTTGTCCAACAGAAGACATACAGGACAGCTTTGAAGAGATACACTGTAGCATCTTCCTATGGTGTGATCTGCTCAGACTCCGCACTTCCAGTAAACTTGGCTGTCTGGTTAGTGTTATTCTAGTAATATAACCCAACCCTGCCCCTTGGTATGTTGATATTAAGATCTGAATATCATCATTTAACTTTGTGCTGAAAATCTCCAGGCCCGGCATTTGTTGTCAGTCGTTTGGAGCTGTCACAGTGGCACTGCTTTAACCACTTCGCATCCGGGCCAATTCTGACACTTCGCTCCTACATGTAAAAAGCCTCATTTTTTTGCTAGAGAATTACATATAACCCCCAAACAATATATATGTTTTTTTATCAAAGACCCTAGAGAATACAATGGCGGTCATTGCAACTTTTTATCTCGCACGGTATTTGCGCAATCATTTTTCAAACGCATTTCGGAAAAAATACGGTTTCATGAATTAAAAAATATTAAAACATTAAAGTTAGCCCAATTTTTTTCGATAATGTGAAAGATGAAGTTACGCCGAGTAAATAGATACCCAACATGTCACCCTTCAAAATTGTACACGCTCGTGGAATGGCGCCAAACTTCGGTACTTAAAAATCCTCATGGGCGACGCTTTAAATTTTTTTATTGGTTACATGTTTTGAGTTACAGAGGAGGTCTAGAATTATTGCTCTCGCTGTAACGGTCGCTACGATACCTCACATGTGTGTTCTGAACACCGTTTTAATATGTGGGCGGGACTTACGTATGCGTTCGCTTCTGCGTACAAGCTACCGGGGACATGGGCGCTTTACATTTTTTTATTTTTTTATTTATTGTTCATTTTACACTTAACTTTTTACTTTGACAGTTAGAAAAAAAAAATTATCACTTTTATTCCTATTACAAGGAATGTAAACATCCCTTGTAATAGGAATAAGCATGACAGGTCCTCTTTACAGTGAGATATGGGGTCAATAAGACCCCACATCTCACCTCTAGGCTGAGAAGCCTGAAATAAAAAAAAAAAAAAAAAGATCACCGCTTTCTAGCCGAAGCGGCGCAGTTTTTTTGAATGCAGAGGCCGGGCGTGACATCATAACATCGCGCCCGGCCTCCGAACGATCATAAAGACTCCGGCGACCATCTGGTCCACCGGAAATCTCTATGGTTAGAAGACGGGGCCGGCGGATCCTGTCACCGTCTCACCGATCACTCAGGTGAGTCGGTAGAAGCACCGGAGGGCGGCGGGAGGGGGAGGGATGTCCGGAACAGCCGCTATGATCGTTCTTACGGTACGCAGGATCGCCGGCTCTAAAAAACGATATCTGAATGATGCCTGTAGCTGCACCCATCATTCAGATATCCTGGCTGAGAGTCAAGGACGTCCATGGACGTCCTTAGGCGCAAAGTGGTTAAAGCCCAACGTCGGGCAGATAAAAAATGTTTTTCCTTTGCAGTGGGGCTGTGTCCTGATCCTCCACTCCCCAACAAGTGGCATTCCACCCAAGTTCTGGCGGTGGATTGTCCCTCAGGCTATGGACCCTGCTCTGGTCTTGACATCAAGACCCTAGACCAGTGGAGAGTGTGGGTGCAGAAGCTGCAAGGACAGGTCCAACTGTGGGGAGGATCAGGTTAGTATCTTTCCTTTTATTGTTCCCCTAGACATAACAAGCAATCGTCCCTTAATTTAGGCATGGCCCCACTGCAGGGGATCATTTGATATTTGCCCAGAGTTGGGCTTTAACAAAGTAATGCATTAAGAAGAAGCAAAGCGAAATTTGAAAATGTGCTTTGAAATTGCAAACAGTTTATGGATTAAACTGACCATGTCCATCCCTTAAACCAGTGGTGGTCCACTTGTTGACATTGGGTGCAGCCCTATGCCTTATTGCGCATACACACGACCGTTTTTCATGACAAGAAAAATGCAATTTTTCTATTTGGTCATTAAAAACGATCGTGTGTGGGCTTCAGAGCATTTTTCACGACGTGAAAAATGGGCATTAAAAATTTGGAACATGCTCTAATTTTTCTCGTCGTTTTTCTCGTCATGAAAAACGGCCGTGTGTGGGCTTTAACGACGTGAAAAAAACGCACATGCTCAGAAGCAAGTGATGAGACGGGAGCGCTCGTTCTGGTAAAACTAGCGTTCATAATGGAGATAGCACATTCGTCACGCTGTAACGGACTGAAGAGCACGAGGCTGAAAAGCGCAAATCGTCTCTCACCAAACTTTTACTAACATGAGGATCAGCAAAAGCAGCCCAAAGGGTGGCGCCATCCGAATGGAACTTCCACTTTATAGTGCCGTCGTACATTTCGTACGTCACCGCGCTTTGCTCAAGCATTTTTTTTCATGATCTTGTGTAGGCAAGGCAGGCTTGAGAAGAATCACGTCCAGAAAAACGTCGTTTTTTTCAATGACATTAAAAACGGTCGTGTGTACGAGGCATCAGAGTTTTGCCAAATGGCTACACATAATGTTCACTGAATGAAATGCTATAGAAAGCTATTAGGAGACTGCAGACATACTAAACGGAGATGGTCAAAGACGGCAAATACGCAGAAAGAGATGGTCAGAGACCTTTAGGCAAGCTACAAGAGATGGTCAGAGGCTGAAGATATGCTACAGGAGATGGTCAGGCTACAGGCATGATACTAGTGATGGTCAGAGACTGAAGATAAGCTACAAGAGATGGGCAGAGACTGATGATTTGCTAGAGGAGATGGCAAGGCTACAGGCATGCTACAAGAGATAATCAGAGATGGCAGACACACAGAAAGAGTTTGTCAGAGACATTTTGGCATGCTACAAGAGATGTCCAAAGACTGTGGAAATGCTACAACAGATGGTCAGGCTACAGGCATGATACTAGTGATGGTCAGTGACTGAAGCTATGCTAAAGGAGATGGTCAGAGACTGAAGAAATGCTACAAGAGATGGTCGGAGGCCTTTAGGCATGCTACAAGAGATGGTTAGAGATAGCAGACACACAGAAAGATTGTCAGAGACCTTTAGGCATGCTACAAGAGATGTCCAAAGACTGAAGAAATGCTACAACAGATGATCAGGCTACAGGCATGCTACAAGTGATGGTCTGAGACTGCAGACATGTAGGAAAAAATGGTCAGAGACTTATAGGCATGCTACAAGAGATGGTCAGAAACTGAAGATATGCCACAAGAGATGGTCAGGCTACAGGCATGCTACAAGGGATGTTTAGAGACTGCAGACAAGCAATAAGAGATGGCCAGAGACTTATAGGAATGCTGCAAGAGACTGAAGATACACTACAAAAAATGGTCAGAGGCCACAGGTGTGCTACAAGTAGATGACCAGAGACTACCTATGTAGCACCCTCCTAGGTTAGATTACTAGTGAGGTTAAAGTAAAGTAAATTTAACATTTTTGGCTGCTCTGTAGAAAGTGGAGCCGAGTGATTATTTTTATCTGTTCTGGGTTTCACAGTCTGCAGGCTAGCTCAACTACTCCCTGCCTTCTAACAGGTTCTAGAATATAGCGGGCTGGAAGACTTAGACCTATGCTTGAATATTTATGGAACTCTAGCCAATCGCTGGGTAGGTGTGCCCAGAAGGTGGAGAGAGAGCCCATAAATAATCTAAATCCTGGAGCAGTGGGGTTCTTCTCCTGAAGGAGGAGATCCCAACCTGGAACAGCTGCTGCCCTTCTGGGCAAGTCAGCTGAAGCCTGCAGAGATTTAATCGAGATTCCAGCTATCCTATTGCTTTCAGCACAGAAAGTTCTGCCATCCATTGGCTCTTTTACTGCTGCATATATGTGTTATGTGGGTAGCTATGGTGTAAAATACTCAGTGCACAGAGCAAATGACTGTGATTGTCAGTTAGGGTTTCCTTGACTGACAACGGTAAAAAGGTAACACATGCTGAGAACAGCTGCTTACCAATTTCAGCATCGGATACAATGTTATTTATTCCGGTCACTGCTAACGAATTGTAAAGCAGGTTTAAAGACCGAAATAAAAAAAACGGAAGCCGATACCCAATTACATTTCCCTTTTCAACACATACAAATTATCTCTATTAATATATACATCTAAAAATTAGGGTGTTATTTTTGCTAATACTGTTTTAGGATCTCCATTGTAACCCTTAATTTCTAAATTTGGCTCGGCCAAAGATTTTAAAGAATTTCAGTTATGGCATTTTTTACATAGTTACATTGGTCCAAGCTGGAACAAAGTAACTATGTATATACCATATCTGGCCAATGCCCCTGGAAGCTGGAAATCACTACATTAGGCATTGCTACTACACCGCTACTCCACTGATCTCCACTACTGCTTCTGGTTTTTGTGCTGAGCGGCCGTCCTGCTGCATTCTAAATACAGGTCGGCCGCTTGGCACAGGCAACATTTAAAGAAAGCTTAGTATGAGGTTGAAAAGGTGGGATGGTGGTCCTCCAAGCACCTAAAATCCCCTATATAAAATTTGAGACACTAAGGCCCCATGCACACGAGACGCAGGTGCAAACTCTGCTGAACACACGTTTTTAAACGCTGAAACCGGCGTTTATAAACGCGCGTTTTGCCGCGTTTGCGGCCGCGTTTAGCGGCGTTTAACCGCGTTTGCGTTTATAAGCGTTTCATCATAGACCCTCCCTAAGCTCAAAAAACAGTAAATTTTAACCATTTCAGCCAGTTTGTGAGACCGGAGTGAGTAGCAGCAGCTGAGAGAGCAGCAGTGTACTTGTATTTAGCGTATCACTTGCCACATCACCTGCCACAAGTTGTGGATTGTCCACTTGCCACTAGTGATGAGCCGAACACCCCCGGGTTCGGTTCGCACCAGAACCCGCGAACGGACCGAAAGTTCGAACGAACATTAGAACCCTATTAAATACAATGGATGCGAACGTTCGAATTCTAAAGTGCTAATTATAACAACTATTATGCATGTTATTGTCCTAAAAAGGGTTTGGGAACCCGGGTTCTGCACCAGGGGACATGTATCAATGCAAAAAGAAGTTTTAAAAACGGTCGTTTTTCGGGAGCAGTCATTTTAATGATGCATAAAGTGAAAAAAAAAAAAGTCAAATATTCCTTTAAATATCGTACCTGGGGGGTGTCTAAAGTATGCCTGTGAAGTGCCACGTGTTTCCCGTGTTTAGAACTGTCCCTGCACAAAATGACACTTCTAAAGGAAAAAAAAGCCATTTAAAACTGCTTGCGGCTTTAATGTAATGTCTGGTCCCGGTAATATGGATGAAATTCTTTAAGAAAAATGGCATAGCTACCCCATGACCCCCCCCCCCTACCCCAGCCCATTACCAGCCCCTTTGGGTCTTGTATGGATATTAAGGGGAACCCCGCACATAAAATAAAAAAGGCCCTATATACTCTGAACAGCCCTATACAGGCGGTGCATACAAGACAGGGACTGTAGGTTTGTTCTTATGTAGAGTCTGTTTGTAATTTTGAACAGGTACATTGTTGAAGTGTAGCTCCAGACCAAAAATCTATTTTTAAACTTTTTGGAAAACATAGGTAAGGGTTATCACCCCTGTAACATTTGTTTTGCTGTCTGTGCCCCTGTTCAGAACATTTCACCTCACTTTCCGTCCCAATGACAACTGTTTTTGAAATGTGGTGTTTTTCTTGAAACAAGGATTGCTGATAAAGCATCAGTACAGAGGAGACACCTTTCTCCCATATTTATTCTTACAGGAGAGAATTTTCCTTCCTAGTGGTAGATTTCCTCTCACTTCCTGTTGTCTTCTTGCGTTTGCAAGTAGGAGTCGTTTGTAAGTTGGATGTTTGAAAGTAGGGACCTGCCGTATATACTCTGCAGAAATAGGCCCCTTAGTTGTTGGTGTTGGCACAACACTGTAAGCACTCACAGTTACTCTTGGTTGGTGCTGGAACGCCCTGCTGTCAACTATTATATCAGGAATTTTAATTACATATAATTGTTGAACAGTGGTAGTAAAAATTGGGCCTTTGATGGTGGTGCTGGTGCCACAACACTGTAAGCCCTGACAGTTACTCTTGGTGGGTGCAGCAATGGGCCCTGCTGTGAATTATTAGATCAAGAATTGTAATTACATGCCCCTGTTGAACAGGGGCTGAAAAATTGGGCCTTAGGCACTGGTGGCACAACACTGCAACCCCTCACAGATACTGTACTTGGAGCACAGCAATGAGCCCTGTTGCAAAGTATTGCTTCAAAAATTGTAATGACACGCCCCTGTTAAACAGGGGCTGAAAAATTGGGCCTTAGGCACTGGTGGCACAACACTGCAACTCCTCACAGATACTGTACTTGGAGCACACCAATGAGCCCTGTTGCAAAGTATTGCTTCAAAAATTGTAATGACACGCCCCTGTTAAACAGGGGCTGAAAAATTGGGCCTTAGGCACTGGTGGCACAACACTGCAACTCCTCACAGATACTGTACTTGGAGCACAGCAATGAGCCCTGTTGCAAAGTATTGCTTCAAAAATTGTAATTACACGCCCCTGTTAAACAGGGGCTGAAAAATTGGGCGTTAGGCACTGGTGGCGGCACCCATAAACAAAAATGATCTTACAAGCTATCATCATCAATCGTATCATTGAGGACTCGGAGGAGGAGGATAGCCAGTCAACATAACAGCACAGGCACTCAGCATCAGCATCAGTCTTGAAGGGATGTGACATGTTAAAATCAATTAGTCTGTTATATCAGCATCAGGTGTGTGGTAGCTGGTGGTGATCCAAGACTGGTTCATCTTGATGAAAGTCAGTCGATCAACCGAGTCGGTGGACAGGCGCACCCTGTGATCCGTGACAAATCCTCCAGCAGCACTGAATGTGCGTTCCGAAAGAACGCTGGATGCAGGACAGGCCAGTAGCTCAATTGCATACTGTGCAAGCTCTGGCCAGTGATCCATCCTCAAGACCCAGTAAGCCAGAGGATTTTCGGTGGGGAAGGTGTCCAAGTCTGACCTTGCCCCTAGATATTCCTGCACCATGTTTATCAGACGCTGGCGATGGTTGCTGGAACCGATCATACTTTGGGGCTGCGGACTAAAGAATTGTCTGAACGCATCGGTCAGACGGCCACCTTCCCCACCGCTCCTTCTTTGACTGGCCGAAGCCTCAGCAACTCGTTGTCCAGGACCAGGAGTTTGCAACCTCCCAGTCTCTGGGAACGCGTTGCACAGACCTTTCTGCAAGGCCTCCCGGAGTTGTCTCATCCTCTGCTCCCTCTGCGACGGTAACATAAGGTCCGCAACCTTACCCTTGTACCGTGGATCAAGGAGAGTGGCCAGCCAGTAATGGTCCCTCTCCTTGATCCGAAGAATACGAGGATCCTTCCGCAGACTTTGCAGGATCAGGGAGGCCATGCAGCGTAGGTTTGCTGAGGCATTCGCTCCGGAGTCCTCTGGGTCACTAAGGACGACATGATCCGCAGCCACCTCCTCCCAGCCACGTACAAGTCCACTGGTTTCTTGGGACTGTAAATCATCCCTAAAAGACTGCTGCTGATGATGCTGAGTGCCAGCCTCCACCTCCATGCTGACACAATCCTCCTCCTCCTCCTCCTCCTCCTCCTCCTCCGCGATGGGTGGGACAGAAGGAACACTGTCTGGGTAAAGGGGGCCTTGAGAGGCAAGGAAGTCCTCCTCTTCCTGCCTCTGTTCTGCCTCAAGTGCCCTGTCCATTATTCCACGCAGCGTGTGCTCCAACAGGTGGACAAGAGGTACAGTGTCACTGATGCATGCACTGTCACTGCTCACCATCCTCGTGGCCTCCTCAAATGGTGCCAGGACAGTGCATGCATCCCTGATCATGCCCCACTGGCGTGGAGAAAAAAAACCAAGCTCCCCTGACCCTGTCCTGGTGCCGTAGTCGCACAGGTACTCATTGATGGCCCTCTGCTGCGTGTGCAGCCGCTGCAGCATGGCCAACGTTGAGTTCCACCTGGTGGGCATGTCACATATAAGGCGGTTCTTGGGCAGGTTCAACTCCTTTTGCAGCTCAGCCAGGCGAGCACTGGCATTATAAGATCTGCGGAAATGCACACAGACTTTCCTGGCCTGCCTCAGGACATCCTGTAAGCCCGGGTACCTGCCCAAGAAGCGCTGCACCACCAGGTTAAGGACGTGAGCCACACAGGGCACATGGGTCAGTTGTCCCTGTCGGAGGGCGGAGAGGAGGTTGGTGCCATTGTCGCAAACCACCATTCCTGGCTTAAGCTGGCGTGGCGTCAACCACCTCTCGGCCTGGCCCTGCAGAGCAGACAGGACCTCTGCCCCAGTGTGGCTTCTGTCCCCCAAACACACCAGCGCAAGCACGGCATGGCATCTTTTTGCCTACGTACTTGCGTAGCCCCGTGAACGGCTACGGAGCACCGCTGGTTCATAGGACAAACCACAGGAAGAGGCCATGGAGGAAGAAGAAGAGGAGGGGGTGGAGGAGAGAGGTGTGTCACAACCAGTAGTAGCATTTTGGAGGCGTGGCGGTGGGACAACCTCCAACACTACTGCACCTTGTCCTGAATCCTTCCCAGCTGCCAAAAGAGTGACCCAATGGGCCGTGAAAGAAAGGTAACGTCCCTGTCCATGCCTGCTGGACCATGAGTCAGCGGTAATATGCACCTTACCGCTGACCGCCCTGTCCAGCGAGGCCAAGACATTGCCTTCCACATGCCGGTAGAGAGCCGGAATAGCCTTCCGTGAGAAAAAGTGGCGTTTGGGAACCTGCCACTGAGGAACTGCACATTGCACAAACTCACGGAAGGGGGCCGAGTCTACCAACTGAAAAGGCAGCAGTTGAAGCGCTAGCAATTTAGCCAAGCTAGCATTCAACCGCTGGGCATGTGGATGGCTGGGAGTGAACTTCTTTCGACGGTCCAGCAGCTGGGGCAGGGAAATTTGCCTGCTAGAATCGGACGTCGGTGTACTGCTAGCAGAGTGGGCGCAAGTACTTGGCTGTGACACACCTAATTCTACACCTTCATTTCTCTCAGTGCATGTTTCAGAGAGGACTGAAGTTATAGTGGGGTTGGAGATCCCAGCTGATGCGGTGCAAGGAGAGGTCCGCTTTGTTCTTTGGTGTGGGTCTTTGAGGTAGGCTTGCCAACGAGCTGCATGGCAGGTCAACATATGTCTGGTCAGGCATGTGGTACCCAAGCGGCTGATGTTTTGGCCACGCGATATACGCTTGAGACATATGTTGCAAACAGCAGCTGTGCGATCTGATGCACTAGCCTCAAAAAAGGCCCACACCAAAGAACTTTTTGAATGACGGGCAGAGGCAGCGCCCTGCACAGGCGGAGCTCTGCGGTGTGATTCCGTCGGTGTACTGCCCTTACGCTGGCCACCAAAGGGCATCCTGCCTCGTTGGAGATGTGCCTCCTCCTCATCCTCCTCCTCCTCCTCTCTCCTATTAGGCACCCACGTGGAGTCAGTGACCTCATCATCCCCTCCCTCCTCATCACTGGAGCCAATCTGGCAGTATGCTGCAGCTGCTGGAACATGACTGCCAGATTGGTGTCCTTCTTGAGCATCCCCTCTGTCTGCTCTCACGCTACTGCCTTCCTCTAGCTGGGTTTCATCATCAGACCCTTCGAAACGCTGGGCATCCTCCTGGAGCATGTACCCAACACTGTGCTGAAACAGTTCGGGGGACTCCTCAGGAGGAGGACATGGTGGGTCTAGGGAAGGAGTGACTGATGATTTGTCTGACATTGATACCAGGGAAGACGACGCTTTGGCAGCTGCTTTTCCAGTACCCTGAGCCTGGGTGAGAGAGGATGAGGAGGAGGAGGAGGGCTTGGTCATCCACTCTACCAAGTCTTCGGCATGATGTGGCTCAACATGTCCAGCTGCCGAAAAGAAGGACAAGCGTGTCCCATGGCCATGTGCTGATGACAATGCACCGCGTCCACGACCAGCACTGTTGCCCCCAGACACAGAGCCTGCTTGCCCTCTTTTATTGCCTCCTGACTGTCTGCCTCTCCTTGTTTGCCTTCCAGACATTCTAATAGATGGCCTGCAGGGAGATGGGAAAAAAGCAATAAGGGCTACCTTCAGGTGTCCTTCTCTGTCCCTTGAAACAAGGACTTTCACAGTGAAAGAAACTGACACTCTCCCTACCTACAGTTTTCTGTCCCTAGAAAAAATGTTTTTTTTAATCACAATATAGCACAAGGACAATTCACTCACTGTCCTTCCAGGTCCCTGGAAACAAGGACTTGCAGAGTGAAAGAAAAAAAACAAACACTCTCCCTACCTACAGTTTTCTGTCCCTAGAAAAAATGTTTTTTTTAATCACAATATAGCACAAGGACAATTCACTCACTGTCCTTACAGGTCCCTGGAAACAAGGACTTGCAGAGTGAAAGAAAAAAAACACTCTCCCTACCTACAGTTTTCTGTCCCTAGAAAAAATGTTTTTTTTAATCACAATATAACACAAGGACAATTCACTCACTGTCCTTCCAGGTCCCTGGAAACAAGGACTTGCAGAGTGAAATAAACTGACACTCTCCCTACCTACAGTTTTCTGTCCCTAGAATAAATGTTTTTTTTAAGCACAATATAGCACAAGGACAATTCACTCACTGTCCTTACAGGTCCCTGGAAACAAGGACTTGCAGAGTGAAAGAAAAAAAACAAACACTCTCCCTACCTACAGTTTTCTGTCCCTAGAATAAATGTTTTTTTTAATCACAATATAGCACAAGGACAATTCAGTCACTGTCCTTCCAGGTCCCTGGAAACAAGGACTTGCAGAGTGAAAGAAAAAAAACACTCCCTACCTACAGTTTTCTGTCCCTAGAAAAAATGTTTTTTTTAATCACAATATAACACAAGGACAATTCACTCACTGTCCTTCCAGGTCCCTGGAAACAAGGACTTGCAGAGTGAAATAAACTGACACTCTCCCTACCTACAGTTTTCTGTCCCTAGAATAAATGTTTTTTTTAAGCACAATATAGCACAAGGACAATTCACTCACTGTCCTTACAGGTCCCTGGAAACAAGGACTTGCAGAGTGAAAGAAAAAAAACACTCTCCCTACCTACAGTTTTCTGTCCCTAGAAAAAATGTTTTTTTTAATCACAATATAGCACAAGGACAATTCACTCACTGTCCTTACAGGTCCCTGGAAACAAGGACTTGCAGAGTGAAATAAACTGACACTCTCCCTACCTACAGTTTTCTGTCCCTAGAATAAATGTTTTTTTTAATCACAATATAGCACAAGGACAATTCAGTCACTGTCCTTCCAGGTCCCTGGAAACAAGGACTTGCAGAGTGAAATAAACTGACACTCTCCCTACCTACAGTTTTCTGTCCCTAGAATAAATGTTTTTTTTAAGCACAATATAGCACAAGGACAATTCACTCACTGTCCTTACAGGTCCCTGGAAACAAGGACTTGCAGAGTGAAAGAAAAAAAACACTCTCCCTACCTACAGTTTTCTGTCCCTAGAAAAAATGTTTTTTTTAAGCACAATATAGCACAAGGACAATTCACTCACTGTCCTTACAGGTCCCTGGAAACAAGGACTTGGAGAGTGAAAGAAACTGACACTGTCCCTACCTACAGTTTTCTGTCCCTAGAATAAATGTTTTTTTTAAGCACAATATAGCACAAGGAGAATTCACTCACTGTCCTTCCAGGTCCCTGGAAACAAGGACTTGCAGAGTGAAATAAACTGACACTGTCCCTACCTACAGTTTTCTGTCCCTAGAATAAATGTTTTTTTTAAGCACAATATAGCACAAGGAGAATTCACTCACTGTCCTTCCAGGTCCCTGGAAACAAGGACTTGCAGAGTGAAATAAACTGACACTCTCCCTACCTACAGTTTTCTGTCCCTAGAATAAATGTTTTTTTTAAGCACAATATAGCACAAGGACAATTCACTCACTGTCCTTACAGGTCCCTGGAAACAAGGACTTGCAGAGTGAAAGAAACTGACACTCTCCCTACCTACAGTTTTCTGTCCCTAGAATAAATGTTTTTTTAAGCACAATATAGCACAAGGACAATTCACTCACTGTCCTTCCAGGTCCCTGGAAACAAGGACTTGCAGAGTGAAAGAAACTGACACTGTCCCTACCTACAGTTTTCTGTCCCTAGAATAAATGTTTTTTTTAAGCACACTATAGCACAAGCACAAAACACACTGACACTCTCCCTACCTATCCTTCTCTTTCCCTAAACTAAAGGAATCCAGGTTAAGCAAGAAAGAAATAACAGTCACTGTCCCTGCCTATGCTGCTCTATCCCTGCTCCGGAACACACTACACTAGGCCGCCGTGCTGGCGGCCTTTTATAGTGTGGGGCGTGTACTAAACACCCTCAGCAATAATTGGCCACAGGCATCCTGCCTGTGGCCAATCATTGCTCTCCTCGCTGCCGGCGCTGTGATTGGCCAAGCATGCGGGGTCACAGTGCATGCTTGGCCAATCACAGCGCCTGGATGACACTGCGATGGCGTAGTGCATTGTGGGCCGTTCGCGTCACTCGAATTTGGCGCGAACGGCCCAAATCGTTCGATCTTCGTCGAACGATCGAACAGCCGATGTTCGAGTCGAACGTATGTTCGACTCGAACACGAAGCTCATCCCTACTTGCCACGTCACCTGGCCACAAGTTGTGGATTGTCCACTTGCCACGTTACCTGGCCACGTCACCTGGCCATGTTACCTGCCACGTCACCTGGCCACGTTACCTGCCACAAGTTGTGGATTGTCCACTTGCCACGTCACCTGCCACGTCACCTGGCCAAGTCACCTGCCACAAGTTGTGGATTGTCCACTTGCCATGTCACCTGGCCACATCACGTGCCACGTCACCTGGCCACTTCACCTGCCACAAGTTGTGAATTGTCCACTTGCCACGTCACCTGCCACATCACCTGGCCACGTCACCTGCCACAAGTTGTGAATTGTCCACTTGCCACATCACCTGCCACAAGTTGTGGATTGTCCACTTGCCACGTCACCTAGCCATGTTACCTGCCCACATTACCTGCCACGTCATCTAGCCACGTCACCTGCCACAAGTTGTGGATTGTCCACTTTCCACGTCACCTGGCCACATCACGTGCCACATCACCTGCCACAAGTTGTGAATTGTCCACTTGCCACGTCACCTGCCACGTCACCTGGCCACGTCACCTGCCACAAGTTGTGGATTGTCCACTTGCCACGTCACCTGGCCACGTCACCTGGCCACGTCACCTGCCACAAGCTGTGGATTGTCCACTTGCCACGTCACCTGGCCACATCACCTGGCCACATCACCTGACACAAGTTGTTGATTGTCCACTTGCCACTTTACCTGCCACAAGTTGTGGATTGTCCACAATGCGATGCAAGCAATTACAGTTTTCTTTTATATTTTTTAATAGTTTTTCATCATTTGCCATCATTTTTGAGATTTCTAATGTTAAAAAATAGGTCACCTTTAAAAACGCTTATAAACGCAAACGCGGCAAAACGCCGGTACCGCGTTTAGCGTTTGAAACGTGAAAACTTTTGCGTCTGAACCCATTTTTTTGCTTCTGGAAAAACGAGGTTAAACGCAACTGCTTGTAAACGCCAAAAAACGAGAGTGTGTGCATGGACACATAGGATAACATTGAATGGGTTCAGGAGCAGTTGAAAAAAGCGTCCAACTGCCTCTGAACGCGCGTTTAACAGCAAATAACAGCGTCTCGTGTGCATGGGGCCTAACTTATTGCTGCGCACGCTGGAGTGAGAGCAATAGTTCTAGGTCGATTCTTCACAGGTAATTCTAAACCAGGAGTAGGCAACCTTTCAGAGGTTGACATCTACCTGATGACATAGAGGAAATCAAAGATCCCTGGGGGAGTGGCGCCCTTTAAAAAAACAAAGCTATCAAGCCCCCAATGAAAATACGGCATGAAGAACACACGTTGTGTCACAGTAGTATCCTCTGTCACTCTCCACATCACCCCCCCTCCAGTAGTGTCCTTGCCCCCCCCCCACCATAGTGTCCTCTCTCGCCCTCACAGTTGTGTCTTCTGCCCCCCCTCACATCATCCCTCCCCCACAGCAACGTACACTGCCCCTCCATTGGAGTGTCCTCTTCCCCTCCATGGAAGTCTCCTCTGACCCCCTCACATCACCCCCCTACTGTAGTGTCTTCTGCCCCTCCATGGAAGTCTCCTCTGGCCCCCGTCACATCACTCCCCACTGTAGTGTCCTCTGCCCCTTTACATCACCCCCCCCACCCCCCCCCCACTGTAGTGATATCTGCCGCCTTCACATCACCTCCCCATTGTAGTGTCCTCTGCCCCCCCCCACAGCAGTGTCCTCTGCCCCCCTTCATATCACCCTCCTACTGTAGTTTCCTCTCCCCCCCCATAGTAGTGTCCTTTGCCCCTCTTCACATCACCCCTCCTACTGTAGTTTCCTCTGCTTCCCCCACATAGTAGTGTCCTCTACCCCTCCATAGGAGTGTCCTCCACCCCCTTCAAATCAACCCCCTCCCATTGTAGAGTCCTCTTCCCCTCTCCACCCCCATATCAGTGTCCTCTGCTCCCTTCACATTAGCCCCCCCCCCCACCCACTGTAGTGTCATCTGCCCCCTTCACATCACCCTATAATTGTAGTGTCCTCTGTTCCTCTGCCCCCCCCCCACTCACAGTAGTGGCATGTGCCCCCCATAGCAGTTTTCTTGCCCCCCCCCCAGCAGTGTCCTTTGCCCCCTTCACAAACACACGGCAGTGTCCTGGCTCTCTTACAGTAGGTGCACAACAGAGCGGAGAGAGGGAGGCAGCACAGTACAGGACAGAGGGTGGGAGCGGAAGCTGCCAGAGTTAACTATTCATATCAACAAGCTGGTGATTGGTTGCTAGGATTGCCTGGCTTCCTAGAAACCAATTGCCTGCTGGTTAAGTTGAAAGGTTAACCGAGGCAGCTCCTCCCTCCTTCCATCCAGTACTGTGCTGCCACCCGCTCTCCGCAGCACAAGGAAAGGATCGGCAAAGATCAACTGCGTTTACTCTTTTTAAATTATAATGAAAACAGAAACTACCCAAATGACCCTGATCAAAAGTCTACATACCCCAGTTTTTAATACCGTGTATTGCCCCCTTTAACATCAATGAATTATTTTGTGGTATTTGTGGATGAGGCTCCTTATCTTCTCAGATGGTAAAGCTGCCCATTCCTCTTGGCAAAAAGCCTCCAGTTCCTGTAAATTCTTTGTCTGTCTTGCATGAACGGCACGTTTGAGATCTCCCCAGAGTGGCTCAATGATATTGAGGTGAGGAAACAGATGGCCACTCCAGAACCTTCACTTTATTCTGCTGTAGCCAATGACAAGTGGACTTGGCCTTGTGTTGTGGATCATCATCATGTTGGAATGTCCAAGTACGTCCCATGCGCAGCTTCCTGGCTGATGAATGCAAATGTTCCTCCAGTATTTTTTGACAACATACTGCATTCATCTTGCCAACAATTTTGTCCAAATTTCCTGTGCCTTTGTAGCTCACACATCCCCAAAACATCAGCGATCCACCTCCGTGTTTCACAGTAGGGACACCTTTCATCATAGAACTTGTTGACTCCTCTCCAAATGTAGTGTTTATGGTTGTGGCCAAAAAGCTAAATTTTGGTCTCATCACTCCAAATGACTTTGTGGCAGAAGGTTTGAGGTTTGTCTCTGTGCCATTTGGCGTATTGTAAGCCGGATACTTTGTGGCATTTGCGTAGTAATGGCTTTCTTCTGGCGACTCCACCAGGCAGCCCATCTTTCTTCAAGTGCCTCCTTATTGTGCATCTTGAAACAGCCACACCACATGTTTTCAGACAGTTCTTTCAGGCTGGGTTCACACTGATACGACACGACATTCATCCGACTTTCATCCTACTTTGCTCTGCGACATCAGTCCTACATTGATCCTACATTGATCCTACATTGGTCCGACATTCATGAACAGGATACTACTTTGATCCGACTTTGTGCTAGTCTGACTTGTCCTTTGACCAATCAAAACAATCCCAGGGTGAGATAAATTCCTTTTACTGCTGCTGTAATCACCATGTCGGATGTCAAATGTCGTATGGTTAGGACAAGGATCCTACTTTGATCCGACATGAATGATATTCAATGGGCTGAAGTAGGATCAAAGTCGGACAGAAGTAGTACAGGGAGCATTTTTAATGTCGGACCAACTTGTGTTGGACCAGTTAGGACAGCTCTCATAGGGATTCATTGATTTTCACACGTCATGCGACATGAGCTCCTAATGTCGGAGCGTTTGTCGGACAAGTGTGAACCAGGCCTCAAACCCCTTTGTGTCTACTTGTGTGCATGTTATCAGGCCAAAATCACCAGGGTATGTAAACTTTTGATCAGGGTCATTTGGGTAGTTTCTGTTGTGATTATGATTTAAAAAGAGTAAACACAGTTGATTGATAATAAATGGTTTTAGCCAAACACTGACTATGAGTGAAAGAAAAGTTTTTGTTTTATCATTCATATTCTCTGAAAAATGGCCAAGAAATCATAAATTCTGCCAGGGTATGTAAACTTATGAGCATGTGCCTGCGTGTATATTATATATATATATATATATATATATATATATATATATATATATATATATATATATATATATATATATATATACATATATACATATACATATACATATACACACACACACACACATACATATATATACACATATACACACACATATACATACATACATATACACACACACTTTTTTTATTATTATTCATTATATATAAAATCGATTTAGAGAGATATATATATATATATATATAATAAAATTGTTTAGGACACTATAAACAAATACAAAGTATTTTCTTTCTTTCCCAATCAGAAAAGGCTGGATCCTACCTCATATACTGTTCATTTTTGGTGCATGGAGTTTGCAGGCCAAGCTGGCCGTGTACACTAAGCTTCCTGATGTGAACATCTGCTTCCTACCGTTGGCATGTGAATGACATTCTGCTAACCACTTCTGCCTTTTGAGTTGTCTTACATGATATAGACAGCCGTCCTCTTACGAAACCGTGTCTGACCCTACATCGGTCTGATTCAGTGGGCATTTAATAATATAAGCAGAACTGTGTGATGCCATAACATTTTATTTAACCACTTGCCCCCCAGGAGGAAAGTTCACAGTCAATTTGCTTTGCGTAAATCAGCCCCATAAAAGTGGCAGGACAAGTCGCAGCCCATTGAATTCAATGGCGCCCGTTCCCATCTTATGCAACAAAGTTGCAGCGACTTTGAAAAGGTTCCTGCAATACATCGATGCGACTTTCTTGCGACTTGAGTGGCAGAGAGTGTAAAGTTGCATCAAAGTTGCACTAAAAATCGCGAGACTTTGGAGTTGCACTAGTGGGAATGGAGCCTTAGGGGTGCTAAGAGGCAAAAAAAAAACATGTCCACATTCAGTCCAGTGTTTTTTTTTTTTTATCTGCATCAAAAAACGCATGGATAGTAGGCGATATGGTTCCTAAAGTAAGCTATAACGAGCAGGGCCCTCTGATCCCTCCTGTATTGAATTGTATTGTAACTGTACTGTCTGCCCCCAATGTTGTAAAGCGCTGCGCAAACTGTTGGCGCTATATAAATCCTGCATGATAATAATACTACTAATAAAAATATTATTATTATTAAAAATGTTATTAGTAGAAGTAGTGTTTTATTATTAGTAGTATTTATAGTAGGATTATTATTATTATTATTATTAATCATACTATAAATACTAAAAATAAAACACTACTTCTACTAATACATTTTTTAATAATAATAATAATAATAATAATAATAATATAAATACTACTAATAATAAAACACTACTTCTACTAATAAAAATTATAATTTAAAATAATAATAATAAATAATAATAATAATAATAAAACACTACTTCTACTAATGATAATGTTAATAATAATAATAATAATGTTAATTAATAATAATAATAATAGCATAGTTCACACCAGTGCGCTCCAATTCAAGAAAAAAAAAAGAAGTACAACGTGAACTGTACTGGAATGCGGTAAAACACATTGAAAAACGCACCGGAATGAACGTGTCCTTATTTAGGGCCAGTTCACACCACATGCAGTACAGTGCAATTTTTTCTGCATCAAAAATGCATGGAAAGTCGGTTATATTGTTTTCAATGGCATAATTTACACCAGTGCTTGCAGTTCCAGTGCGTTCCAGTTCCATAAAAAAAAAAAAACAACACACATGCTGCATTTTTCCTGCACTGGATTGTACTGGCATGCTGTAAAATGCACTGGAACACATCTAAATGGACCCGAAACACACAAGAAAATAGATGGGGGAAAAAAAAAAAAAAAAAGTACTGGACTGCATCAAAAACGCACCAAAAACACATAAAAAAAACGCACTGGAAGACATCAAAAACATGCATGCAGAAAAGCATCTGGAACCCATCTGGACTGCATTTCTATGGTGTAAAGGGGGAAAAAATACACCAGAACGCATCACATCAAAAAAGGCATGAGAACACATCAAAAACGAGCATGCAGAAACGTATCCAGACTGCGTTTTTATGGCGTGAACGGACCCTAAAAGCTTCATTTAAAACGTCCTGCCTGCATAAAGCCAAATGGTTCTATTCCCCTCGGCTGTGGTTTGTTCTTTCTTATCAGAAACGTTGTGTTTACAGCAATGTACGGTAATCCGGCAAACTTGGCACAGAGAGCGATCCATTGAATAAACACCATCCTCACCATCTGGTCCTCATTACAAAAGAGCTCCCGCAGCCTTTACTAATAGAACCGGGGCTAAAGAACAAATGCTGCTACAAATTGGAGAAGGAGCAAACAGATTAAGAGTCTTTAGTAGGGAGAAGTCTACTATCCAGACATCAACATTGGAGCCCCGTGTTCTAGGGATGAACGGAGGTACAACTGCGCTCTCCCACAAATTTGGCTGCAGGGCAGCCCTATTCATTACAATAGGCTGCCCTATGCACGAGAAACATGGAAAAAAGTTCATGGTGTGCAGGCAGTGATGAGATAATGTGCTGTAACCTCTAGCAACAATCAGTGAGCAGTAATGATGTGCAGTAACCTCTAGCAACCAATCAGTGAGCAGTATTGATGTACAGTAATCTCTAGAAACCAATCAACAAGCAGAAATCATGTGCTGTAACCTCTAGCAACTAACCAGTGAGCCGTAATGTGTGCTGTAACCTCTAGCAACCAGTCAGTAAGCGGTAATGATACACTGTAACCTCTGGCAACCAATCGCAATCTGATCTGATTCATTAACCACTTGTCCCCCGCCCACTGTCAATTGACGGCGGGCGGAGGATACTCTCGTTCTGGGAGGACGTCATATGATGTCCTCCCTTTAAAACGAGCTAGGAGGCGCGCGCGCGCCGCGTTCACAGGGCCCTGGTGCGCGTGCCCGGCGGCCGCGATTGCCCGGGAAACGAGCAGGAAAGTGGATCTCTGTGTGTAAACACAGAGATCCACGTCCTGTGAGGGAGAGGGGACCAATGCTGTGTCCCTTGTACATAGGGACAACCATCGGTCCCCTCCCCCAGTCAGTCCCCTCCCCCCACAGTAAGAACACTTTGAGGGAACATATTTAACCCCTTCCCGCCCCCCTAGTGGTTAACCCCTTCCCTGCCAATCACATTTATACAGTAATCAATGCATTTTTATAGCAGGGATCGCTGTATAAACGTGAATGGTCCCAAAAATGTGTCAAAAGTGTCCGATGTGTCCGCCGCAATATCGCAGTCACAATAAAAAAAAAAAAAATAAAAAAAAAAAAAAAATCGCAGATCGCCGCCATTACTAATAAAAAAAGCTATAAATCTATCCCCTATTTTGTAGACGCTATAACGTTTGCGCAAACCAATTAATACGCGCTTATTGCGATTTTTTTTTTTTTTTTACCAAAAATATGTAGAAGAATACGTATCGGCCTAAACTGAGGAAAATTTTATTTAAAAAAAAAAAATGGGTATTTATTATAGCAAAAAGTAAAAAATAGTGTTTTTTTTCCAAACTGGACGCTCTTCTTTTGTTTATAGCGCAAAAAATAAAAACCGCAGAGGTGATCAAATACCACCAAAAGAAAGCTCTATTTGTGGGAAAAAAAGGACACAAATTTCGTTTGGGAGCCACGTCGCACGACCGCGCAATTGTCATTCAAAGTGTGACAGCGCTGAAAGCTGAAAAATGGCTTGGGCAGGAAGGGGGTTTTCGTGCACAGTAGGGAAGTGGTTAAACTGATTTTGAGTCTAGTTGCTATTTAGTGTACGACTCAGAGCAGATGGAGAGCGAAATTGCATGGAGGGGGGGCCCCAATAAAATGTTTTCCCAGGGTCCAATCAGTATTAAAGGTGGCCCTGCCCATGGTATTGGAAAGAAAAGCAATTTGAAATTAGTGGAGTCCTTGAATACACCATCAAATGGTCGAACCAGAATTTGTTTTATACTTTTTGGTTTATAATATTACTTTCTGGTCCAACAATTTTTTTTCCAATGTTCAAACATTGGAAAAAATAAATAAAAAATGGTTGGACCAGAAAGTATAAAAATCCTGTATATTCCACATCAGCTCCACCGGCTCCCCCTCTCAGCAGTTACTTAGCTTCCCCTACTCCTCCCTCCCAGCAGTGCCTCAGTTCCCCCTACTCCCCCATCCCAGCAGTAATTACATAGCTCAACTCCCCATGCTCCCCGATTCCAGCACTAACTTGGTCACGGAGTCTACCCTGCTCCCCTGTCCCAGCATTATAGTAGATTGACTTCCATCAGAAACTCAGTAGCTCAGCTCTACTTCCTTCCCCCTCCCAGAAGTGACTTCCCATCTCAGTTCCCCTTCATTCCCCCTCCCACCAATAACTCAGCAGCTCAGCTAACACCCTGCGTTGACTCCCAGCAGTGACTCGATAGCTTAGTCACCCCCTCCCCCTTCCCAGCAGAGACTCGGCAGCTCAGTTCACCTTTCTCCCCCCCTCTCAGCAGTGATTCTGCAGTTTGAGTCCCCATGCTCCCAACTTCCAGCACCAATTCAGGAGCTCAGCTCCATCTCCTCCCCTTACAGCAGCAGCGACTCAGTAGCTCAGCTCCCCCTCCTTCCCTTACAGCATGCGACTCAGCAGCTCAGCTCCACCTCCTCTTTTTCCAGCAGCAGTGACTCAGTAGCTCAGCTCCACCTCCTCCCCTTACAGCAGTGACTTAGTAGCTCATCTCCCCCTCCTCCCCTTACAGGAGTGACTCAGCAGCTCAGCTCCCCTCCTTCCCTTACAGAAATGACTTAGCAGCTCCAGCTCCTCTTTTTACAGCAGCAATGACTCAGTAGCTCAGCTCTCCCTCCTCCCCTTACAGCAGTGACTCAGAAGCTCAGCTACCCCCCTCCCCTTACAGAAGTGACTCAGCAGCTCAGCTCAGCTCAGCTCCCCCTCCACCCCTTACAGCAGTGACTCAGCAGCTCAGCCCCCCCCCCCCCCCGCAGCTGAGACTCAGCAGCTCATTCACTCTCATTTCAATAACTCAAGCATCTCAGCTACTCTGCACCCCCTCCCAGTAGTAGCTGAACAGCTCAGCTCTCCCTCCCCCTCCCTGCCATCAGTTAATCAGCAGCCCTCCAGCCTTCTAAACTCTAAAGTAAACACAGAGCAAG
This sequence comes from Rana muscosa, assembly GCA_029206835.1. Taxonomy (NCBI): domain Eukaryota; kingdom Metazoa; phylum Chordata; class Amphibia; order Anura; family Ranidae; genus Rana; species Rana muscosa. The sequence continues at coordinate 344,289,244 of CM055125.1, read as the reverse complement.
TCAGTGCTGAGAATGAGGAGTGTGGGGAGCTGAGCTGCCGAGTAGACATGAAGTAGCTGCAAAGAGGCTGTAAAAAATCTGCAGCACTCTTTATTTTTAAAGCTTGGTGCTTTAAGAATAAAGCCAATGATGTACCTACCCTGTAAGGATCCACGTCTAGTTTAAGACCTACATGAAGGCCAGTGCTTGCTTGAATAAAAAAAAAAAAAGCTTCAAATATATATATATATATATATATATATATATATATATATATATATATATATATATATATATATTGTGACAGCAGGAAGGTAAAGTCACCTGGTTGCATCCAGGGGGGTAGATATATTTCGCCCAGATTCAGGCTTTACGCCGACTTATACAACTAGGTGGAGAGTTGTATAAGGCTAGTGGGCTCATGGATGACTCATACCTCTAGGGAGAGTGTGGGCCGTCGTGCAGACAGAGATGAGGAGACCAGCTGAACCTTGTCAGCTCATTTAGGCCTCTATAAGAACTCCCAGCTTCATTAGATGTTAGCTCATGCCTGGAAGCAGACCTGTGTGGACTTCCTGGAGAGAGTGAACCCTTGTCCGGTGAGACAAAGCCTGTGTGGCTATTTGTTTGGACTTTTACTAAACCAGGGACTTAGGGACTAGGACAGCACTAGGCTGATCCCAGTTGTTAGTTAGGAAACCTGTATGTTTAGTCAGAGGTCAACTGGACCAGGATTTATTTTGGTTATGTTTCTTTTGCTTTGCTGTGTTTTGTCACTGTAAATAGAAAATAAACCGCACCTTTTTTTGATTTTGAAAACCACAACCTCCGTTTGCTGGGCCTGTTTTGTGTGGGGAGCCCATCCCGGGGGTCACACACACCCGCTGCCGAGCTAACCCCCTCACAGTTGGTGGAGAACCAGTGGCAGTTTTTTTTTTAAGCCAGCATGGAGGAGATACTGAAACAGCTGGCTCTAGCAAATGCCAATCAACAGCAGACAAATGCAGGTTTGCAAAGGAGCCTTGCAGCCCAGCAGCAGACAAACGCAACTTTGCAACAGAGTCTGGAGGCTCAGCAACAAGCCCAGCAGCAATCTGAGGCCCGCTTCATAGACCTGTTACAGAAGCAAGAGCAGAGACTACAACAAATGGAAGCAGTAATGCAGCAACGTCCGCAGACCAGTGAGGAAAGCCGTCCCACTAATACCGCGTCCTTTGGGGTGAGTCGTTTATTGACAAAAATGACTGGAGAGGATGATCCAGAGGTATTTTTGACCACATTTGAAAGGACCGCTGAAAGAGAAAAGTGGCCCGAGGAGCAGTGGGCTGGACTGGTGGCTCCTCTGTTAACTGGTGAATCGCAGAAAGCTTACTATGACCTAGAGCCTAACCAAGCAAAAGACTATGTGATGCTAAAAGCTGAAATTTTGGCAAGGCTGGGTGTCACCCAGGCTGTCCGGGCTCAGCGTGTGCATAACTGGACTTTCCAGCTTGGAAAACCCCCCAGGTCTCAAATGTATGATCTCATTCACCTGAGCAGAAAGTGGCTACAGCCAGAGACTTTGTCCTCACCAAAGATTGTGGAATGTGTTGTAATGGATCGGTTTTTGAGAGCTCTTCCTACTGCCATCCAAAAGTGGGTAAGCCATGGAGACCCAGAGACGGCCGATGGTCTTGTGGATCGTGTGGAGAAATACTTGGCTACAGAGAACCTGACGGCCTCTTCCAGAGACACTCTGACTTTCCACCCTAAGACCAGACCATCCCCAGGGGCGGATAAGAGGATTCCAAGGGGTGAGGGTGGAGAGAGTGAGAGGGTGGGAGCTCTACCCCAAGTTTGGCGAGAACAGCCTGGGAAATCAGCGGCTCAAGAGGCGGCAAGAAGGATCGTTTGCTACCGCTGCCGGCAAGCGGGACATATTGCAGCCAATTGCCCGGTTGTGGAGGAACCCATGCAGTGTGACTTTCTGACGGGCAGACGTCAGTCGCTGTGTGCGACAGTCGCATGCACTGCCATTCGAGGAACTGAGAAACATTTATGCAAAATGTGTGTTAATGGTAGAAATGTTGTGGTATTGCTGGATTCAGGTAGCCTTGTGACCCTGATAAAGGCTGAGTTAGTTAAAACAGAGGTCTCTGGGAATAGCAAGGTAGCTGTTATTTGTGTGCATGGGGACACCCGAGAGTATCCAGTGACTACAGTGTGTTTCGAGACCCCCAAAGGTACCCTCTCTCATCCAGTGGGCTTAGTATCTCAGTTACCGCATGACGCCATTGTGGGAAGGGATTTTCCGAAGTTCTGGGAACTGTGGGATGATCCTGAGCCCCTCACTGGTGCCCCTATGTACCAGGAATGTGATAGCCAGAACTCCCCTGAGAGTGGTGAGGACTCTCCGGAATTTCCCTTATCAGTATTGGCAGGGGAGACTCAAGAAACTGGAGAGGAGCCCACCTCCTCAGACGAAAACCTACCGTCTGTGGAGTTTTCTGATCTGGAGGTTCACAGGGAAAACTTTGCCACAGAACAGTTGAAAGACCCCGCCCTAATAAAGGCACGGGAAAACGTAGTGAAAATAGATGGCGAGTTAGTGAACCCAGATAATACCTGCACTTACCCATACTTCAGCGTAGAGAAGGACCTACTGTATCGGGTGGCAAAAAGGGCAGAAGAAACCGTTGAGCAGCTTGTGGTGCCCAAACCTTACAGGAAGTTGGTGTTGGAGTTGGCCCATGGGCACATTCTTGGAGGTCATCTGGGGACAGAGAAAACCCGAGAGAGGGTATTACAGAGATTCTATTGGCCGGGGGTGATGAAGGACGTAGAAAATTATTGTTCCTCCTGCCCTGTGTGTCAGAGGTTGGCCCCGATGCCACATTTCCGTAGCCCGCTGGTCCCTCTACCCATCATTGAGGTCCCGTTTGAGAGGATCGCCATGGATTTGGTAGGTCCTATAATCAAGTCCGCTAGGGGGCACCAGTACATATTAGTTATAATGGACTATGCCACCCGTTATCCAGAAGCGATCCCTCTCCGAAATACCTCGGCCAAAACCATAGCCAAAGAGCTATCTCTTGTTTTTAGCCGGGTGGGTATTTGTAAAGAACTGCTTACGGACCAAGGTACACCCTTTATGTCCCGGGTTATGAAAGAGCTGTGTAAATTGTTCAAAGTGACGCAATTGCGTACGTCTGTGTATCACCCCCAAACCGATGGGCTGGTTGAAAGATTCAACAAAACCCTAAAACAAATGTTGAAGAAAGTGGTGGATAGAGATGGAAAGGATTGGGACTGTTTACTTCCTTATTTGATGTTTGCTATTAGGGAGGTGCCCCAATCCTCTACGGGATTCTCCCCCTTTGAGTTACTGTATGGGAGACACCCAAGAGGGCTGTTGGATATTGCCAAGGAAACTTGGGAAAGTGAGAGTTCTCCCCACAGGAGTGTGATTGAGCATGTCGCCCTGATGCAAGATCGAATTGCACAGGTAATGCCCATCGTGAAGGAACATTTGGCCCAAGCGCAGTTGGCACAGCAGAGAGTGTACAACCGTGGAGCCAAGACCCGTACCTTTTCCCCGGGGGATAGGATATTGGTACTTGTCCCTACGGTTGAAAGTAAATTCCTTGCCAAATGGCAAGGCCCCTACGAGATAATGGAAAAAGTGAGCGAAGTGAATTACAAGGTCAGACAACCAGGAAGGCGAAAACCCGAACAGATCTATCACGTTAATCTGTTGAAAGCCTGGAGGGATAGAGAGTCCCTAGTCGCAGACACTTGGTCACCAGCTCAAACTGGTTGCGTGATTCCTGAGGTTGGAATAGCAGCCACCTTGTCACAACCCCAACAACAGGAGGTTAAGGAGTTTGTGCTTCGCAACAAGGAGGTATTCTCTGAGCTGCCGGGACAAACATCTGGGGTAGAGCATGACATCATTACCCCGCCCGGTGAAAGGGTGAAGTTAAAACCCTATCGGATCCCAGAGGCCCGACGGGAGGCAATACGGGAGGAAGTACAGAAAATGCTGAACTTAGGGGTGATAGAGGAGTCCCAAAGTGATTGGTCTAGTCCCATCGTGTTGGTGCCTAAACCGGATGGGAGCTGGCGATTTTGTAACGATTTTCGTCAGTTGAACAAAGTTACAAAATTTGACACCTACCCCATGCCACATATAGATGAGTTGATCGACCGGCTGGGAACAGCCCGATACATGACGACTCTTGACCTCACAAAAGGGTATTGGCAAATCCCCCTGGCCAAGTCGGCCAAAGAGAAAACCGCATTTGTAACCCCAGACGGGGCGTTCCAATATAAAAGAATGCCGTTCGGGTTACAGAATGCGCCGGCCACATTCCAGCGGAAAATGGACCAGATGCTGAGGCCCCATCGGAAGTATGCTGCGGCTTACCTGGATGACATAATTGTCCATAGCACAGATTGGGCCTCACATCTGCCAAAAGTGCAAGCAGTCCTGGACTCTGTTCGGGAAGCGGGGTTTACGGCTAACCCCAAGAAGTGTACCATTGGGCAGGAGGAGGCCAAATATCTTGGGTACACCATTGGGAGGGGAGTAATAAAACCCCAACTCAACAAAGTCGAGGCCATCCAGAGTTGGCCACGTCCCAACAGCAAGAAGCAGGTACGAGCCTTTCTGGGAATCGCTGGGTATTATCGGCGATTCATTCCCCACTTTGCTTCTAAGGCTGTGCCCCTAACCAACCTGACGAAGGGGAAAGGGTCGGTCATGATTAAATGGACCCCCGAGGCTGAGGCAGCATTCCAATTCTTGAAACAAGCCTTATGTAGCCAGCCAGTGTTGTACTCACCCGACTTCTCTAAAGACTTTGTCGTACAAAGTGATGCGTCAGATGTGGGGTTAGGAGCAGTATTGTCCCAGGTCTGGAACGGGGAAGAGCACCCAGTCATTTACCTCAGCAGGAAGTTGAAGTCCCATGAGGTAAATTACGCCACCGTTGAAAAGGAGTGTTTAGCGGTGAAGTGGGCTCTAGATTCCCTTCGGTACTACCTGCTAGGTAGGCACTTTGACATGGTTACGGATCACGCTCCGTTAAAGTGGATGGCTCAAAACAAGGAAACAAATAGAAGAGTGAATAGGTGGTTCCTGGCCCTCCAGGAATTCAACTTCACAGTAAAGCATCGCCCTGGCGTTCAAATGGGGAATGTGGATGCTTTGTCTCGAGTACATGAATGCCTGATTGCTGGTGTTCCAACCCCGAGGTTAAAACAAGAGGGGGGGGTATGTGACAGCAGGAAGGTAAAGTCACCTGGTTGCATCCAGGGGGGTAGATATATTTCGCCCAGATTCAGGCTTTACGCCGACTTATACAACTAGGTGGAGAGTTGTATAAGGCTAGTGGGCTCATGGATGACTCATACCTCTAGGGAGAGTGTGGGGCGTCGTGCAGACAGGGAGTTGATGAGACCAGCTGAAGCTTGTCAGCTCATTTAGGCCTCTATAAGAACTCCCAGCTTCATTAGATGTTAGCTCATGCCTGGAAGCAGACCTGTGTGGACTGTCTAGGGAGAGAGAACCCCTGTCCGGTGAGACAAAGCCTGTGTGGCTATTTGTTTGGACTTTTACTAAACCAGGGACTTAGGGACTAGGACAGCACTAGGCTGATCCCAGTTGTTAGTTAGGAAACCTGTATGTTTAGTCAGAGGTCAAGTTGACCAGAATTTATTTTGGTTATGTTTCTTTTGCTTTGCTGTGTTTTGTCACTGTAAATAGAAAATAAACCGCACCTTTTTTTGATTTTGAAAACCACAACCTCCGTTTGCTGGGCCTGTTTTGTGTGGGGAGCCCATCCCGGGGGTCACACACACCCGCTGCCGAGCTAACCCCCTCACAATATATATATATATAATATTGAAGCTTTATATTCCCATTGCATCAATGAGATCTAGAGATGTGTGTTCTATATACACTCACCGGCCACCTTATTAGGTACACCTGTTCGATTGCTTGGTAACACAAATTGCTAATCAGCCAATTACATGGCAACAACTCAATGCTGTTAGGTATCTAGACGTGGTGAAGATGACTTGAAGTTCAAATCGAGCATCAGAATGGAGAAGAAAGGGGGATTTAAGTGACTTTGAACGTGGCATGGTTGTTGGTGCCAGACGGGCTGGTCTGAGTATTTAAAAAAAACTGCTGATCTACTGGGATTTTCACACACAACCATCTCTTGGGTTAACAGAGAATGGCCTGAAAAAGAGAAAATATCCAGTGAGCGGCAGTTGTGTGGAGTAAAATGCCTTGTTGAAGTCAGAGGAGAATGGACAGACTGATTCCAGATGATAGAAAGGCAACAGTAACTCAAATAACCTCTCGTTACACCCAAGGTATGCAGAATACCATCTCTGAACACACAACACATTGGACCATGAAGAAGATGGGCTACAGCAGCAGAAGATCACACCGGGTGCCACTCCTGTCAGCTAAGAACAGGAAACTGAGACTACAATTGGCACAGAATCACCAAAATTGGACAATAGAATATTGGAAAAACGTTGTCTGGCTGAGGAATCTGGATTTCACGAAGAATGAAGGCAAAAGGGGGTCCAACCCGGGACTAGCAAGGTGTACCTAATTAAGTGTCCGGTGAGTGTCCTTATGTGTTCCTCTAAAACAAATATGTGCAGTGCAGTATCCATGGCCTATTCTATACAGACATGCATTCAGTCTGTTGATACCATGAAATCTATTTCCAGTGCAGGAATGCTAATAAATATTTCATCCTTCACGCTTCTTAAGTGCCGGGCATATCCATAGATGAACTACGGCGGTAAAATAAATTCATTTCAAGAGACTTTTGCACCAAAATAATTTTAGTGTATTTTTTACGGAAAACAGATGGTTTTGATAAAAAAAAAAGATGCACTAATATCGTGTGACATTAAAAAAAATTATGGAACTGCCACCATTTTATTCTCCAGGGTCTCTGCTTTCAGAAAAAAACAAAATATATATATATATCATGTCTGGGGGGGTTTAACTAATCTGCAGGTTATAAATGTGAATTTGGTTAATGTGTGTCAGTGGGCACCGGGTTAAAAAAAGATACATGTATCCTACAAACAGCGTTCGGGTACTTCCTGGTATAGGGTGACAACACTCTGTCTCTGTCTCCCAATGGTGCTATTGCGTTGTCACCCTTTCAATGGAGAATACAAGTGGTGATTTCAACACACACTAAGGAGGTTCACTATTGTCATCATCTGGAAACCCGCACTGAGAAATGCCAAGTCGCCATCGCTGTACTGCAGGAAGGAAAGGAAAAGAAAATGAAGGGAAGAAGAAGTGAGGGAAGGAGAAGGGAAAAGTAAAGAGAAGAGGAAGAAAGGGAAGGAAGGGAAGGAGGAGAAGGGAAGGAGGAGAAGGGAAGGAGGAGAAGGGAAGGAGGAGAAGGGAAGGAGGAGAAGGGAAGGAGGAGAAGGGAAGGAGGAGAAGGGAAGGAGGAGAAGGGAAGGAGGAGAAGGGAAGGAGGAGAAGGGAAGGAGGAGAAGGGAAGGAGGAGAAGGGAAGGAGGAGAAGGGAAGGAGGAGAAGGGAAGGAGGAGAAGGGAAGGAGGAGAAGGGAAGGAGGAGAAGGGAAGGAGGAGAAGGGAAGGAGGAGAAGGGAAGGAGGAGAAGGGAAGGAGGAGAAGGGAAGGAGGAGAAGGGAAGGAGGAGAAGGGAAGGAGGAGAAGGGAAGGAGGAGAAGGGAAGGAGGAGAAGGGAAGGAGGAGAAGGGAAGGAGGAGAAGGGAAGGAGGAGAAGGGATGGAGGAGAAGGGATGGAGGAGAAGGGATGGAGGAGAAGGGATGGAGGAGAAGAGATAAGGAGAAGGGAAGAGGAGAAGGGGAGAAGGGAAGAGGAGAAGGGAAGAGGAGAAGGGAAGGAGGAGAAGGGAAGGAGGAGAAGGGGAAGGAGGAGAAGGGGAAGGAGGAGAAGGGAAGGAGGAGAAGGGAAGGAGGAGAAGGGAAGGAGGAGAAGGGAAGAGGAGAAGGGAAGAGGAGAAGGGAAGAGGAGAAGGGAAGAGGAGAAGGGAAGAGGAGAAGGGAAGGAGGAGAAGGGAAGGAGGAGAAGGGAAGGAGGAGAAGGGAAGGAGGAGAAGGGAAGGAGGAGAAGGGAAGGAGGAGAAGGGAAGGAGGAGAAGGGAAGGAGGAGAAGGGAAGGAGGAGAAGGGAAGGAGGAGAAGGGAAGGAGGAGAAGGGAAGGAGGAGAAGGGAAGAGGAGAAGGGATAAGGAGAAGAGATAAGGAGAAGGGATAAGGAGAAGGGAAGAGGAGAAGGGAAGAGGAGAAGGGAAGAGGAGAAGGGAAGAGGAGAAGGGAAGGAGGAGAAGGGAAGGAGGAGAAGGGAAGGAGGAGAAGGGAAGGAGGAGAAGGGAAGGAGGAGAAGGGAAGGAGGAGAAGGGAAGGAGGAGAAGGGAAGAGGAGAAGGGAAGAGGAGAAGGGAAGAGGAGAAGGGATAAGGAGAAGGGATAAGGAGAAGAGATAAGGAGAAGAGATAAAAAGGGGCAAAGAAGAAGGGGAAAGGGGGGGGGGGAGAAAAAGGGGAGGAAAGGGGAGAAAAAGGGGAGGAAAGGGGAGAAAAAGGGGAAAGGAAAGGAAGGGAAGAGGGAAAAAGAAAGGAAAAAGGGGAAAGGAGAAGGCCAATGGAAAGGGAAAGGGGGAAAGTAGTAGGGAAAGGAAAAAAAAGGTAGAAGGGGAAAAGGACAGGAAAAAGGGGCAAAGGAGAGGGGGAAGGAAAGGAAAAGGGAAGGAAGGAAAAGGGAAGGAAGGAAAAGGGAAGGAAGGAAAAGGGAAGGAAGGAAAAGGGAAGGAAGGAAAAGGGAAGGAAGGAAAAGGGAAGGAAGGAAGGGAAGGAAGGAGAAGGGAAGAAAGGAAGGGAAGAAAG